>JAJEJO010052491.1:56457-104375 GCA_020662805.1 Glaucomys volans
AATATTATTCTTCTTTATGGCTGAATAATATTCCATTGTGTATATATACACAGTTTCTTTATCCATTCATCTGTTGAAGGGCATCTGGGTAGGTTCCACAATCTAGCTATTGTGAATTGAGCTGCTATAAACATTGATGTGGCTGCGTTACTGTAGTATGCTAATTTTAAGTCCTTTGGGCATAAACTGAGGAGGGGGATAACTGGGTTAAAAGGGGGATCCATTCCAAGTTTTCTAAGGAATTTCCGCACTGTGTTCCAGAGTGGCTGTACCAATTTGCAACTCTACCAGCAACGTAAAAGTGTGCCTTTTTCCCACAGCCCCGCCAGCATCTATTATTGTTTGTGTTCTTGATAATAGCCATTCTAATTTTAGTAAGATGAAATCTTAGAGTTGTTTTAATTACCATTTCTGTAATTACTGGAGATGGTGAACACTTTTTCATATATTTATTAATCATCTATACATCTTCTGTAAAGTGTCTGTCCAGACCTTGGCCCATTTATTGATTGGGTTCTTTGTATTTGTGTGAAGTTTTATAAGTTCTTCATAAATTTTGGAGATTAGTGCTCTATCTGAAGTGTGTGTGGTAAAGATTTTCTCCCACTCTGTAGGCTCACTTTTCACATTACTGATTGTATCCTTTGCTGAGAAAAAAGCTTTTTAGTTTGAATCCATCCCATGTATTGATTCTTGCTTTGGAGGATTTTTTAAATGTCATTTTTTATTGGATCCACATAGTAAACTGGGGGAGTTTTATCAAATCCTTAAGAAACAGATAATTCCAGTGTTATCAAAACTGTTCCACAATTAGAGCATTTTGGCCAAATTCCTAAGACTCTGTATTTGTCTTCATGATGTTAGGAAGCTACTGGTTGCTAGGACAGCAAAGCCCCCACAGGTTAACCTTCCATCTTCTAAGCAAAAGGAACTTTTGGTCTTTATCTGCACTAACAATAAATTATAGTAGCTTAGTAAAATAATAGTCAACAATATTTAAGTTGGTTATCAAAGAAACAGCAGGGATAACTTAACCTAGAATACCTGTGAATAAAATCTAGCACTTAGTCATTAATTAGGACTAAAGGAAGAAAATATGTATCAATACTAAAAATTGAATTAATAAATTTAATATTCATTTGTGATAAAAATATTAAATAATAATTTTAAATCCCCTTAATGTGGTAAAGAATTTGTGTCATAAATCTATAGTAAGCATTGCACTACATATCTAAACTATAGAGAAATTAGTCTAGAATTAAAAACATGATGTGGATGTATTCTCACTACTATTTTTCCATACTTGATGTCATTGCAGTGTTCTTATTATTATTTTACATTGTTTTACCATGCTTAGAACTACATTTCAGAAGAAAGAGAGAAATATTCAATAGCTACCACTTATATCCTAGTCGTGTAATTTATTAAGATGACAGAATTCATTTTTATTTTAAAGACTATCTTTTAGAGCAATTTTAGGTTTATAGGAAAATTGAATCTATGGTAGAGAGAGTTCCTTTAGGCCACCTGCCCTCAAATTTGCATAGCCTCCTTTGCTGTCAACCTCCCAGCCAGAATGGTACATTGGTTACAACTGATGAACCTACACTGGTACATCATTTTCTAAAGTCCATAGTTTGTATTAGGGTTACTTTTTTTATTTTTGTGCATCTATTTATTAAATAATACTTCAATGAACAACAACAACCCCCAAAAGCCTCTTCAATCCCTACCTAGCAGCCAATGTTCTTTTAAATGTATTAAACAGATCATAACACTCCTCTAATCAAAGGTTTCCAGAAATATCTTTTTTATTTTTTAATTTATTTTATTTTATTTGTTCTAATTAGTTGTACATGACATTAGAATGCATTTATATATTTTGATAGATCATACATAAATAAAGTACCATCTCCCATTCTTCTGATTATACATATTGCAGGATCACATTGGTCATGCAGCCATACATGCACATGAGATAATAATGTCTGTTTCACTCTACTATCATTCCTTCCCCCATATTCCTTCCCCTCCCTTTACTCCCCTTTACTTAATAAAAAATAACTCTAGTCTTCCCTCTCCCACCCCCTTATTGTGAATTAGCTTCCACCTATCAGAGAAAACATTTGACCTTTTGGTTTTTGGGTTTGGCTTATTTTACTTAGCATGATATTCTCTAACTCCACCCACTAGCACTAGCAAATGCCAGAATTTCATTATTCTTTAAAGCTGGAGTAATATTCCATCATGTATGTGTATGTATGTATGTATTTATATATATAAAACCAACCTAGATGCCCTTTGACAGATGAACGGATACAGAAAATGTAGTATGTATATATATATTAGGGTCACTCTTGGTGGTGTACATTCTATGGGTTTGACAAATGTTTAATATCCTGTATCCTCCATCATAGTATCATACAGAGTATTTTCACTGCCCTAAAAATGCTCCATGCTCTCCCTATTCATACTCCCGCCCATAAACTCCTGGAAATCGTGGAACTTTTTACTGTTCTCTATAGTTTTGCCTTTTCTAGTGGGTCATATTGTTGGATTCCTACAGCAACCCTTTCCTACTGGCTTCTTCCCTCAATGATATGCATTTAGATTTTCTCTGTGTCTTTTTTTTTGCTTTATAATTCATTCGTTGTAGCACTGTGTGTATTCCATTGTCCCATATAGGACAGTATACCCATTCACCTATCAAAGGACATCTGGTTACTTTCAAGTTTTGGCAATTATGAATAAAGTTGCCCTTTATTAACATCTGTATGCAGATTTTGTATGGATACTTTTTTAACTCTTTGGGGTAAATACTTACAGACAGTAATTACTGGATCATATGCTAAGAAAACATTTGTTTTGTAAGAAATCACCAAACTGCCTTCTCAAGTGGATATACCAATTCACATTCCCACCAGTGACAACTGTTGCTCCCCATCCTAAGCAACACTGGGTGTTATCAGTGTTCTGGATTATGGACATTCTAATAGATGTGTGTTGGCATCTTATTCTCATTTTAATTTGCATTTCCCTGATGACATACGATGTAGAGCATCTTTTCCTGTGTTCATTAGTCATCTGTTTATTTTTTTTTCTGGTGATGTATTTAAGTTCTTTAGCCAGGTTGTTTATTTTCATACTATTAAGTTTCATAAGAATTTTGTGTATTTGGATACCAGTCCTTTATCAGATATGTTTTCTGCAAATATTTTCTCCAGTCTCTGGTTTGTCTTTTCATTCTCTTGACATACGTTTACTTATTTATTTATTTATTTATTTATCCATTTATCTGTGAATGAAACCTAAGAACCTTCTCATGCATCACAGTAGGATCAGTAGGCAAGCTCTTATGATTCTTGAGGAAAGAAGGAAGTGCCTTATGATACTCCTCAGGGAAGGGAAAATGGACCTTTAGTTACTAAAAGCCAAAAAAGCTGTTGGAAATTTGTATAAATAACATGTTTGAAAATGTTCAAATATGTGCTTAGGCTGAATCGTTTTGTTGTATTACAACATTGCTATATTGGAGAGTTACCGATTTCCTCATTAATGGACTCATAATTGTTTTTAAATCTGAATTTTCATGTGCATATAAGCACTTTATCAATTAAGTCTGAACACTTACTTAACTGCTACATTATCACAGCAATTTGGCAGTAAGGGGAAATAGTTTGTGGAATTGAGTTAATGGAGTGCTGATAGGATAAATGGCCAGTTGTGTCTCTAATAAGGCAGGTGGACTTTTTTGAAGTCATTGGAGTTTTATGAAATAAAATCTAAAAAAATTGATCATCACAAACTTATGGTTTTCAAGTATTAGATTGTTAGAAAAGATGAGATAATCAACTGAGAACAATCATAGGCATAATAACAAAGTGTAGTAAAGTTATAACATGCAGGTAATAAAAGAACTAAACAAATACATTAATGGTGAGTTTATAATATATGAAGACATAAAAGTATCAGGTAGTGATAAAGGTATGTAGAGACTTAAAATAGGGTCATGTGAGAAGTAGTTACTGAGAGACTACTGTAGAAGAAATGGCCAACAAGGGTCTTCATTAGGCGATCATGTTTAAGCTCATGTCTGTATGGGAAAAGAAGCTGGACATCTACAGAACTGGGAGCTAATAAATAAGCTCCTATTGTTTTAAACAAAGTTTGTGATGATTTGATATGTAGCAGTAGATAAATAATGTACTATATGTGTCAGAAAATAATAGCATTCAGTGGAGAGACCTGCAGGAGAGGGAACCTCTTCCAAGGTCAGCCAGATTTCTGTTATAAAAGATAAAAGGAACTTCAGAAAATGATGGTGGTTTTGAAAGAAAAGACCAGGTGTCTCATGGGAAGCGTTAGAGACCCAGAAATTATGAGATACTGGGTCAAATTAATGAGTGACTGGGGAGATAGGCAAGTCTAGTAACCTATGAGGTTGTGGAATGTGAAGCCCAATGGGATGAATCTTGAATGTGAAGAAAATGGACAAGCAGTTGGAAGACGTGGGGCCAGTGGGTCACTGTTCTCTTCATGTGTTCCTGGTAGTGTGGTAGCAAAGAAGTGAGGAAAGTTCTCTTGGGAAACTGTTGATTTCTTAGTAGCTGGGATTATGTGGTGATTTCTCAGTCTTTCTAGAAATGTGGTACAGTAGGTTAGGAGGGAAGTGGAAATAGAAGACTAGGAACTGCCTTCTCCTGTAGAGAGTGTGGAGTCTGGAGAGACACAATACACTGAAAAGCACTGCAGACACTAAACACAATGATGTTTATAGAGAAAATAAAACTCCAAGTTATTAACCAGCATCTCCTTGTTTCCAATTTCATAACTCTTTAATGCTTAAAATCCTTGGTAACCAGAGCTGATGTCATACTTACTGGTAAAACACTGAAAATTTCCTTGCAAGATCAAGAATGAGACAAGGATGTCTGCTCTCTTCAGTCTATTCAATATGGTACTAGAGAGTCTACTGATGGCATTTAAACAGGATAAAATAATCAAAGGTATCAGATTGAACAAGAATTAAATTTATCTCTATTTTTATATATATAAAATTCTAAGAACCCCCAAAGCACACAGAGCACAGAGACATAGTAGACAGGCATACACACATACACACACAAACACACACACACAATTAGAGCTAATATGGGAGTTCAGAGAGATGCAGGATACACAGTCAACACATATAAATCAGTTGCATTTTTATGTACTGGACATGATCAATCTGAAAGTGATATTAAAAATTCTGAACTGTTTGATAAAAGAATAAGATATTTATTGACAAATTTAGGGATAGAGGTGCAAGATTTGCACAATAAAAACCATAAAATATCTTTGAAATAAGTTAAATAAGACATAAGTAAATAAAAGCTACCATGTGTTCATAGATTAGAAGATTTACTATTACTGAATTGACAATATTCTTTTTGAATTAGGAATCTAGAAAAAAACCCATACTTCTATCTAGTCAATTTTTGGCAAGGGTGACCAATTAATTCAATGAGGGTAGGAAAGGCCTTTTTCGCAAACGGTACTGAAATAACTGGATATCCACAAGCAAAATAAAAAAAGATAAATTTGGAACCCTTTATCATAGCAAAAAATTAATTCAAAATTAATCAGAAACCTGCATAATAGTTAAAATTGTAAAAATTTTAGAAATAAACAGGAATAAGTCTTTGTGACCTTAGATTAAGTAAAGGCTTCTTAAGTTTGAGGCCTGAAGTACAAGCTGCTAAAGATAAACTGAACTTGCTCAAAATTAAAAAGGTTTCCCTTGAATGGCCATTTTTCCAAAGAAGATATAAAATTGACAATAATATATGAAAAGATGCTCACCATCACTAGTCATTATAGAAATGCAAATCAAAATCATGAGATACCACTTCATGTCCACCAGGACAGCGATAGTAATGATAATAAAGTAATAATAGTCATAAGTGTTGGAGAGTGTGGAGAAATTGGAAGAAATTGGAATAAAAGGTGGCACAACTGTATTGGGAAACAGTTTGGCAGTTCTTCAAAAAGTTAAACAGAGAGTAACCACCTGATGCAGCAACTCAACTCGTAGATATACATCTAAGAAAATATATGTTCCAACAAAAGCTCATGTAAGAGTGTTTAACACTATTCACAATAGCTGAAAAATGGAAACAACCCAGCTAATCAATGGAAAAAACTGATGAATGGATAAATTGTGGTATACCCATACACTGTAATATTACAAAGCTGTAAAAATGAGGCACTGATACATGCTATGATATGGATGAGCCTTCAAAATATGCTAAATGAAAAAAGCCAGATGCAAGAAGTGTATTATATAATGTGAATTATGTGATTCCACTTATGTGAAATGTCCAAAATAAGCAAATACATAAATATTAGTAGCTAGAAGAAGGAGGGGGGGGATAGGAGAATGAGGAGTTACCATTAATATGAATGGGTATGGAATTACTTTTTGAGCAGATGAAAATAGTCTGGAATTGATAGTGATAATGATGGAAAATTTGTAAATAAACCCTCTAAGCTACAATTCTTAAATGGTAAATTTTATGCTATATGTATTATATCTGAAAAAAATTCTTGGTGAAACCCAGGTGTAATAACATGATGTGGTAAACATCATAATTTTCCTACTTGCATATATAATTATAATATACTAATCAAAATATAATAATAATGACAATATAATGACAAAAGGAAGATCAGTGGAGTAGAGCAAGCCGAGCAGGGGGAGGGTGGAAGGGAGGAAAAGGGAAAATGCTGGGTAATGAGATTGATCAAATTACATTATGTGCATGTACAAATATGGCATAATGCATCTTGCTACTATGTATAATTATAATGCACCAATTTAAAAATAAGAGTTTTGACTACTAACAAGACTACATGCTAGATCCTGAGTTTCCACCAAGAAGATAGACCTGGGACAGTTTTGAAAAGTCAGAGATGGTTTACAGGCATCATTTCTGACCTAATACAAAAGCCTTTTGATTTTTGAATTTAGTATGCTTTTCAGTGATAGAGGCAGCAAGGTTCCCAGAGTCTGGTCTTTAGTTTCAAGGTGTAGAAAGCAAGGACTAGAACAACCATTTGGCTGGTGTGAATTGTAGCTGAAGGTGTGTGGACCTGGAATCAGCAATTATAGTGGCCACTTTCAGATACTCTGGTTTCTGAGCATGTTGGCTCCACTGGAAAAGCATTTGGGTGGGTAGGTGGGTTGGTGGGGGCTGTGGGGATGACTCTTGAATATCAGCTTCAGAGTTGCTCATATAACCCTTCCAGTGATTTGTCAAGCCCCTATTTTACTTTATTAAATCTCTTTTGTCCAATCTAGCTAGAATGGTTTCTGCTCCTTCAACTAAAGCCTAACAGATGAGCATGATTCATGAGGTTCCTTCTGTCCTTCCTGGATATACACTTTGTGATATTTCCCTGACAAAGCTTGCTTTTCTCATGATTCTGCCTTTGTGACTGCTTTCATTCGCACTTCTCTGTCTACTTACTCGTTTTGTAAACCTTTGTGCATTTAGAGTCATCTCCTGGAAGTCTCTTGGATTGCCTGTCTTCCTCCTGCTGCCTGGGTAGGTCTCTCTCTGAGTCCACTGTCAACATAATGGCATTCATATTGCCACTCCGGATGTGTATGTTGAGGCTGTGAATACTTTGAAAGCAGAACCTCTTCCTGCTCGCCTGTGTTACGCTCAGTTTTAGTCTGCTTTTTTGCTGCTGTGACCAAAAGACCTGACAAGAACAATTAGAGGAGGAAAGTTTATTTGGGAGCTCATGGTTTCAGAGGTCTTAGTCCATGGACTACCAACTCCATTCTTTGAGGCCTGAGATGGGGCAGAATGTCATGGTGGAGGAAAGCTGCTCAGTACGTGGCACCAGGAAGCAAACACAGTGCCTAAGCTCAGCTCACAAACTGTCTACCCTAAAACGTCCTCAATGACTCACCTTCCTGCCTATAGTCAGCACTCAGGTATCCCTATCAGGGGATTAACACACTGATTAGGTTAAGTCTCTCATAACCCAATCATTTCACCTCTAAACTTTCTTGCATTTTCTCACACATATGCTTTTGGAGGACTCCTAATAACTAAACCATGCCACCCTGTTTCTTGTAGGACCAGGCACATTAACGGCACCCTGTTAAAACTTGCTTTTCAAAACTGCACTTATGTCTATGAGCATTCCAGTTGATTTTTGAGTAGTATAACACACACACACATACACACACACACACACATACACACAAAAGGACCAAAGATCAGTTTGATAAAGTAAATTAAAAGTCCAGAATATATATTCAGAAAAGCAAATAAATTGAGGCACTATTTCATGATTTAAATTATCTCTCTAGAGTGATTTAAGTGTTCTTTATAATGAGAAACATTTTCCACAGAGTTGTGAATATGGTATAGTTAGGACATATTTAATTGACATATGAATGAGTGTCCAAAATATTAAGGATGTCTAAGTTAAAAAACTTATATGGTTTGATAATTTGATGGTAAATACATCCAAAATTTCCACTAATAACTTTTTTGGTCAAGTACCACTTTAAACCCATATAAAGCATATTTTATTAATATATATGTATTTGTACATATATTTTCAAGCAGAGCATTTCAAGTGTTGAGGATCTAGTCTGAAGAGCTGTGTCCTTATAATATGTCCCAGTGATAGAAACTTTAGGTTAGAAATATGGCAGAGGAGAGAAAATAGAGCACAGATATTTTTGGCCTATAACTTTTCAGAGGTTGGCTGCTATAACTTGGATCTTGAATGAACCCCAAAGACCCATACATTAAAACTTGGTTCTAGGAAGACACTTGGGAAGTGCTAGCACCTTAAGTATGTGGGACCTAGGACGAAGTCTTTAGGTTACTGGGGACATGCCCTGTAAGGGGATTGTGGGCCCTGACCCTCTTCTTGCTGTCTTTTGCTTCCTGGTCATGAAGTGAACAGTTTTGTTTCTCCACATGCTCTTGCCATGATGTATTGCTTTACCACAGGTCCAAAGCAATGGAGTCAGCCTATCATGGGCTAGAATCTTCAAATCTGTGAGCCAAATTAAAGGTTTTCTCTTTATAAGTTGATTATGTCAGGTATTTTATTATGATGATGGAAAACTGAGTAATATAATGACTTTGATCTGTGGGTGGCTTTCATATGGAGGGTCTCTCATCTGTACACAAGTATAAGTTCAGGATTTATCAGAAGAATTTAACAAATAAAAGATTAAGTAAAGAAACAAACTCACAGAAGCAGACTAAAATGGTAGTAATCAGAGATTGGAGACTGAGGAGATCAAGAAGATACTGGGCAATTTCAGTTAGAAATAAGTTTAAGAGAATTATTGTAATTAAGGTGACTAGTGAATAACAATATAATGTATACATGAAAATTGCTGAGTAGATTTGAAGTGTTCTCACCACACACAAGAAAATGATAGCTATGGTAAGATAATGCATAAATTAAATAGCTTCTTTCAGCTATTCCTTAATGTATTCAAATATCAAAACATCATAGTGCACACCATAAATGGTTACCATTTTACTTGCCAATTAAAAAGAGTCTGATCTACTTAATGTAATGCAACACTAAGGTCCATGAACATAAAATATATGGTAAGGATGTTTTTTCTATAAAGAATGAGATATTTATTTCGAGAGTGTGATAAAGTCATGATAAGTATGAAAGGAAGGAAGGAAAGAAAGAAAAGGAAGGAAAAAGAAAAAGAGTAGGGGATAAAGCGAGAGAAAGAAAAAAGCAGGTGGCTAGGTCAGAAATGCTCACAACTCAGAATAGAGCATGACGTTTTTGAATAATAGTGAGTCTGGAAGATATGCATATAAACCATACTATTTATGAATTTACACTCATTTCTTTGGAAATCTACAAGAATTTTTAAGGGAAATGTGGGAAGCCAGGAACATTCAGCCTTGATGCTCTCATTTTTTATGATGCACTTAACAAATTCAGTGTCAAGTGCATTCTAATAATTCCCAAGAGTGCAGAATCCGTATGGTCTTATGCATACATGTGATTCATTTCCTTTGGCTTTCAATTCAGTATAGCACTAAGTTATTATTACCAATTCAAAGCATATGAGATTTATGCTTTCTCTCTCTTTCCCTGTGTAAAAATAACTTTTATTGTCTTTTCTTACTAAAAATGTAAAGTATATTAATTACTGGAAAATAAAAAGTGGAAATAAGCAGAAGATAATTCACAATTTTTCCTATTATTTAAACACACACACGTGTGCACACACACACACACACACACGCATACACAAAGCTTTAGTGCTCATGCTTCCATTCACTTTTCTCAATGTGTCTATATATATATTTTTTCTTATAAAATAAGGCTCATAAATCATTTTATACTCTTAAAATATATGAAGAACTACTATCCTTGGTAGCATTTTTCATAATTTCATGGTGTTCCTTTATGTGGATGAACTATAATCTATTTAATTAATCCCCTATTGCTTGACATTTAAAATTTTCCAGTTTTTCAAAAGTGCAAGCAGCACTGTGATGAATAGAATTGCAATTAAATCTTTCCACACACATTTTTTATGCTCTAAGGATAAATTCACCAAACTGAAATTACTGAGTCAAATGGCATGATTATTTTAAAAGCTTTTGGTATATATTACCAAATTGTCCTTTAAAATATTCTATCCTTTACACTCTCATTGTATTTGAGTGCTGTTTCTCTACATCTTAACTGACACTCATCAAAACACTGAAATATATATATCTTCACATATTTATTTGATAGACAAATTGTTACTTAACTCTCTGTGGGTCTTTAAAGATTTTACTCTTTAAATTTATATTGCAGTTTATTTTCCAGTTTGTAACTTATCTTAAGTTTGTTTTTAAGAAAATGCTGTCAAATGCATTTGGTTTGCTTTTTGTGGTTATTAATTTTGGTATCAGCCCTGGAAAATGTATACAAATATTACACAAAGTTTTTTTAATAGCTATTTACATCTAAAGCAAGAGAAGTAAGAGGTAGATATGCAATTATTTTTTTCCTCAGATATTTATCCAGTTGTCTCAACATAATTGAATAAATCACTTCCATTATTTGTGCTTTCTAAGGTTATGAAATAATTCAAATTGTTCGAAAATTTGCACTGTATTCTATATGAACACACTGATCTAAACATGTAAGCATCCTCTTATGACCATGGTGAAATCCAAGTGCTGTATCAGATCAAGGCTCTTGATGCCTTTGTAAGGGATTCTGATTCCTTTTTAAAGTGAAAATGTGAGACAAAATTGTTATTTGACTGACTGTGGAGGTCTCCTGAGATAGTCAGCTTGTCATCCTTATACTTTTTCAAAACTAAGATTTCTTGGAAATTCTAAGGCAAGTCTGCTGACTGCATTAAAAGGGCATTAGAAAAACATTTCCTACTTTCTCCCTAAATGGGAAAGAATATTGAAAATTTTATATGTTTTTAAATTCTAGATAGCTTACCTGTCTATTTAGTAACCATCTGGAAAAATAGAACATCAGCTGCATTTGCACTTCTTAAAAACATTTAATACCATGGAGGAAACCTGGAAATGCCTCCTAAGTCTTTCACTATCATGATAGCTGGTAGGATAGAGCTGAATTTATTCAATAACTGATTAGATGGTTTCTTATGTTTGCCTTTATGCACACAAAATAGCAAAAACATTAAATTATATGTTTCTTAAGGGTAATTGAAGCAATTATTGAATTAAGCCTAATCTAATGGTGGTAGCAGTTAGAATGGGACAGAGACTCTTGAATGTCTAGTGGGTCTAATAGTATTTTGAGGGCTACTATTCAGTTCTGGAAATTCTGTTTTTCAAATAGCAAAGGTGCTAAGAATATAGATAGACACACATGCTATAAAGGAATTAATTAGCATAAAGGAATAAGAAAGGAAAATGTTTATTATAACATAAAAAATTAGAGGGGCCACTGATGCTTTTGGATGGAGAGAGCTGCCTTCTCCAGCTTTCTTATTCATAGGAGGCAGACTGGGATCCTGAGAAGACACACATTCTGATTCAGTATCTGGAATGGGCTGTACAATTCACCTTTCTAGCTTGCTCCCAAGTGTTGCCAAGGCTCATGATGCATAAAGAGCACTTTGAATGGCAATAAACAAATTTGGACAATAAGCAAAATTTGAATTCTACAATTTAGACTTAGTTAGTAGTAAGAGTCTTCATTTACTTGGTAAACAGTTATCTTGGTTTTAATTTTTCCAGATATATTTGTTTTAGTGTGTTAACTGTCCATGCTAACATCCAAAATCTTAACCTTCAAAGGATTTGCTGACCCCTAAAAGTAACAAAGGGGGGGGGGATGGTGTGTTCTTAGGTTTCTCCCAGGCAGAAATGATACAACTACAATATAACAACACAACTTTAGTATGCTGGGCAATGAAAATGATATTATAGCACATGAAAGAGAGATACCTGCAATCTCTGAGACTGAGTAGGAGAGACCACTCACTGTGGAATGTCTCTGCTGGAAACTATCTGAGCTACCTAAGAGCTGCTATTGATTGGTTGAATGTTTTGGAAGCCCTGACCATTGCAAGGTCTGTTCTCTAATCGGTGGTATAATCTGTGTGTACACGATGGTGTTTAAGGAGGAATTTATGTGCATATAAATTGGCAAATAATTAAAGGTTTTTGAATAGTATTTTAAGGAATATATAACCAATTAAAGAAAATTCTAGCTTTGTAGATTTCTGCTTGTAAGGAGTAGTAGGTGTTAAAGTTCTAGTCCCAGATCTGCTAATAACTACCTACATGGTCTTGGACAAATCAGTTTACTTCATGCACTTAGGCACTCATTAATTAAATTAGCTAGTTGGGTGAGATGATCTTTAGTGCCTTATACATCTTTAAAGTCAATAATCTCATAAAAATAACTTGTTATAAAGTTAAACTTTGGCTTGGAGTCTTGTTTTTGTGAGGAATACGTTCCATATTTTATAATCACATAGTCATCTTCCTAAGAAAAAAGTAATTTAAAAAAATTTCTTACTCTGAAAATTGTTTACAATAGGAACAGCTTCCATTCTTTTGGCAATATCAGTATAATTTTCACTCCTTTATGGTTGATCTGTTCTTTCCTCTTTTTTCATTATTTTCTCTTGGACTCGATATACAGGAGTTTCACCACAGTGTATCTGAAGATTGAATCTTTCTTTCTTTATCTTGTTAGTGACTCATGCTTCTAGTAGGTGATGATTGTTATTTTCCATTGGCTTTAGAAAATTCTCATCTATTGTATTTTCAAATATTACTCTTCCCCTCTTCTCTCCATTGTCTTCTTCTAGAACTCTTGTTAGATGTATGTCAGATCTTCTTGCTCAATTCACAGTCTTCTAACTGCTATCATGGTTTCTATCCTGGTCTTTCTTTGGAATGTTTTAAAAGAGTGTGTGCATTATGTTCTCAGCTCATTCTTTCTTCAGCTATAATCTAGTGTGTTTTCAAACAAGTTTTGGGGGAGCTGATAAAGTAACTCTAGACTTTAGGATCTCTACTTGAATCTAGAGAACTTCTAGCCCATAATCTAAAGTCTCATGGAACACCACAAAGGAGATAATAAGAAACATGTAAGATAATTTGCAAAGATATAGTTAATTTATAGGAAAATAATATATAGAGGAAAAGAAGAAGAAATGAGGCAGGGTTTATAATGAAGAGATAAGTGGCTATTTTCAAGAACTTCTGAAAGATGAGCCTACATATTCAATAAGCCCATGAATCCTAAGTAGAAAAAAAAAGAGATGCAAACTCCAAAATTTAAGATGGCAAAATTACAGAAAGTAAAAAGTAAAATAAGCTAGAGAAGGAGAAAAGATGCACATGTACAATAGTGTGTTTAATGTAATATTCATTGCAGTTTTGTGTATAATAACAGTTGTGTGAAAAATATTGAGGTAGTCATATGAGGGAATGTGATATAGACACAGGAAAGGATGAAACAGTGCTGGGTGGACTGATATGGACTAACTGCCAAGACACATTGTTAAGTTTAAAAAACATTCAAGGTACAAAACATAGGTTATCATTTTGAACATGATAAAATGCACAAAGGAGCTAATGTTAAACCCAGTGGATATCTTTCAATATAATCAAACTTATTTGTATGCACATAGTGTATCTCTCAAAGGATACTCAACTGATGACAATGTTACCTTTGGGGAGAGGAATTGGGGTCCCCAAGTCAAAAGCAAGCAAGAGGGACACTTGCTTTAACTGGAGACTTACTTTGTATATTATTTTCTGCCTTTTGAATTTTGTATTTTGGTATTCCTCCTCATTAATGAATAAATGAATAACAAGTAAATTGACTAGTTTTCCTTTCTTCACAATAACCAAACCCTCCTCTCCCCTCCCTATATGCCCCATTTTTAGAAGAGAGGCATGCTGGAATTCACTCTGAACAAGCATCTCCTGAGAGGGGAGGGACTTCATGCTGAGGGAGGAGAAAGATTTCTTTATAGCTTTGCCTTTCCTTTTGAATGATTTTTTTCCAGAAAAGTTAGAGTATAAAACATGCATTATTTCTCTATCTTTATTTCTAGTGAATGGCTCAATTTTTCCTGCCCCTGATGCTTTAGCTACACAATTCTCTTTGCTAAATATCTTTGTGAAATAAATGCTTACTTGTATGCATTCAGATGTGCAGAGCTTCACTGCAGGAGCCTGTGATCAGTCCTTTTTGCAGTGGTCACAGGCCTTTGTTGAACCCAGCACACTGTAAGGCTGGACCAGTGCATGAATGAGTGGAACTATAGTCCCCTGCCCAGAAGTAAATCCCCTGTCTAGACTCCTCTCTGCCTTCACATTTCTAGTTAGTTTCTTCTTTGGGTTAAAGTACACGGGTTAAACACATTAACTGAATCGCTTTGCCAGAGTACTTACTATAATGATCTAGTGGTTGTCTGTGGATGTGTCTTTCTCGGGACTGCCTTGTTGCTCAGCCTAAAGTTGATTACTGGTGATTAATGAAGGTACAGGGGCATGGCCTGCACAATCCTATGCAGTAGTCATGTCTTGCCTATGAAGCTGTGCATTTCCTGAGAGCCAGGATTATGCCATATTCACTATAACATCCTCGTTGCCTAGCACAGCCCTCCTGGTAGATGTTTAATAAATGTCAAAGAATAATGAATTATACAGTAAATGAATTTCAAACATATGAGACAATGTTGCAAGATCAGAGTAGCATGAAATCCAGAATAAACCAGATTTGGGGGTGACTCTGGGTCCCATAATTTACCAATGATAGCCTTGAGCAAGTTGCTCTCCCTCATTTAGCCCCAGTTTTCTCATCTCCAAAGTGGAAGTGACCTTATACAAAGCGTAAGAATTAATGAAACTGGAACGTGTGAACTTCTCAGCACCTAATAGTCATTCAATCAAAGGAGAATTTTATTGCTGCTGACATTGCAATAGCATTGTTATTGATGTAACAATATATTGTTATTATTTACCTGATAAAGTTGTTCATGTAAGAATAGTGTTTGGTGTTTC
This sequence comes from Glaucomys volans, assembly GCA_020662805.1. NCBI lineage: Eukaryota > Metazoa > Chordata > Mammalia > Rodentia > Sciuridae > Glaucomys > Glaucomys volans. The sequence continues at coordinate 72,024 of JAJEJO010052491.1, forward strand.
TGAAGTGGATGTCAGATGACAGAGAGATTCTATGTGTGGCTTTTCATTTGTACTGGGCTTAACCTCAGGCACATCATGGTGATTGTGGTGAAGTTCTTTTCCTTTGTATTTTTAGAATACATTTTTGTTTTACTTAATAACCAGCTGAGCTTCTGAGATCTTAACTTGAGGCCAGTGTGCAGTTTTTGCTTTAAAATGAAGATATTCCCACAGTTAGGGAAGCTGCTAGAGTGTGGTGAGGGAACACACACTTTCCAGGTGGAACAAGGAGTTTTAGGGGTCAGATGAGATGACTGCCTCCTAATACTAGCTTCTCTGCTTTGAGGAAAAGTGCCTGAGTTTATTAAATCTCTGTCTCCTCATTATCATGTCAGAAATGTTCTCTGAGTGTCAGGATTTTGTAGGTATTAATTCTCTGCTCTTTGTCTAATAGTTAGACTTAAAGATGATTGCAAAGGTGCATAAAGAGCAGTAAGATAAAAAGATGAAGAGGTTCACCACAGACTGAATGTTCGTCTTCCCCAGATTTGTATATTGAAAACTAACTCCCAATGCGATGGCATTAGGAGGCAGGGCTATTGGGAGGTGACAGGGTATGAGTGTGGAGCTCTCATGAATGAGATGAGTGCCCTTTTAAAGGAGACCCTAGAGATCTTCCTTGCACTTTCTGCCATGTGAAGACCCAGCAAGAAGGCTATCTATGAATCACAGAGAAGGTCCTTAACAAGCACTGAATCCACCAGAACCGTGATCTTGGACTCCCCAGACTCTAGAACTGTGAGAAATATATTTCTGTTGTTTATGGCAATACTCATTGTGTGGTACTTAGTTATAGAGCCTGAACTGACTTCGACTATTATGATAGTAATTTCTTTTCATCCTCTTGTTACCAAATCTTCAATGAGTGAGGTACTATGGTTGGGGCAGAGGCATTTAAAGACAAAATAGTCAAGAAGGCAGATTGTAAATACTTATCTAGCATTTCAAGATGATTTAAATATTTGCGATGAGCAGTTTGTCCTAATTTGAAATAAAATCACTCTATAGCACGTGGGCTAGAAGATGAATAAATAGAACAAGAGATAGAGAAGGCAGGAGTGAATGAGGAGAGGGTGGGAAGGGTAGAGGAAGTCTCACCAGTGCAGTCCTGGATGTGGAAATTGATTTATTGTGGGAATGACAGGTAGTTAGGTAGGGCTAAAATGGAAGGTAGATGATGCAAATTCAGTCTGAGAAGTTAGGCTGCTTCCAGAACTGTGGAATGTTGAATGCTCCCCTAGTCGTTTGAAAATCATTCTCTAGATGAACATTTCCCCAAGTGTCCTGAAAATGATTCTCTGATAAGAGGATTTTGTGGCAAGTAGGTTTATCAAGTATTATACATCTGCCTCTTATAATCATATTTTACTCTAGACCATCAAGACTCTAGAGAGTCCTGTAACAATGAATAACCTTGTTTAATGTGTTTGAATCCAGAATTCTCAAATACATTGCCTAATAAACTCTTTTGTTTTCTCCTGGAAAAGCTACTTGACATCATATGGAAATACTATTCTAAGAAATCCAACATGGAAAACATTTTGGTGGGCAAAGAGGAGCCATGAAAGGATACTGGCCACTAGTTTTTGTGGCCACCATGCTGGTGCCTCCTAATTCAACCACAAAGGATCCTTTCAACCTCCATGAAGGGTTATCAAAGCTATTTAACTTTTGAGGAAACTGAGGCTCAGAATGGTTACATGCCTTACCAAGCCTGCTTAGGTACTACGTGATGGTCTGAGTGCAGTATTTGAGCTTAGGACTCCTTGTCTCTAAATCTCATAAAATTAGCTCCACTATCTCTGGAGCAACGGGAAGGGTGAATGGTGTTCCAGAAAACTTGGGCAGTGAGAAAGAGTGGGGTGGTTTGGTACACAGCTGAGTAATGAGATCCTGAACTAGCACAGCGGTCATGAGTGCGGAGAGGTCTCAGATGGAGGAGTGGTGTGAGATGTGTGCTGTGTGAGTCTCTCATTTCCCTAATAATGCTCTCTTGGGGGCACCATAGGGTGGTTGCTGCCATCTGTCTTTGTGAGTTCACTATTAAGGCCTAGATGGCCCTCCCTGAAGTTTTCTGGCTTCCCTGGTGTGCCTAGTCAGCAGTATTCCACTTGATGCCCAGCACCCCATGACCCAGCTGCTTTAAGCATCTCCAAAATCAAAATTTGGAGTTCCACTTATTTTGTCTTCCTTCTGTCTCCCTGAGAATGGCTTTATTGCCATTCATAATGATAGCATGGAGGGTACTTTTTGGATCGGATCCTGTGTACTTTGCAGTGAAGTGATTAGTTTTTGGTTTAAGTGCCCTGGAAAGGTTCCTCTGGCAAATAATTTTCATCAGGGTGAACTTGGCTGTAGCACTTATTTATATGTCAATCATATTTAATTTCTTCTCTCCCGAGATGAATGTGGGTCATGGATTCAGCAATATCAGTTGAATAGTTCCATGCTTACACACCAGAAGAGATTCCTTCCATAATGTGACTTAGACAGTTTTACTGCCTGGGTAGATAATTTTGCTTTTGGAAAAAGCTCTTCATGTGTAATCCTAGCTACCCCATCACTTTGCATCCATTCCACTGAAACTGCATTGAAGAAATGATTCAAGGGACAGATAGAAGCTCAATTCTTTATTAAGGTATAATTGCCATATTTGAAAAGTTGTACATATTTAGTACATAGATTTTGATGTGTCTGGACATATGTATTTACCCATGATACCATCACCACAATTAAGATACTAAATATATCCTTCACCTCCAAAAGTCTCCATATGTTCTTGGGTGTTTTTGTTGTGTTTGTTTTTTGGTGATAACATTTAACATGAAATTTGTCCTCTTAACATATTTCAAAGGTCACAATGCCATTTTTAGCTATAGGTATTATGTTGTACAACAGATCTCTAGAACTTACTCATCTTGCATAACTGAAACTTTATACCCATTGAGCAACAATTCCTCATTTCTGCCTCCCTTCCACTTCTGTCAATCATTATTCTCTTCTCTATCCTCTGTTTCTGTACATTTGTCTATTTTATATAACTCACATAAATTGAATCACACAGTATTTGTCTTTCTGTGACTGGCTTATTTCATTTAATATAATGTCCTCTAGCTTCAACCATAATATTGCAAATGGTAGGACTGTCTTCTCTTTTTAAAATTCCATTTTATCTACACACTACATTTGTTTATACTTTCATCTGTTGATGGACATTTCAGAATTTATTCATTCATCTGTTGACAGACATCTGGAAATTCAACTCAAAAGGTTTTTATACCTTTTCTGATTGACAATGGAAGGAATTTGTAAGAACAAGAACTATGGTTGTCATTATTCAGTACAAAAGTTCCAACTGGGTCTAAGATTTTCAAGAAAAGTCTTAGTGATAAATATTGGAATATGGTTCAAGATTTATGACTGAGTCTCAATGGAGACTACCAGCATACTTTCTGCTACTGTTAATTTTTTACCACTTATAAATTTAAAATATTTTAAGTAGATAAAATCTTCAGAGTATCAGGAAGAACCCAAAAAGATGAAAAAACAATCACCACATGGAGAGATAATTACTTTTGACATCTTGCATACACATTACTTAAAAATTGCATAAACAGGGATTATCCTTGTTATGGTTTGGATATGAGATGTCCCCCAAAAACTTATGTGTTAAATAAAGTAATATTTAGAGGTTATATGATCAGTTATGAAAATTACAACCTAATCAGTCCATCCTACTTTGAATGGACTACCTGGGTGGTAACTGTAGGTAGGTGAGGTATGGCTGGAAGAGGTGGGGCACTGGGGACATGCCCTGGAAGGGTGCATCCTTCCTACAGCAACGCCCTCCACACACTTCCTGACCACCATAAATTGAACAGCTTTCTTCCTCCACTCACTTCCAATGCGATGTTCTGTCTCATTTCCTGCCAGAGCAATGGAGTTGGCTCATAGACTGAATCTCTAAAACTGTAATCCACAATAAACTTTCCCTCCTCTAAATTATTCTTGTCTTGTCACATTGAAAAAGTGAACTAAAACAGCCCTGAAAATATTTTGTCATTTTTTTCCTTTATTATATGTTATGAATATTTTCTCATGGCAATTTTTTCTTTTTTATCTGAATCTAATGTTTGAATGATATTGTTTCATGTAAGGACCATCTTTGATTAGTCTTCTATTTGAACATTTAAGTTGCTTTGATTTTTACTCTTACATGTATTTTTATAGTAAAGTGTTTAAACAGATGAATTGACACATAACTAATGTCTTCCTAAGGACTTATTAATATAAATGAAGTAGTAAGGTAAAATATTATGCATATTAAGATTTTTGCCAGGTATTAATAAGTCATCTTACAGACAAAGTTGTAATGATGATTTCCCCACCATACTGTGTGGAGGTACCACCAATCATGGATATTGAAATAGCTGACAGTTTATAGGCAAAAGGTATCTTGGCTAAATTTAATTCCTTTGAACGCTGGTGTTCTTATGTGATTTGCATGCTCTTTAGCCAATTGAATTCTTCCTTAAGAACTGCCTGTTAATATTATTTATCTATTTATTTGAAAACTTTTTTTTGATTTACACAAAACTTTTTATTTAAGAAAATAATATATTTTGAATGTATTTTATATAAGTACTTCCCCCAGGTTTATATTTTTCCAATTTTTCTATTTAAAAACATTTAATTCTTACATGGTCATTTTTTCTTTATATGCTTTGTCTTTGCATTTCCATTAAAGACAACTGTTTTCTAGAATTTGAGAAATATCTTTCACTAATTTGGCTTTTTAGAATGACCATTTTTTTTTTCGTTTCAAAATGCCAAAGTCCATTTTGGGTTTGAATTGTTAGTTTGGAATCTGTATCAGTTAGAATTTAGTTTAACAACATATCATAAGAAACTCCCAAATAAGTGTCAAAAAGAAATTAAAGTCCACTTTTCTTTTGCATAAAAGTACAGTAGTTACCAGTCCAATATTGACTGTAGAAAATTTTCGGGAATCTAACTTCCTCTCAGCTACGACTTTGCTACTCAACTCTGCTCATGTTAATTACAAAATAATTACAAAATAGCTGAGAGACCGTCACTCATCACATCTGCTTTCCAGACAGCAGAATGGAGAAGGAAGGGTAGATTTTCTCTTTCTAAAAATGGAATTAAATTCTTTTCAACTCTTTTCCTACATAATTTGCCTAAAAAGCAACCCTTCCTAAATTCACTTGAAATATACCTTTATCAAATACTAAATTCTCAGATAACTTTTTTCCTGTTTTTTTTATTATTATGATTTTAATTTTTACACTTTATTTTGATTCATTGTACACATATGGGGTACAAATTTTCATTTCTATGATTGTGCATGATGTGCATTCATATCATTATTGTTAATAATACATGTGCATAGGGTAATGATGTCTGTTTCATTCCACCATTTTTCATACCCCTACCCTCTCCCCCTCTCATTTCCTCCATTCTTCTCTTACCCTCCACACCCCCAACCAAATTTGATATCATCATCCACTTATCAGGGAAAACATTGGCCTTTTTTTTGCGGGGGGGGGGGGGGAGATTGGCTTATTCACTTAGCGTGATAATCTCCAATTCCATCTATTTATCTGCAAATGTGATAATATTATTTTTCTTTATGACTGAGTAGTATACCATTGTATATATATATATATATATATACCACAGTTTCTTTATCTATTCATCTGCTGAAGGGCATCTAGGTTGGTTCCACAGTCTAGCTATTGTGAATTGAGCTGCTATAAACATTGATGTGGCTGTTACTATAGTATGCTAATTTTAAGTCCTTTGGGTATAAACCAAGGAGTGGGGATAACTGGGTCAAAAGGTGGTTCCATTCCAAGCTTTCTGAGGAATCTCCACACTACTTTCCAGAGTGGCTGAACCAATTTGCAACTCCACCAGCAATGTAAAAGTGTGCCTTTTTCCCTACAGCCATGCCAACATCTATTATTGTTTGTGTTCTTGATAATAGCCATTCTCATTGGACTAAGATGAAATCTTAGAGTTGTTTTAATTTGAGTTTCTGTAATTACTAGAGATGTTAAACACTTTTTCATATATTTATTGATTTTCTGTTCATCTTCTTCTTTAAAGTGTCTGCCCAGATCCTTGGTCCATACAATGGAGAAAAGATAGCCTGTGCAACAAATGGTACTGGGAAAGCTGGAAATCCATATGTAATAAAATGAAATGAAACCTCTCTCACCCTGCACAAAACTCAACTTAAAATGGATCAAGGATCTAAGAATTAGACCAGAGACCCTGCACCAAATAGAAGACAAAGTAGGCCTGAATCTTCATCATGTTGGATTAGGATCAGACTTCCTTAACAAGACTTCCAAAGCACAAGAAATGAAAGCAACAATTAATAAATGGGATGGACTCAAACTAAAAATCTTTTTCTTAGCAAAGGATGCAATCATTAATGTGAAAAGAGAGCCTACAGAGTGGAAGAAAATCTCTACCACACACACTTCAGATAGAGCACTAATCTCCAAAATTTATAAAGGACTTACAAAACTTTTTTCCTGTTTTTAACCCCTGTTGCATTCATTCATCTAGCTGCATACTGTTGTACTATACAACTCACATTTTTAATTCCTGATAATACTGTAGCTGATATTTTATTCATTCTCCCCCAAAAGAAAAATCTAGGAATCAATTTTTTTTCTATCTGATTTTTGGAACAAAATTAAAATTCACAGAGCAATTTACACACACACACACACACACACACACACACACACACACAAAGAGAGAGAGAGAGAGAGAGATTCTTGTCAGAATAATAAAAATAGAATTATTTAGAGTTTTAACAGTTTTTTTGAAGATATATAGAACTGTTGAGTAATTTTATTTCATAAAGTTTCCCCTTTTGAACTCCATTATTAGCATGAAGAATTTAAAATTTATTCTCTTGATTCTTTCTGATTTTACAATAAAACCATCTTCTTACCAGTGTTTAGACCTTTTGTTTATTTTCATGCCGTATTATATTGGCTAGTACTCTCAGAACAATGTAAGATATACAGACTTGTGTGAACTCACTAATTTTACTTGTGACTTAAAGTGGATTTCAAATTTAAGCCCAGTATTTGGCTTTGGATGAATAAAATAGTCTTTATTTTAAAATTTACTCTAGATGGCTGAGATGTTTTCAGTAAAAAGCTGTTTTTCCCTCTTGCTCATTTATATTTTTGCTTTGATAAAAGGAATTACACATTTTCCTTTACTATATTTTTATGACAGTTGCATTAATGATTAGAGGAGAATTTAAAGGTGTGAGACCTGGAGACTGCTGGGTTTGAATCTTATCTCTGGTTATCTAAGCAAGATGACATAAACTGGGTGACTTAGAAATAATAATTTTATTGCTCACAGGTCTATAGTCTGAGAAGTCCAAGATCAAGGTGCTGGCAGATCCAGTGTATGGTGAGGGCTCATTCCTCAAAGATGGTGCCTTCATGTGGAGGAAGAGACAAAAATGTCCCTTTTCCTCTTCTATAAGGGCACCATTCCTGTTCTTTGCTCACAATAAAGAGAAATGGGGGAGCTAATCCAGGCCCTGGTGCATGCTAGGCAAGCCTTCTACCACTGAGTTACATTCCCAGCCCAAGGTAAATGATTTGAAAATTCTCAAACAGCTGGGCGCAGAGGTGCATATCTATAATCCCAGTAGCTCTGGAGGCTGAGGCAGGAGGATCACAAGTTCAACACCAGCATCAGCAATTTAGTGAGGCCCTGAGGAACTTAGCAAGACCCTGTCTCAAAATTAAAAAAATAAAAATGGCTTGGGATGTTGCTCAATGCTTAAAGACCCTGGGTTCAATCCCTGGTACAAAAAAAAAATAAAAAAAATTTGACTAAAAAAAAGCCCAAACACAGCTAGCTACCTGCTTAGTTCTCCCATTTCTCTGTACTGTGAATAAGTGTTTTTAGTCAAAATGAGACTGTTAATTGCCAGAAACCAAAGCCTTTTAAAATTCCTGCTCCAATCTCTTTTCACAGATGGATGCTTTAACCCTAATAACCCCACCTGTAAAACCCACAAGAACTCTTAGTCCCAGATCCATAATGTCCATTCATAAATTGTTCATGAAGTGATTTTCTCTGCCTGGGGTGACCTTTTCCACTTCTTTCCTTCACGCTTGAAAATCTTCTGCTTTTCCTCCAAGACTTGGACCCCATGTAGTATTTCCTGTGAGAGATGTCTTAGGCAAAATTAGTTGCTCATATTTCTGAGATACCACAGCACTTAGAACAGATCTCTTCTTGCACTGTGAGCTCTTTCAAGGCTGTAGCTGTAGTTTATTTATTTTTGAATCTTTCCTTAGTGCCAATCAACAGTGAGTGGCATGTAGCAGATGCTCATAAATGTTAGTTATATGTGCATGTGTGAATGAATCCCCAAACTAAGACCTGCAAATGCCTGGTTCCCCACATCTGCTGCAGGGTGAAAACAAAAATTAATCTCTAGAATAGCTCTTGACAGCTAAGTTGTTATTTTTTTCCTCTTTCGTTGGCAGCTCCCACTCTTTGTTGTTATAGCTGGCAAATCCATACTGGAGTCTTTCTTCTCAACTGGGTATCTAGAAGAGGATAGTTTAGGGTTGCTAAAAGTTGCAAGAAAAACTCAGGTGCTTTGTAATACACAGATAGGATATAGATTCTATAATACTTGTTTACTTTAAAGAGACATTTACAATGAAATTAAATTTAAATTTAAGGGATGCTGCTTCTTCAGGGAATAGAATTTTACATTTCTACAGAAAAATAAGGAAGTGGATTTTTTCTTTATCTCAGATCAAACTGTGAAAACAATTTTTTTTTCACAAATCAAAAAATCCAAATCATTTGCCAGAGTTGAAAAAAAACTTTAAGTGAAAAAACACCAAGTTTTTGATTGACACTTTGTCCTCTGTAATGCTCTGAAATTTTATTCTCTTGTTTTTTAAGTGGTTTAGATAAAAAGGCTTCTGTGACTATGATGATTCAGGTGTTTATCAATCATATTGTATGTACTGGAAACAATAGCCATGCATTTGATAGGAAGGAAGAAATTTAAAAAGTTCTACTAATCCTTTCCCTGTAAGTCTTAGCATCCATCCACTCTCTGATACCTAGTCATTTTTCTACTTTGAGAAATTGCAAGGGGAGCTGAAGAATTGATATGCTGAGCATCATAAGTAAATTGGAGTGAGCAGAAGGTTCCTAGACAAGCTGTTAGGGAAGTGGCATGCTATTTCATTAAAGGCAGAATGAAAAGTAACTTCCTTCTGACTTGAAAATATTGGTCACAGAGGTGTTTAAAGTTCCATTATGGAATCAGTTTCAGTGTTTATTTGTTTTTCTTCTTTCTGCCGTGGTCATGTATAGAGGAAAGGATGTGAAAGAAAATAGGAAGTGGTAAAAAAAATTCTTAAAGCTGATCTGGAAGTTAGAAAGATGAGGGACTTTTGCCCTTCTGCTTTGTTTTAAAAGGGATGTAACTAAGAGGCCACATATATCCAAACTGGAGCATGGCTGATGTGATTCCTGTCAACTCAATGCCTTTTGCACCAAGCCCTTTAGGGAAATCAATGAGAGGACACAATTCCTTCCCTTGAACAGACTGACATTTTGCACAATAGATAAGACTGGGGCACACATGGGAGAATAAACTAAGTGATGTAAGAGAGGCACAAAGTTCCATTGAGTTAGTGTGAGAAAAACAAAACATGTTGGTTGGGTCAAACAGGTAGCAGCACTTGAAATGAGCATTCATGACAGACATCAGACTCAGTCCAGCCCAGACACATGAGACTTCCGCACAAGGGAGGCCAGCACAGTACAGATGCCTGAGACTTCCATGCCTGGGAGGCCAGCCCAGAGCACCTGTGTGAGGTACTGGAAACTTGCAGGGACACCATAAATCTATAGGGGGGGAAGTACAATACCTCAGATTCTCACGGATAGAGGGGAAGATACATGAACAACATGGGAAAACAAGGGAAGAAAATGTCCCAAACAAACTTAGATGCTACATCAACATAATCCAATGACAGCAGGGTAATGTCAGAAAGGGAGATCAGAATGCACATAATTAAAGTGATCAGAGAAGCAAAGGATGAGATTGCCGAGGTCCAGCCTTAGCAGGGGTTGTGGCACAACTTGGTGGGGGGAAGGCATCGGCGACGAGAATAAAGCAACACAGACTCGAAGATCTGAGGCTTAGTTGTAACTTTACCATTACATGGCTAAATTCTAAGTCCAGCTGCTGTTTCACACATGATCTATATATATCTATACATTCAGCTTGAGTACATTCTTTTGAGGTTACATAGAAGGGGAAGTGGTAAAACTCTAAGGGAATGTGATGGACAAGTATAATCAAAACAAATCAAGTTCTCCTACTTTTCTAAACAAAACATCACTAAACCATTAACTGGTTCTGGTTTTCATCTTACTAGGAACAATAAAAGTTGAGACCATCCTCATAAACTATATAGATTTTGACATGTCATGGTTTAAAGTTATGTCAAGGATAACAGCTGTACTTTAGACATCTCTGGGAGACTGATATGCAGCATAAATACCTTTTGACCTGTCTATAGTATATAAAGTGGAACTTCCTTTTGTTAATAGTTAATTGACACCCAAGGTACAGCTTCCCATTAATCTTATATGCAATCCACTGTGGTCCCTGAACTGTGAAAACGGTTTCACTAAGAGGGGGACACATCCTGGTTTGGGCTAAAGCAGACAGGCAGTCTGGCTGCATTAAGCTGAGAGCAGTGGACAATAACTCTTGTTGATCTGACCCACAACATTTTTTCTGTTTGCTTAAGGTAATATTAATATGAAATCAATTAAGGCTTGAGCAGTGTTATTTTTATGTTCCAAATCACTTAATGTCTGATTTTTTTTACCAAAATCTTTAAATGTAAACATCCAATAACAATAAGAAATAACACAAAAACAAGAAGGAGCATGCCATGTCTACATATCCCAGAAGATTAGACCGTGCAAGAATCTTCATTATTCCCAGTGGAACCATGTCAAGCACTGAGGGGAATAGTGGTGGGCATGGCATGAGATGAAAGAGCAAATGCAGGCAATGAATTATCACACCAATCAACAGTTAAAAGAACAAATGCAGGAAGCAAAAGATCATTTCAATGAAGAGATAGAGATTCTGAAAACAAACAAACAAACAAACAGAAATCCTTGAAATGAAGGAAACAATAAACCAAATTAAAAAACTCAATAGAAAGCATAACCAACAGGCTAAATCACCTGGAAGACAGAACCTCAGACATTTAAGACAAAATATTTAATCTTGAAAACAAAGTCAACCAAACAGAGAAGATGGTAAGAATTCATGAACGGAAACTACAAGAGTTATGGGATATCATGAAAAGACCAAATTTAAGAATTATTGGTATTGAAGAAGGCACAGAGATACAAACCAAAGGAATGAATAGTCTGTTCAATGAAATAATATCAGAAAATTTCCCAAATCTGATCAATGAAATGGAAAATCAAATACAAGAGGCTTACAGGATACCAAATGTACAAAATTACAAGAAGTCCACAGCAAGGCACATTTTAAGGGTTGCAAGAGAAAAAAATCTGATTACATTCAGGGGGAAACCAATATGGATATCATCAGATTTCTCAGTCCAGACCCTAATAGCAAGAAGGGCCTGGAACAACATATTTCAAGCTCTGAAAGAAAATGGATACCAACCAAGAAGCTTATACCCAACAAAACTAACCTTCAGATTTGAAGATGAAATAAAATCCTTCCATGATAAACAAAAGCTAAAAGAATTGAAAATAGAAAGCCAGCACTACAGAACATTCTCAGCAAAACATTCCACGAGGAATAAATGACAAACAACAATGTAAGTCAGAATCAGGAGGAACTACCCTAAAGGAATAGTCAAATAAAGGAGAAACCAAGTCAAGTTAAAAACCAAAACTAAGCCAAAATGACTGGAATACAAGTCATATCTCAATAATAACCCTGAATATTAATGGCCTAAACTCATCAATCAAAAGGCATAGAATGGCAGATTGAATTAAAAAGAAAGACACAACAATATGCGGCCTTCAAGAGACGCATCTCATAGAAAAAGATACCAACAGACTAAAGGTGAAAGGAAGGGAAAAAAATACCATGCACAAGAACCCAGTAAAAAAGTGGGGGTTTCCATCCTCATATCAGATAAAGCAGACTTCAAGCCAAAATTAGAAGGGATAAAGAAGGACATTTCATACTGTGAAAGGGAAGCATAAATCAGCAAGTCATAACAATCATAAACATTTAAGCCCCAAACAATGGCACATTCATGTACATTAAACAAATCCTTCTCAATTCCAGGAACCAATAGACCACAACACAATAATACTAGGTGACTTTAACACACCTCTCTCACCTTTGGACAGATCTTCCAAACAAAAACTGAACAAAGAAACCATAGAACTCAATAACACAATCACTAATTTAGACTTAACAGACATATATAGAATATTCCATCCATCAATAAGCGAATACACTTTCTTCTCAGCAGCACATGGATCCTTCTCTAAAATAGACCATATGTAATGCCACAAAGCTTCTCTTAGCAAATATAGAGACACTACCTTGTATTCTATCAGATCAAAATTGAATGAAATTAGAAATCAATGATAAAATAAAAATCAGAAACTACTCCAACACCTGGAGATTAAATAATATGCTATTGAATGATGCATGGATAACAGAAGACTTTAGGGGGGAAATAAAAAAATTCATAGAGGTAAACAAGAACAAAGATGCAACATATCAAAATCTCTGGGATACTATGAAACCAGTACTAAGAGGAAAATGCATTGCATGGAGCACATTCAATTAAAGAATGAAAAGTCAACAAATAAATGACCTCACATTACAGCTCAAAGCCCTAGAAAAAGAAGAACAGATCAACATCAAAAGTAGTAGAAGACAGGAAATAATTAAAATCAGAATGGAAATCAATGGAATTGAAACAAAGGAAACAATTCAAAAAATTGACAAAACCAGAAGTTGGTTCTTTGAAAAAATAAACAAAATTGATAAACACTTAGCCACACTAATGAAGAGGAAAGAGAAAACTCGAATTACTAATACTGGTCATGAAAACAGAAATATCACAACAGACACTATTAAAATATGTAACATAATTAGAAGCCATTTTGAAAATCTATACTCCAACAAAGTAGAAAATCTCAAAGACATCAACAGATTTCTAGAGACATACAATCCACCCAAACTGAATCTGAAGGACTTACACAATTTAAGTAGATCAATTTCAAGCAACAAAATAGAATTAATCAAAAGCCTACCAACAAAGAAAAGGCCAGGACCAGACAGATTCTCAGCCGAGTTCTACAAGACCTTCAAAGAAGAACTCATTCCAATATTCCTCAAAGTATTTCATGAAATAGAGGAGGAGGGAACCCTTCCAAACTCATTCTATGAAGCTAATATCACCCTGATACCAAAATCAGACAAAGACACATCAAGGAAAGAAAATTTCATACCAATATCCCTAATGAACATAGATGCAAAAATTCTTAACAAAATTTTCGCAGATCGCATACAAAGATATATTAAAAAGATAGTGCACCATGATCAAGTGGGTTTCATCCCAGGAAAACTAGGTTGGTTCAACATCTGAAAATCAATAAAAGTAGTTCACCACATCAACAGGCTTAAAGTTAAGAATCACATGATCATTTCAATAGATTCAGAAAAAGCCTTTGATAAAATACAGCACCCCTTCATGCTCAAAACACTAGAAAAAATAGGGATAGTGGGAACATTCCTTAACATTGTAAAGTTTATCTAGGCTAAACCTATGGCCAACATCATTCTAAATGAAGAAAAGCTGAAAGCATTCCCCCTGAGAACTGGAACAAGGCAGGGATGCCCTCTTTCACCACTCCTATTCAACATTGTCCTTGAAACTCTAGCCTGAGCAATTAGACAGACCAATGAAAGTGAAGGGATACGAATGGGAAAAGAAGAATTCAAACTATCTCTATATACTGATGACATGATTCTATATTTAGAGGAGCCAAAAAATTCCACCAGAAAACTTCTAAAACTCATAAATGAATTCAGTAAAGTAGCCAGATAGAAAATCAATGCTCATAAATCTAATGCTTTCTTATGCATAATTGATGCTCTGAAAGACAAATTAGGAAAACTACCCCATTCGCAATAGCCTCAAAAAAAAAATAAAATATCTGGGAATCAATCTAACAAAAGAGGTGAAAGACCTCTACAATGAGAACTACAGAACCCTAAAGAAAGAAATTAAATAAAACCTTAGAAGATGGAAAGATCTCCCATGTACTTGGATAGGCAGAATTAATATTGTCAAAATGGCCGTACTACCGAAAGCATTATACAAATTCAATGCAATTCCAATTAAAATACCAATGATGTACCTCATAGAAATAGAGCAAGCAATCATGAAAATCATTTGGAGGAATAAGAGACCTCGAATAGCTAAGGCAATCCTTATCAGGAAAAGCAAAGCAGGTGGCATCACAATACCAGACCTTCAACTATACTTCAAAGCAATAGTAACAAAAATGGCATGGTATTGGCACCAAAATCGGTAGGTCAATGGTACAGAATAGAGAACACAGAGACAAACCCACAAAAAACCAGTCACCTCATACTAGACAAAGGTGCCAAAAACATACAATGGAGAAAAGAGCCTCTTCAACAAATGGTACTGGCCAAACTGGAAATCCATATGCAGATTGAATGAAACTAAACCCCTATCTCTTACCCTGACAAAGCTCAACTCAAAATGAGTCAAGGACCTCGGAATTAGACCAGAGACCCTGCACCTAATAGAAGAAAAAGTAGGTCCAAATCTTCATCATGTTGGCTTAGGACTAGACTTCCTTAACATGACTCTCAAAGCACAAGAAATAAAAGAAGAAATCAATAATTGGGATAGATTCGAACTAAAGAGCTTTTTCTCAGGAAAAGAAACAATCATCAATGTGAAGAGAGAGCCTACAGAGTGGGAGAAAATCTTTGCTACACACACTTCAGATAGAGCACTAATCTCCAGAATTTATAAAGAACTCCAAAAACTTTATCCCAAGAATATAAATAACCCAATCAAAAAATGGGCTAAGGAAATGAGCAGACACTTCACAGAAGAAGATCTATAAGCAATCAACAGATACATGAAAAAATGTTCAAAGTCCCTAGTAATAAGGGAAATGCAAATCAAAACTACCCTATGATTTTATCTCACCCCAATTAGAATATCTATTATCAAGAATACAAGTAACAATAGGTGTTGGCGAGAATGTGGGAAAAAAGGCACACTCATATATTGCTGGTGGGTTGCAAATTGGTGCAGCCACTCTGGAAAGCAGGATGGAGATTCCTTGGAAAACCCAGATTGGACCTACCATTTGACCCAGCTATCCCACTTCTTGGCCTATACCCTATGTAAAATCAGTATACTACAGTGATGCAGGCACATCCATGTTTATAGATGCTCAATTCACAATAGCTAGATTGTGGAACCAACCTAGATGCCCTTCAATAGATGAATGGATAAAGAAACTGTGGTATATATACACAATGGAATATTACTCAGCCATAAAGAAGAATAAAATTTTGACATTTGCAGGTAAATGGATGCAGTTGGAGTATATCATGCTAAGTGAGATTAGCCAATCCCAGAAAACCAAGGCTGAATCATCTCTCTGATAATTGGATGATGATGCATGAAGGGGGGTGGAAGGGAGGCAAGAATGGAGGAAGGATGGATTGCAGAGAGAGAAAAGAGGGGTGGAGTTGGAGTGGGGAGGTAATAATAATAACAGAATGAGAGAAACATCATTACCCTATGTACATGTATGATTATGCAAATGGTGTGACTCGACTTTATGTACAACCAGAGACACAATTGTACTCCATTCGTGTACAATGAATCAAAATAAATTAAATTAAAAAAGAAAGAAAAAGAAATGAGCATTCACAAATCAAGTAGCACTTTCACAAGTAGAAAGGCAGCTGTGAGTATCTGAAGTCCCACTCTTCTGGTTCACATGCCGACCACCACTATTACAAGTCTTTTTGGAAAGCAGCTGGTAGGTAGTTTGGCTGGAGTATGGCCCACATTTAGGGAGTTGGTGGGGCAAAAGCAGTACAAGTGGCCCAGGAGATTATAACACCAGGCAGAAGGGACTGTGCTGTATGTTTTAGCCATCTTTTTAGTTACTGCGATGAAAAGACTTGACAAGAACAATTAGAGAATGAAAAGTTTATTTGGGGCTCACAGTTTCAGAGATCTCAGCCCATTCCTGGGGCTTGAGGTGAGGCAGAACATCATGGTGAAAGAGTGTGGTGGAGGGAAGTGGCTTACATAGTGATCAGACAGCAGAGAGAGACTCCACTCACCAGATACAAAATATATGCCCCAAAGCCATGCATCCAATTACCCACCTCCTCCAGCCACCCCCACCTGCCTTCAGTTACCACTCAGTTAATCCCATCAGGGAATTCATTCACTGATTGAGTTAAGGCTCTCATAAGCTGATCATTTCTCCTCTAAACCTTCTTGCATTGTCTCACACATGAGCTTCTGAGGGACACCTCACATCTAAACCATAACACTGTATCAATCAGTGGGGAATCTTTGCATGCGTGAGCAGAACATTTCAATGATTGTACCCATGCTTCATCTTTTGTACTGCAGAAATTCATAGTGAGTTCATGCTCAGTGAATGTGAGGATAGCAGTGGGGCAACTATCAGGATTGTCCAGATGGGGAGCAGTAAAACCTCAGAATGGGCAAGGTCAAGGGACTCGGCAAAACGTTCTTAGGCTTCATGCCAATAGGATGATTTCTAAGAGAAAAAATGACGAATTGGACCTCCTCAAAGTTAAAAACTTTTTCTCTATGGAAGCTCCTGTTAAGATTAGAAATCAAGTTATATACAGTAAGAGAAAATATTTGCAAACTACATATCTGACAATGAACCAATATTTAGAATATGTGAAGAACTCTCAAAACTCAACAGTAAAAAAAAAAAAATCATCCAGTTCAAAAAGGGGTAATAGACAAACAGAAATTCACCGAAGAGAATATTAGATGACAAATAAGCATGTGAAAAGATATTCTACACTGTTAGCCATTAGAAAAATGCAAATTAAATCCATGATATCACTACACAACTATCAGAATATCTACATTAAAAAATAGTGACAACACCAACTGCTGAGGAAGATGTGGCGAAACCAGATCATTCATCCATTTTCAGGGGGAATGTTAAATAACATAGTCACTCTCGAAACCAATTTGGTGGTTTTTTATAAAGCTGTATGTGCAATTACCATGTGATCTATCAGCTGAACCCTTGGACATTCATACCAGGAAAATTTATTTTCACACAAACTTTACATGAATATTCATAACAGTTTTATTAGTAGTAGCACCAAAGTAGAAGTGGTTGTTGCAGAACTGCAGTATCTTCATATCGTGGGATGCTGCTCAGAAGGAGAAAGGAACTATGGATCTATTCAGCAACTCAGATAACTCTCCAGGGAATTTTGACAAGTGAAAAAGCCAATTCTAAATTGTTATGCACTGGATGACTCCATTGATATGGTGTTTTTTAAATGACAAATTTTTAGAAATGAAGAACAGATTAATGGTTGTCAGTTCTTCAGGAAGGGGATTGGGTGGGGATGGAGGTAATAGAGTTGTAAAGGGCAACATGAGGATATTTGTGCTGAAAGAATGGTTCAGTATCTTAATAGTTGTGAACACACAAACACACATAATAAAACATGTACACACAGAGGCATGCATGTGTGAGGCAAAGTAAAATTAGAGGAATCTGCATGTGGCTGGTGGATTTTATTAACGTCAGTATCCTGGTTCTGATAATGTGACACAGTTTTGTAAAATGTTAGCCCCAGGGGACGTTAGTTAACGTGTGTACAGAAACACATTATTCTTTACAACTGCATGTGATCTGTTACAATAAGCTCAATAGTATTTCCAATTAAAAATGAAAGTGGACTGAAGCTTTGATGAAGTATGGATTTGTTTATAGTCTAGATCTTTGTAAATAAAAAGCCAAGCAGACTGAAGCAGCCGTGGGATGGAGAGGGACTAGCACAGACTGACGCTCTTTCCAGTCATTCTTCCTTCATATGCTGTTTTGTTTGTTTGTTTTGTTTTTTAGGAACCAGGGATTGAACTCAGGGGCACTTGATCACTAAACTACATCCCCAGGCCTACTTTGTATTTTAATTTAGAGACAGGGTCTCACTGAGTGGCTTGGCGCCTGGTGGTTGCTGAGACTGGCTTTGAACTTGCAATTCTCCTGCCTCAGCCTTCCAAACTGCTGGGCTTACAGGCATGCACCACCACACCCGGCATATGCTATTTTTTTTTTTTTTATCTAAGCAAAGTCACTTTACCTCTTTGAGACTCAGCTTCCCCATCAGTAAAATCTGGCTAAGTTATCTTTAAGGGTCAGGTAAGCTTCAGCACCCCAGGGTGGTAAAGCAGATTGGGAGCTCTTCTCTGCACCGTGCTCCAGCCAGCATCTGTCCATGAGACTTCTCTCTTCTCCTGTCAGCCTCTCCATCCTCCCTTTGTTCTCAAGTGTCCATCTTTTTGTTAGCAAGTACCCACTTTTCTTTTTTCTGTGTTAGTCCTCTTCCCATGCTGAAGGTTTTAAGGCATTAACCTGCTTGGGGCACAAAAACTTCTTGAAGGAAGAATTTAGGCCTCTTCTTGAGCATGGCCATTTTGGCTGGGAGTATCTTCCAAGCTGTGTCTTTATTTAATGGTTTTAGCAAGTTATACCAATCTGTGTAAGCCTCAGTTTCTCCTCTGTAACGTAGAAATATTATGACCTGATTCACAGAAACTGCTTAAATAATGTGTGCTGTGCGGTCACTGGGACATATATGCATGAAAAACAAAATGTTTTCAGTTTCCTTCTCCTTTCTCAAGTGACTTCCAGATAGTAGCAACTGATGTAATTAGTTTCACTGACTTGATGCGTATGGATGGCCACAGCACCTCCATTTTCCCATTTCATCATTTGAGGCTCTTTCTAAACACATTAGTATAGGCTCCTTCTTAATATCTCTCCCCATCTTCACATTGTCTAAGAACTTCAGGGTCTTAACTTATTAATGACCCTGATTTCAAGTCTGAGGGAACCAAAGGACCTGACCCCCCACCACTTAGTCACCACTTTTGCCTTCTATTGCCTCTGGTGCTAATAGCTGTTGGAACTAATGCCCTGTGGTAGCACCTGTCTTTATGCAATTGTTATGGTCACCTGCACAGGTAAATGGACACACCCTACCCCAAAGTTTGTGCAGATATCTGATGATTCCATGCACACTGAGAGGCCATGAGGAGGTTTCTTACTAAACACATTTCTGGGGAGAGCAGGGCAGGTCTCTCAAACAGTTCCCCAAGGTGAGAAAGAACAAGATTAGTGAGATAAGATCCCATTAAGCTTTCTGCACACAGAAAGGGAACTGACTGTTTGAATCAGAAGGGAATACCCAGGTTTTCTTATTGGCTTTCTTAGATGTGAAGTTCTGGGGGCACAGGGAGGGTTGTAGCTTAGAAGCTGACCAAGATCAAAGCCTGGAGTTAGACTCCTATGTCAGCAGTGCTATGCAAAGATCCTCAGTGGTTATTCCCTCCAAGTTGTAGTCCACTGGGTCACACTCAACCTGTGGAGCAATAGGCTGGTTAGACAGACATGCCCTTTCCTGACTGTGGGTTGCTCTTTGGGTAATTCTGTGGGTTTTCC
The DNA here is from genome assembly GCA_020662805.1 of Glaucomys volans. Classification (NCBI taxonomy): domain Eukaryota; kingdom Metazoa; phylum Chordata; class Mammalia; order Rodentia; family Sciuridae; genus Glaucomys; species Glaucomys volans. The sequence continues at coordinate 91,938 of JAJEJO010052491.1, forward strand.
TATCAAAGGACTCTGGCCCCTGCCCACCAGCCCTAGTCCAGCAGAAACATTTACTAGTGCTGCTTCCCACAGGATGGTGTCTAGGCCTTCTGTTCTCAGCATGATGTTTGACCTCTGTGCAGATGCACTCATTGAGAGAAGACCGCCACCTCTCCAACAAGAGGGTTCCTACTTTAATACCTGGCTCCACTGGGAGATGGGTGATGTCAGAATAGGTAGTAACCTCTGAGTGCCTCCGATTCCCAGTCTCCAGCAAAGGAAGTCACATTTCCAATTTCCTAGTGTTTTGGGGATTATGTGAGATTATGTACATGAGATGTTTTTCAGTTTTTAGTACAAAGTAAGTACTAAGTAAGTGTAATGCATCATTAATAATTGAAAATTTTTGTTTTTTCAAAATAATACATATGTCGAATTAAAAATCAAGTATGACACTGCAAAGATTATGAGGAAAAATATAAATTTGTCCCTTTCTCTTGCTCACTTCCCAAAAGCAAACATGCAAAGCTCACCTCACCATTTTTTTCTAGTGTTAACTCCATTTTCTAAAGAATATGCTATGATGGTATTTTCTGATTTCTCAATTTTGGACATGACTAGTGACTGGTTGATGAGAATTTAACCACCTTGTGTTACCCTTGCCTCACTGTTCTGTCTTTTTCTGGTCTGATTATGTTACAGATTTCTTATGCTTATGCAAATATGGTTCATTATACTTGTATAATCTCCTTTCTTGCAAAATTCCAGTTTTGTTTGGCATTGTTTTTGAATATTTACCTCCTTTTCTCCATCATTTTATTTTGATTTGTCTCAGTCCTTAATATTTTGTAGGCTGCTTCTGCCTTACAATATACCTATTGGTGTTATTTTGTAAATGATCACCCATATCAGATATTTCCTTGAAAATAACTCACAACTTCCACCTGCTACATAGAGATGGCATCATGGTACTTTCCTTTAATTTTTCCATACCCTCAATCATCTGATTTTTCCGTCCCTTTCTATTTATTGGTAATTAATTGTTGCTTGAATGTTCTCCAGTAATTTCCTAATAAAAGGTCCCTGGGAGGTAGTTTTTAGAGTTATTTTACCTTTCATTCTTATGATAGATTAAGTATAGAATTTAAGGTCAAAACTTATTTTATTCTACAGTTTTTAAGAAATTCTTTAGTATTTCTCAAGCTTCCAGGGTCACTAAAGATTTCCGTGCCACTCTATTTCCCTTGTTTTGTATGTGACCTATTTTTTTCTTTCTCTGAAAGTTTTTATAATTTTAATTGTAACTCTGATGTCCTGAATGTCACAATAACATGCCCAGGTGTCTGTAGTTTTTCATTCATTGTTCTAGTCACTTAGAGTCTATACAATCTGAAGACTGGTGTTGTTGAATTCTAAGTAATTCCTAGATTCTTTGCTAAATTCCTCCATTCTGTTCCATTTGTCCTAGAATTTCTGTTGGTTGAATGGCAGAATGTCAAGTGTAATTCCTTAATAATCTCTTTTTTCTCTTTTTTTTAAAATAAATTTTTCTTTTTTCTACTTTTTAAGATTTCCTTGACTTTTTCATGTAATTCTTCTATTGAATTTTTTATTTCAACTATGTATTTTAATTTGTGATTTTTCTCATGCTTTATTATTATAGCATTCTGTTAGCTCATTAATCAAATATTTTTTATTCCTTAGTTTCTAAAATGCTCCTGACACTTAACAAGTACTTGATAAATATTTTTGAATGAAAAAACCCTCTATATTAATTACATTAAAATTTTTTTCTGTATTACCTCCCTCCCCCTGGAATTCTATTTTCTGGTCTTGTTCTCATTTTGGAGTCTCTCCTCAAACATCTAGTGTTCTTTGACTGATCATTCATTTTGAAACTGTGAAGATTTTATTATGGTTAGGGCCTGTAACACAGGCATCACTGTAGGGAAATCTGGTCACTAGCTGTCTGTATTTATTTTCTTTTTTTTTATTTTTTTGTACGAGGGATTGAACTCAGGAATGTTTTACCACTGAGCTATATCCCCAGCACTTTTTTTTTTTTTTTTTTGAACCAGGGATTGAACTCAGGGACACTTGGCCACTGAGCCACATCCCCAGCCCTATTTTGTGTTTTATTTAGAGACAGGGTTTCACTGAGTTGCTTAGGGCCTCGCTAAGTTGCTGAGGCTGGCTTTGAACTCGCGATCCTCCTGCCTCAGCCTCCCAAGTCGCTTGGATTACAGGCGTGCGCCACCACGCCCGGCTGTATTTATTTTCTATTGCTGCATAAAAAAGTGCTATGATCTTAGCAGCTTAAAACAGCACATGTTTGTAAAGCATGGGCTTCTGAAAATCAGAAGTCCGGCTGAATTTTCTTCCCAGGGTTTCATAAGGCTAGAATTAAGGCCTTGGCTGGATTGAGTTCTTATCTGGAGGTTCTGAAGAAAATCACTTCCAAGCTCAGTCTTGGTGGTGGTAGAATTTAGTTCCTGTGGCAGGACGATTGAAGTTGCCTTTTCTTGTTGGAGCTTAACTGGAGTCTCTTGCAGCATCTAGGAGCCAGTCACATACCTTACCAGACACCTCACTCACCCCCTCTGTCTCCAAGTTTGCAACAGCATATAAAATTCTTCTCATTCTTTGAATTCTGATATCTTGTATCTGATCGAGAGACTCATCCATATCAAACAAATAGGGCAATCTTATATTAAATTCAGTTTATTTGGGAACTTAATTACTTCAGCAAAATCCCTTCATAGTGGTGTTATATTGAACAACTGTGAGTATATGTGTGTACATTAGGAAATCTTGGGAGCTGTGTTAGAAATCCCTGAGGCTGGATACCTTATAAATAAGAAAGGTTTATTTAGCTCACAATTCTCAGGGATACAGGTATGGCACCAGCTTCTGGTCATCTCTGGTGAAGTTCTTAAGGTGGATGGGATCACACTTGCAGGAATATGTATAAGAGAGAGAGAGATCACATGGCAGGACAGGAAGCCAGAGAGTGGTTCAAGGATCGAGTTTTTTCTTTTATAACGGTTTTCTCATAAGAACGAGTCAGGGGTCCTACAAGAACTGCTTAATCATTCTGAGAGAAATTTATCTAATAACCTAATTACTTCCAACTAGGCTATACCTCCTATAGGTGTACGACCTCTCACATTAACCTCAGTGAACTCCAAGCTTCCAACACATGACTATAGGAGGGACCAACAGCAATGATCATCACTTATTTTTGAACCATACTTTGCCATCTCTGACGTGGTTTCACCTATATTACAGTGACCCTTTCTTTTGGCCGTTGATCATAATACTGACCAAACAATGAACAGTATTGCTTTAATTTCTTTTTATTCTCCATGCAATTTGATACCACCATACCTTTGTTCATTCTGCATTTTCTGCTGAGATAGCCTTCCTTTTCCTTGTTTTCTTGGTGAACACGTATTCAAGTGTCACACACTATCCTCAGCATTACTCTACCGAACCCCTTTATGGAACTAGGTGTGGTTCCCTTGGCCTGAGGAAGGAAGCAGATGTAGTTTACCTCTTTTTTTCTTAGCAGACTGTCTGGAGTAGAATAGGCATTTGGTGACTGGGGAATTCATGAGGGAAATTGGTCTGAACCAGAACCGTCTGTATTTTGAATACAGACTGAATGTGCTCATCAGGGTATCAAACTGGAAAGGAGTCAGATGGTTTGGTTATTTGGGTTTATTGGACAGTAAGTAGTTTTGAGAACTAAACCTTAATCCATTTTGTGTTTTGTTTTTGTTTTTGTTTTTGTTTTGTACCGAGGATTTAATTCAGGGGCATTGGGCCACTGAGCCACATCCCCAGCCCTATTTTGTGTTTTATTTAGAGACAGGGTCTCACTGAGTTGCTTAGGGCCTCGCTAAGTTGCTGAGGCTGGCTTTGAACTCTGAGATGTTCCTCCTTAGTCTCCAGAGCTGCTGGGATTACAGGTGTGTGCCCCCATGGGAGCTGTATTGTTCTTGAAAGTGGAATGTAACATATTCGGTATTATAAAGACTTATAAAAAAGTTTACCATGTGATTTGAGGAGTCTGCCTGCTGTCCTGCATCGTGTGGTAGTCCTGGGGTTACTGAATTATAAAATTTCCCTTTAGTCTAAGTGTTGGCCTATCCCTCAGTAACTTCCATTTAGGACTTATTAGCTTTTGCCCCTGAATAATTATGAAATATTTTCCTAAATCTAAAAGTAATGTAAGTTTTTTTTTAGAATACCTAGGGGGAACACAGAAAAGCAAATGGAGATAAATAAAACAACTATAATCCCAATGCCTGGAAATAGCCATGTATATATTTTCTCTCTTTATATGTGTTTATTTTACCTACCTACCTATCACTTAATCATATTATGTTATTAGTATTTAGATGAGAGTAGCCAGGTAATGGTAGTGGATATCTGAGAGCAGGAGAACCCCCACAGTACCATTGAATCTTCACTGGAGAATGAGAGGGTTCAATCTGAGCCCAGCAGTTTATGCATGGAGTGGTTTTGCTTATTCCTAGGAGCAGTGTGACCCTTTACAGTCCACAAATGAACTTTAAATAAACATGAAAAAACATTTTTAATACCTAGGTAAAATAAACATATGACCAAAGAGAAAGACAGAGCCCTATACTGAGGAAAAACAGCTGGGAATTGTATCAAAATCGAGCAAGATAGGAATAGAAGAGATCTCATAAAAGAGAAGGTTTCAGGATGGGGTTGCAAGATAATATACCCAAAAGGGGAAATATCTAGTAAGTCAGCTGCCATATTTCAAACCTATACAAAAACAATTTTAGTGAAATTGGAAAAACAATATGAACTAAATATCTTCTATAAATTAAGGAAAAAGAGATTCATAAAAACAAGCAACATAAGGACTTGTGGTAAGCATGAAAAGGTCATTAAGTGAGGGATACAAGGGGACACTTACACTATGTAATGGCGTGTGTTGGTCATTGTAGACTTAGCTATAAAATGAAATGTGGAGGAACGGGATAGTATTTGCAAAACTTAAAACAACCGAACGACTGGTCAGATGTCATAATTGTTGGCAGTGGTATTCTGAGACTGGTGTGTGCTTTTTAACAGCCCCTTCCATCGCTCTCTGTCTCATATCTGGCAGCTACCTCACTTCTCAACTCTAAAACCCTTTCCAGATCTTCTTCCTTTCCCTATTTGCCTTCCTATTCTCTTCATTTCTCTTCTGCTATTTGTTAGCACAAAATGACCGAGTCAGGTGCAAACTTTTTGGATCAGCAAAGCCTTTATTCAGCAGTGGAGTCCTGCATCTGCTGGACTCAGTTTCCTAATGGAAAACGAGCCACTGGCCAAAGGAGGAATCTGTGCTTATACCTGCCACACTGAGAGGTGACTTAATTATTGACAGAGTGTGTCAGTTTGGGCACTCAGGAAACAGGTTTGTGAGATTTTGAAATTTGATTTTACTGGGCAGTATTTTTACTTGGGGAAAAATCGAGGGTCTGGGGTCAGCATTCAGTGCTGTTCTCTTTTCCTTCAGGGTCTATTGTACTGTCGCTGGAAAAGGATTTATTTGGAGAAGGATCAATGCTTTGGCTTCCTCCCAGGGACTGCATTTTAAGCTTGATGGATATCTCCTTCCCAGGGATTGTCTCCTCACTGGGAAAGGATGTATTGGGGAAGGATCAATGTTATCAATGTTTGGCCTTCTTGCCCACTCCCTCTTCCCAGGCCACCCTATTTTGGGGTTTCTCATTTTCCATATCTTACTCTATTAACTGCCTGCCTCTTTGACTTGAATTAGTTCATCCATTCTCAGATTTTTTTTTTTTTTTGTCATTCTTATCACTCCAGCCAAAAAAGCCTAGAATTAAATCTTTCAAACACAAAATTCTCCTCAACAGAGCAGGAGAAGCAGCTATGAGTATATCACTTATTGTTATTTTGTCAAATCTCATAGAAAATGGTGTTATTAATATGATTAGCATTGATGCCTAAATGTCCTTTGCTCTTTTCACTCATCTTCTGGTGTTAAGGCTGTTAAAAATAGCAACCACACCATTGTATATGGTGTATGCATATACACTATATATAAAGTGTATACTTTACTCCATCTACATAGGTGTTGCCTCGGTAATAATTTTTAGTTTCTGTCTCTAGGAAACACATTACTAAGAATAATTTCTTACTTCTAGACGGAAAAAATATCAGGGGTCACTTTAGCGAAGAGTTGGTGTACATACCACATTATTATGTAATGAGTTTTATTCTTTCCAGGAATTTATGTATAAAAATAATTTTAGAACCCCTATTCTCACATCTAATATTCTGGGTGAACTAATATTATTGCTTTCCTGTGGAGATAAGACTTTTGCATTTGTATAAGCTGCAAGGAGAGGGGAGGTATACATTGGAAAAGTAGAGAAGTATTGGTTAAGAAAAGCAAAGAACATCCTCTTAACCTTATCCCAGGGCATTTTCAATGTTTAATTGTCTACACCTGTAAAATGGGTAAATTCTGGATTTCTTAGTGTGCCTTTGGAAGTTTTGACAGATGAAATTGTGGGAGCAGATAGAATAATAAGGCATGTGTATTATTCATCATTATGGTTTGGTTTGAGAAACTTCTGGAGGAACACATGGCTTTCATCAGGAGGGGAGCAAGGAGCCTTTGGACTTTCCTCAAGCCCCCTAAACTCTGTGCATGAACTTATTCTGCTCATTACTTTGCTGCTACCAGTACTCAACCTTGACCTATGAAACTGTAGCAAAGAGTATTATTGACGAGGGCAAAGTTTAAAAGCAGAGTGATGGTTAATACACAGAAGCAGCCCTCCTAATTCGACCACTGAAAAGATGAAATGAGATGTTGGGAAGAGGGGAGTCAGACTGTTCTGCAATTCTGGCTGCGATTAGTAGCAGCAGTAGTAATAAGAATGCAATAGAAAGATGGAAAGGATCTCCATCTCACCACCAGTGGGGTAGTGTCTTCTGGTCATGGATTTATGAGTGCTCTGAAATAGTTTTTCACTCTATTTCTTCAGTTTTTTCTAATGTAAACTTTTAAATTTAAAAAGATACATTTCTCAGTTGATAATACTCTTTTCCCTAAAATAGCTGCCTTTAATCTTGACCCTATAAGTTTAGAGATAACATTTAGAATGTTTATTTTACATACAAACACGGTCAAAGGTCAGCAAAGGAAATCAATACAAGAAGTTAAAAGATCAGTAAATGAAATCATGTGACGATGCTCATTTCCATGAATTTAAAAAATGGTAATTAAAATAACAATTGCATTTGATGTAGTAATTCTTAAATAAACTTTTTGAATGAAGTACCAATGAATGTCTAATTAATGGAAAGATTGTAAGAATGATGATACCCTCTGAGAATGAGAATGTGGCAAAATACATTAGTCATTTGTGTGTCTTTTATTTGATTATTTTTTACCAAATTAATATAGTCTTCTTCTTTTTTTGATTATAAAAATAAGCAATTGTTGGGAGGCTGAGGCAGGAGGATCGTGAGTTCAAAGTCAGCCTCAGGAACTTACTGAGATCCTAATCAACTTATGTCAAAATAAAATATAAAATATATATATATAATATTATATAAATATAAAATATAAAAAAGGACTGGGGATGTGGCTCAGTGGTTAAGTGTCCCTGGGTTCAATCCCCAGTATCCAATAATAATAATAATAATAATAATAATTATAATAAATAAGTCACATAAAAAATTCAAACCAGGCAGAGATCTATTAAGGGAAAAATTGAAATGATCCCAAATTTCTCCATCCAGTCAGGACCACTGATCAAACACTGGTGAATATCTTTTTAAACCGTTTTTTATGAAGGTGAACATAATATTACATGGTTTCCGTGTTTTATGTATGCCTGTCTGCACCCCAAACACTGAAGTACTGTGCTTAACCAACCAAGTAAGTGATGGACTTCTAGCTTTTCTGCATTTTCTAACTGTAGTAAATAATTCCAAGATGAATGTTCTTGATTATACATCCATTCACACTTGATAATCAAGTACATTCTGGAAGAAATTATTATAAGTCAAATGGCCAGTGAAGAGTATACAAATTTTAAGTTTTTATTCATATGGATATAGTACATTCCAGAAAATAGAAATTTACATTTCCAATAATGATTATATCATTCATTATTTTCTCATACTCTCCAACATTTGATATTGTCAACATATATTTTAAAAGAATTGAGCAATAACAGATAAAAAGTTAGGTCTCCATATATAATTATGCATACTTCATAAAGGAACATACTTTTTTTTCTCTCATGCTGGGGATGGAACCCAGGCCTCACGTAGGCTAGACAGGTACTCTACCACTGGGTCACACTCCAGCTTGTATGTATACTTACTGACATTCACTGTTCTTTCACTTTTCCCTGTTAGTACTTTTCCAGTTGCCAACCATCTATCTGTCTCTCTTACTAACTTTCCAATAGAGTTTCTTATTTCTTTTTTTGATAGTGCTAATTGTGTGTTGTGGATATTAAGTGTTTATTAGGTATGTCAGAGAATATTTGTGCAGCTTATCACCACTTTTCAATTTAAAGGTTTTATTTTGCAAAATCGAAAATTTAATTTTGAGTCATTATCAGTATTTTCTGGATTTTATGTCCAGAAAAATGACCTTCATTTAAAAAAAATTAAAAGTAGAACTACCATTGACCCAGCAATCCTCTTTTGAGTGTACCCCCCAAGAAAATGATAACACCACTTGGTGAAGAAAACTGTACTCCCATGGTCATTGTAGCATTATTTATAGTGCCAAAATATGGAAATAACCTAGGTATCATCTGACTGGATAAAGAAATTGTGGCATATATGTAACAGAATTTTATTCAACCTTTAAAAAGAAGGTGCTCCTACTATTGGCAGCAGCATGAATGAACTAGGGGATAATATGCTAAGGGAAATAAGTGAGATAGAGAAAAAAATACTCTGCAATCTCACTTGTATGTGGACTCTTAACGAAAAAATGAATACATAGAAACAGAGAGTAACAGGGTGGTTACTTGGGGTATAGGAAATAGGGAAATGGGAAGATAAAGGTCAGGGAATACCAAGATGCAGTTGTTGATGATGAATAAGTATGTAGGTACATCCTGAGGACTATAGCTAAAATATCATAGAAGTTTGCTAAGAGATTAGATTTGATACATTTACCACATACATACACATGAAAGAAAGGTAACTATGAGATGATGGATATGTTGGTTTTCTTGATGGTAGTAATCACTTTTCTTTTTATATGTTTATCAAAATATCATGTTATAAAAAGCAAAACATGGTGTTTTAAAAAACAAAGACAAAAAGATATAAAAGAGCTAAAAAGACAAAATAAACCCTCTTCACCAATATGTAAAGAGAGCATAGGGAGAGGGTGAAAAATGAGATATATGGGCAGGCATTTTATAATTTATCAAAGAAGAAAAAATAGAAATTCAGTTTGTACTTTAACAAAAATCTCTGGGCATAAGGAGTACTGGACCAGGGAAGTTTGAAGGTTTTTATTTATTCTGGGATGGTATTCAATCAATACATGGAGAAATACTTCTGCTGATTTAACAAGTATTTATTCAGCACCAGGCACTGTGCTAGGTTTTGATTCTGAGAAAAAAATATTGATTTCAAAAATAAAGTAAAATTGCCCCTGCTGGCAACCAGGTCATAGACTACAACCGGTGTGAATAAGGGTCTGTAGATGCTTAGAATCCTCCTTCCTTTTTCATTCCATATCCCACTTCAATACCATAAGAGGAACAATTGGCAAAACACTAAAAATTCTAATTTAGTAAAAAAATATTTCTATGAACTTAAGAAAACATATTTAGAAGGTACCTTTCTTTTGTATCCACATTCTCGATTACCTCTCTTCAAGAAGGTACTGATACCTCCATGGTATTGACTGGGCTGTCCTAACTAAACCTGAAATCATGTTTGATGCCAAGGAAATGTTTTCCAACATCTGCACTATTTAACCAGCCAAGGCAGTTTGTGAAAGATATTTGTGAATACTTCCATCAGGAAGTATGCATTCATTTGAGCTAATAGATGGAAATATTTGAAAATATTTATCCACCATACTTCTGTGTGTCATGTGTGTGCATGTTTTGAATGTGTACATAAGTGTGCCTATGCTTGGAACAGTAGAATGTTACATGCAAGTTAATGCACTTTATGTATTTGATTTTGTAAGGGAGAATGGAAGATATTAAAGATAGGAATTAAGATCTAATTTAAAGTGAGAGAAATAATAATATTCTGTTCATGTTTTAATAATATTTTTAGAAATTATTTTACCATTATTACTCTTCATCAGAAGCTCATCCATATTTTCATTTTACATAGTGAAAAATGTAATTTAATATGATTATGTAATTGAAAATCTTCACTTTGCCTTTGAAGATGAACGTAAAACTCCAAGTTCATTGCTCTATCCACCACAGGACAGCTGCCCCAATGCTAAAAGCCTGTCTAACCTGTAAAAGGAAGATGAATGAGTTTGTTTCCAATTGTATAAAATCCTTCTTTATCACATTTCTATCAACATGTTATGGGACAGACATTGTGCCTTAGGCTTTAGAGTCAAGTATCTGGGTTGAGATATCATTTCGGCCACTTACAGCTACACATATTGGGCCTAAACCCTCTGCTTTACCTTTCCCTACAAACATTGGGAGCAATACAGTGGGAATTCAGTGTGATATCTTTGGCCCATTAGGATCTCAGGAATTACTCAGACATTACCTGCACTCTTCCGGATGGATCAATATATTAAAAAATAAAATAAAATAAAATAAGAGTTGTGGTGTATGGATCCTTGGACATGGAGGCAGGAAGCAATAGGAGTCACTTTTGAGCCCTGCCCTAACCCACATACAGAGAATTCTTATTTGGCTCTAGTTAGATTCATTTCTTTCATCTCTGATCCTTCATGTTCATATATGTTGAAGAAGTCATTCTATCAAGACTTTAGAAATGGGGGCCTTGAAAACATGAGAGAAATGTAGGAATGGCATAGGTGAGTGAGCGTTTTTTTTAACAATATTTAAAATATGTCTGCCTAATTTATTTTTTCACCTATTTGTTTTTCCGTAATATCAATTTTTTATTTGTTCTTTTTAGTTATACATGACAGTGGAATGCATTTTGATATATCATACATACATGGAGTATAACTTCTCATTTTTGTGGTTATATATGATGTGGAGTTACACTGATCGTGTACTCATATATGAACATAGGAAACTTATGTCTGATTTGTTCCACTGTTTTTCCCATTCCCAACCCCCATCCCTTCCCCCCATTTGGCTCTGTCCAATTCAATTAACACCCCACCCCCAACCCCTACTGCCTATTTGATTCAGCATCTGCATATCAGAGAGAACATTTGTCTTTGGTTTTTTTTTGGAGATTGGCTTATTTCACTTAGCCTGATAGTCTCCAGTTCCATCCAGTTCCATCCATTTACCAGCAAATGCCATAATTTCATTCTTCTTTAAGGCTGAATAATATTCCATTGTGTATATATACCACATTTTCTTTATCCATTCATCTGTTGAAGGGCACCTGGGGTGGTTCCATAGCTTAACTATTGTGAATTGAGCAGCTATGAACATTGATGTGTCTGCATCACTGTAACATGCTGATTTTAAGTCCTCTGGGTATATGCTGAGGAGTGGGATAACTGGGTCAATAGGGCAAATGGTGTTTCCGTTCCAAGTTTTCTGAGGAATTCCATACTGTTTTCCATAGTGGTTGTACCAATTTGAGTCCCACCAATAATGTATGAGTGTACCTTTTCCCCCACATTCTTGATAACATTTACTGTTACTTGTATTCTTGATAACTGCCATTCTAACTGTAGTGAGATGAAATCTCAGTATAGTTTTACTTTGTATTTCTCTAATTGCTAGTGATGTTGAACATTTTTCATATGTTTATTAACTGATCATATTTCTTCTGTGAAGTGTCTGTTTGGGTCCTTTGCCCATTTATTGATTGGGTTATTTGTTTTTTGGAGTTTTTAGAGTTCTTATATATCCTGGAAATTAATGCTCTATCTGAGGTGCAGGTGGCAAATATTTTTTCCCCTTCTATAGGCTTTCTTTTCATATTCTTGCTTGTTTCCTTTGCTGTGAAGAAGCTTTTTAGTTTGATATCATCCTATTTATTGATTCTTTTTTTGAAATTTTGATTCATTGTACACAAATGGAGTACAACTATCGTTTTTCTGGTTGTACACAAAGTAGAATCTTACCATTTGCATATTCATGCATGTACATATGGTAATGATATTTGTCTCATTCTATTATCTTTCCTTTCCCACCCTCTCCCCAGCCCTCATTTCAGTCTACACAATCCATCCTTCTTCCATTTTTCCCTTACCTCCCCCATTATGTATCATCAACCACT
>JAJEJO010052492.1:0-17313 GCA_020662805.1 Glaucomys volans
TGGTAGGCTTTTGATGACTTCCTCTATTTCATTGCTTGAAATTGATCTATTTAAGTTGTGTATGTCCTCCAGATTCAGTTTGGGTGACTCATATGCCTTTAGGAACCTGTTGATGTCTTCCATGTTTTCTATTTTGTTGGAGTATAAATTTTCAAAGTAGCTTCTTATTATGTTTTGTATTTCATTTGTGTCTGTTGTAATATTTCCATTCCCATCACGAATCAGCAATGTGAAGAGAGAGCCTTCAAAGTGGGAGAAAAATCTTTGCCACACACACTTCAGATAGAGCACTCATCTCCAAAATCTACCAAGTACTCAAAAATCTTTACACCAAGAACACTAATAACCCAATCAATAAAAGGGCCAAGGAAATGAACAGACACTTTACAGAGGAAGATCTACAAGCAATCAACAGATTTATGAAAAAATGTTCAACATCCCTCGTTATAAGAGAAATGCAAATCAAAACCACCTTAAGATTTCATCTTACCCCAATTAGAATGTCTTTTATTAAGAACACAGGCAACAACAGGTGTTGGCGAGGGTGTGGGGAAAAGTGTACACTCATACATTGCTGGTGGGAGTGCAAATTGGTACAGCCACTCTGGAAAGCAGTGTGGAGATTCCTTAGAAAACTTGGAATGGATCCACCATTTGACCCAGCTATCCCACTCCTTGGCCTATACCCAAAGGACTTAAAATCAGATTACTACAGTGATGCAGCCACATCAATGTTCATAGTTGCTCAATTCACAATAGCTAGATTATGGAATCAACCTAGATGCCCTTCAGTAGATGAATGGATAAAGAAACTGTGGTATATATACACAATGGAATATTACTCAACCATAAAGAAGAATAAAATTATGGCATTTGTAGGTAAATGGATGATGTTGGAGACTGTTATGCTAAGTGAGATCAGCCAATCCCAAAAATGCAAAGGCGGGATGGTCTCACTGATAAATGAATGATGATGCATAATGGGGGGCGGGAAGGGTGGCAAGAATGGAGGAAGGATAGATAGCATAGAGGGAAGGGAGGGGTGGGAGCGGGGTGGGGGGTAAAAATAATAACAGAATGTGTGACAGATACCATTGCCCTGTGTACATGTATGAACGCACAGATGGTGTGACTCTACTTTGTGTACAACCAGTGAAACAATAGCTGTACTCCATTTGTGTTCAATGAATCAATAAGTAAAAAAAAAAAAAAAAAAAAAAGTGAATTTTGGGATGTGTTCCCTTTCACAGGTGAAACGATCTAGCACTGACCTTTGAAATGTACTGTAATTATGGTAAGAGAATAGAAGCTGACTCTGTACATAAACTCATGAACATTGGAGGATTTCAAAACACATTTCCCAATTCCTTCATCAATGGCTCATCTGATCATGGCAGTAAAGTAGAAAAGATGAGTTCTCAGATGAGACTGTATTACGGAAGAAACTGTCTAGATAAAACTTGTTTTATTACTTAAATAAGTCCTTTTAAAATTACCTTGCCATTTAAATTGGGTTTAGTTTCTTTTCATTTGCAACATGAATTATCATCTTTTAATCTTCAAAATACTGAACAGAAAATCAATGCCAAAACAAAATTACACTTAAAACACTGCCATTTTTTCATCTTCAGCAATTAGACATGTCTTAAATAAATAACTTTTCTGGCATGCTAATATATAACTAAGAAAGTATGCATAGTCCTTTAAGAAATACAAAAATGACAGGAATTGCTATTGCCTCAAAAAAACCACAGTTTATGCATGTGTGGGAACAATTATCTCCACAAGAAAGCAATATTCACTTATAGAAATATTTGGTTAACAAGTTAGGTAGCCAAGAATTACGTGCAAAACAAAGCAATCTTTGAAAGTCATTTAGTGTTGATGAAAAACAAAGTATCAAATAGCAGAGCCATAACAGGGACTTAGAGAGTCTGCTTTTGCTAAAAGCTGTGACTCTTAGACCAGCGAATACCCAACAGGTAACTGAAAATCAGATGAAGCTTGGCATGTTGGCCTTCATTTTGTATCTATCTCCTTTATTACCTTAAACTTGTGTCTGGTCCCTGCTCAGCATGTTCATCATTTAAGGAGTGTTCATCTATAAACTAGTACTACAAGGATTTCTGAGGACTAAATTTACCTAAATCTCATCCCCCTTCAAAACTGAGGCAAGATTTGCAGGGACATTTTAATGTCAGATTTTATAACATCGGATCCCTGGAGTGATCATCACCCACTTCCAGGATCACAGGTCTGATTAAAAAAAAAAAAAAAAGCCAGGCGCAGTGGCACACACCTGTAATCCCAGCAGCTTGAGAGGCTGAAGCAGGAGGATTGTGAGTTCAAAGCCAGTCTTAGCAAAAGTGAGGAGCTAAGCAACTCAGTGCGACCCTGTCTCTAAATAAAATACAAAATAGAACTGGGAATGTGACTCAGTGGTGGAGTGCCCCTGAGTTCAATCCCCAGTACCAAAAAAAAAAAAAAAACCCTGAACAACTCATAGAAATTGCCCCCTCAGATGATAAAGACTTCTCCAAAACTACCTTGCAGAAGCAGAACTGAGAATGATCAACCAGACCACAATTGGACCAAGACTGTTGGACTTTGCATACTTCTTGCCTCCTACCTCAATTATTGCTCTATTTGAATCCAAAGCTCCTGTTGGCAGCCTGAAGAAAGGGCTGAGATGCTGAATTTCACTTTGTCTTCCCAATGCTAAAGTTTCCATTCCTGCTTTTCACCATTACCTTTCTTGCTTTGTTTTTGGGGCCAGTGACCAGATCTGGTTTGTTTGAACTCCCGGAGTCAAGCGTCTAGCCTAGAACTCTGGTAATTCAGCTAGTACTAAAATTATTAGGAGCCATTGTATTATAAAATATCATGTATAGAACCTCGTTGAAGAATATCCATAAGCTGAGTCTCCCCTTACATAAAGGAGCATGTTCTTTCTTCTGTGTGTTCCAAGAAGTTGGCAAGACCTTCATTCAATAGTTCAGAAACTCAAAAGCACCAAAATTTTGACCCTCGAAGCATACCAGGTGGTGACACCAATAATTTCTATGTGCAGATATAGAAACTAGGGCATGGAGGTGAAATGAATAAAATCCAGGTGTTTAGTCCTGTACTTTTCATTGCAACAGTGGCCTCCTCTTGTTTCTTATTAAAAAGGAATCCAGACTCTTTAAATCACAAAATCTCTTAGAAGAGAGAAACTGCCAGAAAATTAAAGTGGCTGTGGGTCTTTGTTTTCATGGCCATGTTTCTCTAATGAGGTTATAATTGTCTTCTTTAAGGCCTTCCTTACAAGTTTTGTGGATTATTTTTAATGAGACTCTTTCTCAATCTTTACTTTTTACTATATATTTTAAGAGTTCCTGATTTGATTATTATGGGGAACAACCTGGTCATTGGGATTTTTTTTTTAAAGCTCCCTGGGTGATTCTATGTGACAATGTTTGAAAACAACTTTTCTATACTACATATTCTGTAGAAAAAATAAAAATACACATAAGTGTAGATTGTTTCAATAATTAGCTTAATTCCTCACAAAGTAATATAACCATGGAGACTTACATAGCTGAATTAATGGGTAGGAAATACAGTCTCCATAAGACATCTATATCATTTCTTTATAGTTGTACCATATATGTAACAAATAATAACAAAACTCCAATTTTGCAAAATAAGATTGTCAGTACTCTTTGAAACACAAGTGGCACACACTTTTCCTGGACCTAACCAACATCACCTCTAGGCTTCAGCCCACCTTTCCCACCCATCCCCAGCCAATAACCTACTCCTAAACATTACTCCCTTCTGTTGCATGCTAGGCAGGTAACCCTTTAAGTGTTTGCTAGGTGGAAAAAAAAAAAACCATTAAGTTTCTTCTGTCTCCCACTGAAGAGCTCTTTCAGTTCAGGATAATTAGCATGTTTTCTTTTTCTTTGCCACTTTTTTTTTCCTTTCCTAGAAAAAGAGATTACAAATGGATATCATCCGATTCTAGGTTCTAATTTCAACTATTTCTATCATTTAGCATTCCACTTATCTACCTCCACATTAAAAATGATCCCCAAAGTTAGTGACTTCAAGCAACGGTTTATTCATCTATTTCATAGTTTGGTGGTTTGCCCAGTTTTATTTCTTAAGCAGGGTCTCTCAAGTGATTACATGTCAGATAGTAACAGGACTAGAAGGCTCCTGCGGGATTTACATTTAAGGTGGCTTCATTATTTTTCTCTCTCTTCACTTGCCCTTTGTACCTCTAAGGGAATTGTCATTTGGCTTGGTCATATCATAGCTAATGACTTCAAAATAGTTGCACTTCTGTGACAGATGACTTCTCAGAAGCAGGAAGTAGAACCATCAATTAGAATTTAAGGACTACTCCCAGAATTTAGAGTGACATCTGTGGCTTGGTTTGTGGGTCAAAGCAGTCAACATGCATACATACATTCATCAAAGCTACAGTGAGTGTCCTTCATGTCCCAGATACCAGACTAGTTTATAGTGATTACAATACAAGTAAGTCAAGATATCTGCCAGTGATGCTTTTAGAAGCTGAGTCACATCCTGTTCCATTCTCTAGGTCTTATTCACAAGAACTGCTGTCAAGTTACCCTCTGATATTTACACTAATATTTTTTAACTATGTCACAACTTGCTTTTATTCCTATAAAGCTCTACCTGGTTGGCCTCACCCTCTATTGTAACCTAAAAATATCATTCTGAACATCTACCTTTTTGATTCTCATCAACTAACAAGCATACCTCCTATATTTTGTAAAAGTCATTCATTTCTTCAGCACATTGAGCACTTTCACTAGTCAAGGCATCAATAAAAACAAATACTCTGAATGGACTATATACCTCTTGATCATAATGCTGGACACCTCCTTAAGGCTAATGTTGATTCATCAATACATCACCAAAATAGCTGTTCAAAATAGCCAAAACCTCTGTAAATTCCTCTAGTTCATATTTCTGGAACTAGTCCACAGAAAAGCATAGAAAACTTTCTCATTTGCTGTATTTGCCATATCTGATCTCTGAAAGCAATATTCTACCAAAAACAGAAATAAATTCATATAAATACAAATTTAATGTAAATACAAATTGATTCCAATTGATCACTTGTTTCTATTTTAAGGTCTTGTACAATATTTATTTTATAACATGTTTGCATTTTATAATCTTTTCAAAAATTTCCATAGACTTCTCAATGATACAAATCAATACACAAAAAGGGAGTTTTCTGTAAGACAGTTTCTGCCATATTTGAACCCTTCCTAAGGGTTTGAAGGCTATAATCTCTTACATGAAAACTTTTCAGATGAGACAAATACTTGACTTCAACTTTGCAAGCATATAATTTCCCAAGACACAGAAAAACATCTTTGGTTTCTAGTAGCCAACTTTATTTTCTATTTATTTCTGCCTTTGTGAATTATTATTTGATTTTTCCATTTACTTCTGCATACTGTATAATATGACCAGTATTATAAAAAACAAATAAACAATGCTATTTTCCAAGTTTAACACCCCCAAAAGCAATATAGCTTCATTCCTCTGCTGAATCAGCTTATTCTATGGTACAGTTCTGCAATTTGGGAATCTGGTACTTTAGAATTCCACAGAAGTTGCCTGGATGAGCATTCATGAATTTCTCTGCTGCTGGGGATTTTCATACTCTGTAATATACTCCTCAATGGGAAAAAACAGAAGACTATTATAGCCTGTTTTGCTGTGGGGCCTGGATAAAATTATATCCTATTATCTATTCCATCTCTAAAGTCTCTCTCAAATATAAACTAATTAAAGCAGACAATTACATTAAATAACTTGCTTGCAGATAGTGAGTATATTTTTTCAGAATTATGTGAACCCACTACAGACTGTTAAGAACCTTGATGGTACCTGGTAAATGTTTCCCATCTATAACTTTATGAGAATTCCTATATGTTACTGCATTGTATATTCTGCAACATGTGGAGAAATTAAGTCACAAGGCTTTATAACTTTGTAGATCAGAGATGACATTATCTACAGCAGTGAAACCAACAATTATCCAGATTCTACTCATGAATCCTTCCCAACAGACCATAAATTCTACTTTTAAAAAATCATTAAATTCCCCTTTAGTTCAAGTGAAAGTACACTTCTTTTTAGACCTAGAGGTCTTTGGTTCAAGTGCCAAAATGGAAGGATTTGTCATAAAACTACAAAAAGAACTTTGATTAAAGAACCCCTCATGAAGATCTGACATTTAATCTGCTCTTTTATTGGATAAGATCTTTAAATATTCTCTCCTTATGATTTCAATTCATATTCATTTGAAATTGTACTTGATCATAGGAACGTGACTATACACTGCTACTAAAAGATAATTAAGCAATGTGCTCTGCCAAGGACATCAGCACCCTGTAACATTCATCATCCCACTTGGATAGTTAATAATTTCAGTAATGTTGCCATGACATTATAATGAGAATGTTTCATATCCTGCAGCTCCTTTGTCAATTGGACCTGCGCTAAGGTCAAATGCTGGAAGCTTTGTAATAAAACTTTCATATATTCACTGTGCCCCTTCTGAGGGGTTTCCTTTCAACATTAGTAAAGAAAAATGCCAACAGAGCTTCCTTGGTACTTAGGCTCCTAAGGACTGTCTCCTTACCCTCCAATTACCCTCATGAACATTCTGTCCGCTTGCACGGAGAAAAATCACACTGTGGTGAACCTGTAGGAAGTACCAGGCAGACCATGTGCAGTGTCTACTAACACAGATACAGATAAAAACAATGTACTAAGAGATGGAGTCATGTTTAAGGGACAGTTTTAAAATAAATAGTTCCATGAAACTGATTTAGGGTTGAAACTCAAAGCACTTTTTCTTTTTGCTTTTCTCTTTTTCGCTGTTTCCCATTGGCTAGAAGTTAGTATAAAGTCAAGGAGAATTCCAAATTTGAAATTCTTCCTTAGACTACACTAAACTCTTGTCCAAGGCCTCATTATCAACTCCAAGATCAAAAGAAGAGATAGCAATAAAATAATAACAATGAGAATTTGGTCTTCTGAATCCCAGTCAACTGCTTTGTCTGTGTGTGTGTGTGTGTGTGTGTGTGTGTGTGCATGCTTGTGCTTTTATTCACATAAAGATTACAGGAAGAATGTAGCAGAAAAAAACTTACTTCCATAGTCTAAAAGAAAATGCAATGCACATTATTAGTATTTTCCATTTACTGACAAAACAGGACTAATAGATGTTAATCTACATCTGTGGTTTTAAATTAGCCCACATGTGGAAGAATCTGAGTTTTTTGCAAACCTTTATGAGGAAAGAAAAGACCTCAGCATTTACTTGAAGTCTCCAAACCTACAGGGCATAGATATTTGCCTTCAAAAAGGACCATAGAAAAGACTTTCCATCGACCCTATGGGAATAGAAGTTCCTATCCTAAAATTTTCAACTACATATTCAGCTCTTAAAGTCTCAGGCATGTGAACGCAAAACACTAGATGATAAAAAATTATGTAGGAAAAATGATTTAACTGTACTGCATTTTTCATTGAGAAAATATAAAAAAGAAGAGTCATCAACAGCATTTTCTTGCTGAGGTTAAGTTTTCTTCACAAGTCACAGTTGTCTTTCCACATTAAGATAGAGGTGTGATGAGTTTTTCTCTAAGATTTTTTTAATCTCTAAGAAGCGATGGGATCAAGCTGGACATCACTTAAATCCCTCATAGCACATATCTCAGGGCATTGTGCAAGGAAAAAAAAAGATTTCTTCTGTCACCCATTACTGAGTTCATGGTTGAAGCCCCTATACCAAATAAATGATCCATTAACAAGAGAAAATCATACAAATCTATTTAGTGTGAGTTTTATGTGACACAGGAGCTTTTGGAAATGACCCAAAGAAACAGGAAAATCTGTTCATTTTATGCTGTTTGGTGAAAAAATGGATGGGTATGGATAATTTTGAACAAAGGTTATGATTTAATGGGAATAAACTGGAGGGAGCAGTTTTCCGGCTAGACCTACTTATTCAGATGTGTCCATGTGACTTCAGCAATCCTTTAACTACAGGGTGGCACCCTTCACATGAGGTCTTATTGTTGCAAGGGTTTCCCTTCAACACTTTGCAGAAAATTCTTCCTTTATTGCATAATTCAGGGAAGAAGGGCAAACGAAGGTCAGAGTAACCTTCCTGCTTCTTTATTCTCTCACATGCCAAGATTCCAAGTTTGGGGATGGCATGTCCTGAACCTCATCAACTGTGCCTGATTTCACTCTCACCCTCCTATCAGACTCCATGTGCCCTGAAGGCCACTGGTCTCCCCTATGAATCCCCACCTCCAGACACAGTAGTTGGTGCAACCACCAGTAATAAGTGTTGTACATTGGGGACCAAAGACAGAAATTTTCTCACTCTGAGTGAAATCATAAACATATGAAAACCAGAAGAATTAAGTGAAAGCAAAACTCTTAAAAACTATAATCACTACTAACAGAAAAATGAAATCAGTGCTTCTCAGTGTGAGATAGAATTTCTCACGTCATTTCAGCAATTATCAGGATATTTATTACATGTAAGATGTCCCCAGGAAACCCGAAGAGTCCCCTCTCTAAAGAAGATGACTATTTTCCAGTGAAACTAATTACATCATAGAACTATGTATGTCCTTTTCGTGAAAGATGTATAAATGGTCCTGTTTATTAGTGTGATCTCTTCTAAATTGTAAATGAAATATTTTCCTATCCTTAACCTGATATTTAGTCCTTTTCTGGATGGGTTTATCTTGGATACTCAGTTTTCTTAGTTTTTACATAAATTCCTGTTTTTTCAGAAACTTAGACCACCTTCAATTTAAAACATGTTTTTGAGATGATGCCAGTTTCATGTACAGAAGGGAAATGTAAATTTGAATACTGAAATTGTTTTTGAATACCTGAGTTAGTTCTTCTTTTAAGTTAGAAATAAACAAAAGCGCTTCCCTTCAACACTTCGACATGACTGATTCTGTAAGTTAACTCTATCATGGAATAAAGTCACCTTTCGAACATGACATAAAAAATAAATGGAAGACTGTTTGTTCTCTGATATTTTTACTAAACCCTAAAGGAGCAAGGGGGGAAATAATTTGTGCTTACCTTTCCCTCAAGCACAGCTGTTTCTCCCAACAATGACAATAGAAAATGCTGCTGCTTCTGAGTTCCTAACCTGCCTTAAAATTCCTTCTTCTTCACATTTTGCTCTGACTCCTCACTGTAACACTTCCAGACTTTCCATATGGCAAAGCAGATGAGGATCCCTTTGGGTATATCTTGTAAATACCAAATGAAATATCATACATGATAAAATGCTACAGTTGTCTACTTCTTAATGCTTCAAATGTTTCCCATGGTCTTTCAACTGTGACCTCATCTGTATAGCTGCAAAACCATCCTCCTTCCTGTTGAGCTGGAATAATTTACAGTTTTGTTCCTGAATTTCAACCCTCAATTTAAGCAGTGATGAACAAAACAGAGTATACATGATACAGAAAAGAGAAAAAGAAAAAAAAAATTAGGAAGGAAGGGAGGGAGGGAGGGAGCGAGGGAGGGGCAAAGGAGGGAGGAAAGTGGACATTTAACTTGGAAAACAATGATTGTTTTCTTTGTGGGGTGATTGAATACAAATAAACCAACCCTAAGGAAAATTTCATCTAAATTTAAGGAAGTGAATGGTGAACACCAAGAGCAACTCATTGTCAGTGGACTTGAGAAAGAAAAAATCTTAAAATAAATCCCCAACAATCAGTTCGAGTTCTTGACATTTAAGAACTACAGTCAAACAAATAAGCACAGGTAAGCAAATAAGTCATTTAAAAGAAGACTTTTCAATTAAAAAAAAAATTTGGAAACAATTGTTGACAAATTCCAAAATTTGAGAGCATATATTGCATGGAGAAAAAAAATGTGGGTAAAATGCCAGAATAAATGTCCCTATTGCTTTTCACTCAAAACAACTCTAAGGACATAGAGACGCCACTTGGTCCTGTGATAAACACACCTGGTACATTAAAAGAACTCTATAAATGGTGCCAAATTGAGCAAAATGGAATCATAATCATAGATTAGAACACATTAGACATTAACTCTGACATGATATTTCCTGACTACAATACATAAGCATAAATTTAAAATAGTAATATTAAAGACAAAGTTTATATCCACATTTCTAAGAGATTTGTCCTCAAATTGTAAACTGTTTTGTAAAGTAAAATAAAAATGCCTGATGCCCTCCCTGTTTCTTCTTTCAGTATTGCTCCTCTGAGCATTGTTGCTCTTTTCAATGGGTTTTCTTTTCTGAGCAAAGTAGAAAATTGAGGTGTTTTAAATGGAAAGAGGTATTTGTGCCCAAATTATCTAAACAAGGATCAGACTTTTGCTTTCCTATAGTTTTCCAGACTTATCTTCTGTGCACTAAAGTCTCTTGAATCATTTGAATTCTTTTAATCCCTGGTAATATAAATCACCAGTTCTACTTTATAGAGAAAGAAATTGATGTGTTTATTTTTTAATTTAACATATATTCTTATGATGGATAATTTACTAAATGTGAGGATAAAATGATGTGATTCAGTCTCTGCCCAAAAGGAACTCACATAGTTTAACATACAGAAATTGGTATAAAAACCCATTGATAGTGACATTCTACAATAAAACTACAAAGGTCTATGAGCACAGAAGCCTGGGGAAAGGGGGTTAATCAGTGTCACAGTTAGATGAGAGAATTTATGTGCAAATTCTTTATAAAAGTTACTAATGCCATGCTTGAGTTTAGAGAATTCATGGTCAAACTAGAAGTCCGTTCATTTCAGTGCACATATACCATCCCATGGTGAAATGGGCTCTGGCCCAATGCCTATAACCATGGGGTTGAATAATGACAAAGATTCTCTCATTGACCATTCTATAGTCAGACTTCTCTGTGCTACATTAGCCCCATCCTTGGCCTAGCCAAGAACCAGAATCCTACTAAGTCAGTTTATACAGAATCCCCCACCCTGGATATCTGATCTGGTCAATTTCCTCATGCCCAGACATACCCAGGTGATATCAGATCACCCTGGACTGCCTTCAGCAACATTCCTATTGAGTAGGTTTAGCAAGAATTCCCTTTATCACAGATGTTTTCTTTTGGTAGTTTTTCTATCCACCCACCTCCACACTTGGTCTTAAATTCCCACCTATACATCCTGCGTTTGGAGCTGAGCCCAATCTCACCCCTACTGCAAAACATCATTGAAGAAGTCCCTAAACCTATCAAGATTGTTCCCCTCAGTGAAGTCTGAATTACTGTTTTGTCATGAATAATTGTTTTCTACAATAAACTGTATATATACACATACATATGTATGTATTTATATTCCTTGATTCTGGTTTCTTTCTAAAACCATTGGAATTTCTTGAATGACAGATGACAGAAGTGTCTTTTGTTATTTACATTGAGCCCCTTTCAATCATACGTGAGTTTAATGAGAATCGATGGGGCTTTAGATAGCTGAAAGACAAGACAAGAGCCTTGTCGCCATAGGAAACAACTGTAATTACAATGTCAGAATTTTGGGTCCCACTTCCCCTACCTCTGGGAAGAAAAAAAGGCTAGAGATTTAATTCAATCACCAATGGCCAAATATTTGATCAATCAACCTTCCATAATGAAACTTCTATTAAAACTCTTTTAAAATAAGGCATCAAGGGTTTTCCAGCACGGTAGGGTGTGGGGAAGGTGGAACACCTGCAGAAGGCATGGAAGCTTCCTGCAAACAATCCCTGCTCCAACCCTTTTCCTATGCCTCTCTTCCTTTTGGTTCTCCCTGAGTTGCATCTTTTATAATAACCAGTTGTAGAAAGTAAGGTGTCTTTCTGATTCTGGGAGTCGTCTTAGTGAATTTTTAAATCTGAATGAGGGAGGGAAAATCATAGGAAACCCTCACATTTGTAATCATCTTGACAGAAACATGTGTAGCCCATATATCCTGTGGGACCGGCATCTGCAGTGGAGGCAGTCTTGTGGGATTGAACCAACCCTGTAGAGTCTGTACCAACCCCAGAACTTAGTGTCATCAATGAATTGCTGGATACTCAATTGGTATCAGAGAATTAGAGAATTCATCATGGAAAAGATACCATTTAGTGTCAAGAGAAGAACCTCTCAGACACACACATGAATTTTAATCCTTGCCACTCCAGAGTCTGTTCTGCTTTTAGATGAGAATAATACTATCCATAGCTAAAAGTTACCACACTAAACTGATGAGCCATTGCTCCTGAGATTTAGTATCTACCATACTATTTTGTAATTTTTTTCATTTATTGGTCCATCTTCTCCACAGGAACAAGAATTCTAGATGGTAGACGTCAAGATTTGGAAATGAAGTGCCCCCTAAAGACTCAGTTGTTGACTCCGGTCTCCACTGCAGCAATGTTCAAAAGTGGGAAGGGAGTGGATCATGAGGGAATCTAACCTCATCAGTAGATTAATCCTTTAATAACTGAATGGACTACTGAGAGGTGGTGGAATCTGGAAGGTAGGTGAAGCGTGGTTGGAAGAAGTAGTGCACTGGGGGTATGCCCTTGGGGACTATATCTTGTCCCTGGTCCTTTCCCTGTCCCCCACCATCTTCCAAAGCAACAAATCCAGTTGACTATGGACTGAAACCTCTGAAACCATGAGACAAAATAAATCTTTTCTCTTTAAGTTTCATGTCAGGTATTTTGGTCAAAGCAACAAAAAGCTGACTAACAGCAGAAATAGGGTGTTATTTGTATTTATCACATTATGGGCAATCAATAAATATTGGTTTAATGAAAGCAAGAAAGAAAATTCTAATCAGAAGGATAATGTTTTAGCTCTAGGCAGAAGTAAATAATAACTTGCATAACACTAATCTGTCCTTCAAACCATAATGAAAATAGAACTAGAGAAAATTTGTACAGACCATAGTAACTCTTTGCACTTGGATAAGACCATTTGGGCTACTCGTAATATTTGAAAAAGGCATAGATCATGAATTAAACTTACAATATGCTAAAAACACCATATGCTGATGAGGATGAGAAGCAATTAGAACATTCAAAAACTGCTGGTATGAGAACAAAATGGTATGAGCATTTGAAAGCAGTTCATCAGTTTCTTATAAAGCTGATACAGTCACCATAAGACGGTGTGATCGCACTCCTAGATATTTACCCAGAGAAATAAAAACATGTACACATAGATAAGTGCATGCAAATATTAACACAGCTTGATTTACAATAGCTAAAAACAGCAGGGGGACCAACAATGAAAATGAATAAACTACTGATAAAACCAACAGCATGGATAAATGTTAAAAATACAAGGCTAAGTGAAAGAAACCAAGTACAAAAAGATTCATGCTGTATGATTCCATTTATATGCCAGGCTATCAAAAATAAAATAAAATACAAAACTAGGAACAGAAAGCAGATAAGTGGTCACCAGGAGCTAAGCATCTAAAGTACGTAAGCATTGGGACTTGAAAAGAGGCATGGAAAATTTGAGGAGCTAATAAAAATGCTCCATATGTTGATTGGGGTGATAGTTAAATATTCTGCACCTTTATCCAAACTCATCAACATCCTCACTTGAGAAGGGTGACTCTTACCATTGCAGGGAAGAAAAGGTCTTTTTCTCACCCATTGCTGAGTTCATGGCTGAGACTCATACCTCAAAAGACAGATTAACAAGACAAAAGCATACAAACTTGTTTAAGTTTTACATGACAGGAAGATTGCAGAATTAAAGACTCAAAGAAATGTGGAAACCATCATATTTTATGTGAAGTCTGATGAAAAAGTGGGTAATTGTGGAGAAACATGATTAGAAGTCAACAGAGGTGACCAGAGAGAACTTAGTAAGTCCTGTTTGTCCAGGTTATTCTTGACTCTCTATGTATTCAAGGATAAAGATGTTCTGTTCATTTGAGTACAGAAGGGTAGCTCTAGAGTAAAGGTGTTATGACTTACTTTGAAGGAAGGTCAGAGAATTATTTCAAGTCTTGCTCTAGTGTAGAAGGCAAGGAGAAGGGGACAGTGACCTTCCTTTTCTTTTCTGCTGTTTCCTGAAATGCCCTATTTGGGGGTAGTATGTCCAGAAACCCATCACCATACATAAATTATTCCTTAATAAATCCTGACTTTAAAAATTATGATGCACACATGAAAAATAAATAAGATTGGAAATGAAAAATTACAATATTATTTAATCCAGCTATTATATTGAAAAAATTTAAAACCTAAACATTGCCCCTCCCCATTTTTTTCTTTTGCTACATGTTTCCAAGATATGCAAGGGCATAGAAGTAGGAATTTCTTATAGTTGGAATTTCCAACTCTTTTTTATGATATCTGAAATTTGAAGTTAAATTCTTTGTTGTTCTTTTTTTATTTATCATTTCCTTGTCCATTGCAAGTCCACTGTAGAGGGAAGAAACAAAGTGAATCCACTCTGCACTTATGTCACTATTGGCTCTTTACTTGGATGTAGAGATGTCAGGTGGGAAATAAAAGCAGGGTGAAAGTTTGGCTTATTTACCTTTGGTTTTTATCTGTCCTCGGCTGCCTTAAACTTCAGGTCATATTCCTGCTCAACTCTGCCTATAGGCACATAATCACTTAAACTGATAGTACAAGGTTGGCTTACTTGACCTTTCTCATCTCCTTTCAGGATTAAAGATACTAAGATAATAGTAACTAAGATATTTTCAATATTCCGGGAACACTGAGCCTTTCAGGAAAATTTTCCCATGATAGTACTGACTTTCTAAATGGGAGCAATGAACCCATGACAAGAACTGAGGTTTCCCCTTTTAAGTAGGAGCAACCATGTCAGGTACCAAATTGCTCCCTCAAGCAATGACAATTTCCCTGGAACAAGCAGGACCTCACCAGGAGCAGGACAGAGACAATAATCAACCAGATCCCAATTTTACCAAGGTTGCTTAACTATACATGTGCCCCCACCACACCCTACCTGATTTTGTTCTCTCCTATACAATCATAAAGCTTTTGACAATACTCCTGAAGACAGGCCTTGAGACATTGGTCCCCTTGCTTTTTTTTAATGTTGCCATAAGAGTAAACGAATTCCTTTCTTGCTTCATTACCACTCATGTCCCTGGACGCTTGAGGTGGCAGGTGGTAGACCCTGGTGTGTTGGGACCCCCAGAGCCAGGCATCTGGGCTAGGTCTCCCATAATAATACTTTAATTCTAGTAAATAAAACCACAATAATCTAGCTTTACACATGATACATCATAATCAACCATGAGCTTTGATGCATGAGCATCATTATTCAAATCAGTTTTATCCATTAACAAGTAGAAGTAATGGAAGGAACACTCCAATCCACCCTAAATACACAGAACCTTCAGAAAGCGTAATCTGCCATTGGAAGTGCCATTCAGTTAGTTCTGCAGAAGACAGGGTACCTCTTCCAAAATTTTAAATAACTATTTCATTTATTTAGAAACTACCAGAATTTCCCAACCAATATTGCCAACACAGACAAGAGGGGAACCATGCTGGAAACTAAAATGGTCATAACCTTTATTTTTAAGTGTCTAAGAGTTAACTTTTAAAGATGATTAACCCTAAAGACCTGCTATTAAGTTGAAAAACCAGAGTAGAATGCATAATGCATGAGAGAGAGAGACAGAGAGGAGAAAAGGGAGGGAGGGGAGAAGAGGGAGGGAAAGAACTCAACAAGAAGGAAATAGTTTGTTCCAAGTGGAAAAATACTGCCATAGATTCTAAATAATGGCCCAAGAGAATTCATGCTTCTCTGAAATTCTGAACATGGTCTCTCTATATTTCAGAATTAATAGGGAAAGGAAAAACATGGATACCTAAAACCCAGTAATAATGATGTGCCAGCATTATTTATGTCCCTGTCCCTGACAGAATTTATAAGAGTTATTAGCAAGTTAAAGTAAGGCAATATGCTTTTCACCTAATTTTTTTCTTTGCCCACACAAAACTGATTGTTTATTTTCCTCAAAACCAACTTTTCTTTTGACTATCCTATTTCTGCCAATAATATGATTATTTGCAGTATTGTGATCTCTGCCTCTTGTCACCCTAAATCAGCCACCAGCCCTTCTCCAGGAATGTCTCACCCAACCCCCTTACACCTCACCACAGTTCACCAGGCCAGTGCTACCATCTCTCATTTGCCTTCCCTAACTCAACTTTTTGCCTCACTCCATCTCCCCAGCCACTGCTGCTTCTAACACAATCCTTTTCACAAAAATAATCTACATATTTCAGTCTGCTACAGAAAAACCTGCAATGACTCCTTAACATCAAGGTCAAAAGAGAGTTAACAGGTCAAAACTCACAACTTCAAAACACAGCTCGCTATTGCTGAAGTGTTGGTGCTATTCACCTAAGTGAAGGACCTCTCCCAAACTAGTTTATTCTCTCTAGAATACACTGTGTTTATTACTCCCACAGGATCCTTTGAAAAGAATTTTTTGCTGGGGAAGCAAGTGCTCAGAAACAAGTTGGTTGAGCTTAAGAATGATTTTCCTGACTCCTCACCTATAGAGAAGTTGTTTCCTCAATGCTGAGTGGAAACCACAGGTCCTTGGTAAAGTCTGTATTTAGCCTCTACCATCCTCAAGGGGCTGTCTATGTACCTTGTCTGCACCAATCTGCTGGAATTTAGCATATATTATGGTCC
The DNA here is from genome assembly GCA_020662805.1 of Glaucomys volans. Lineage (NCBI taxonomy): Eukaryota > Metazoa > Chordata > Mammalia > Rodentia > Sciuridae > Glaucomys > Glaucomys volans. Next base: position 16,757 of record JAJEJO010052492.1, read on the forward strand.
ATCATTGTGTGTGTGTGTGTGTGTGTGTGTGTGTGAATACACAACAGTATGTACAAGCATATGTACATCATTAAATATTGCCTATACTATATACTGCATGTTTATATGTACATGATAATTTCATATATCAACAAATTATTACATTGTTATATTCTATATAATTTACTAAATAATTATGTATAATTAATATAATATCTAACTATAATTTATAACATTAGATGTGTACAATATTCTGTATCATAATAATTTTAGATTAATATATTGATAGATTGCTAAATATATATTTATATGTGCCATATGTCATTTACATTTTATACATATTTTACATATAATTATAAACATTTACATACACAAATGACTATACATACACAGATATATATGAATGTCTATTTTACATATAGCAGATAATCCTTCCTTCCTACCACACCACTAAATTTTTATCTTAATCTTTCTTTATGTTCCACATACAAGTTTAGTTTTTGTTTGTTTGTTTGTTTGTTTGTTTTTTATTTACTTATTGATTCATTGAACACAAATGGAGTACAGCTATTGTTTCA
>JAJEJO010052492.1:23591-83650 GCA_020662805.1 Glaucomys volans
TCTCCTGGGGACACTGTAAGCTAGCGCCAAAGGCCCAAAGCTCCCTGCCGGATCACTCCAGACACTGCTGACACTGCTGGCGGCCCCAGGAAGCTGGAAATGGACCCCCTCTGCCAGGGAAGCCGCCAAACTCAGAGCAGTTCCAACTCCCCGCCGGAGTCAGCGATCCCAGGGGCTTCGGGCCAACCTCTCCAGGTGCGGTTGGAGGGCCTGGGAAGCCTGAGATGGGCACTCTCCGCCAGGGAAGCTGCAGAAGTGGCGCAGAATAGTTTCCACTCCCCTCCAGAGACTGCGTTCCCAGAGTTTCCCGGCTGGAGCTCCCCTGATGCAGCTGGAGGCCCCAGGAAGCTGGTAATGGGCCTTCTCTGCCAGTTAAGCCGCCAAAATGGCGTGGGGTAGTTCCAACTCCCCTCCAGAGTCCGCGATCCCAGAGTTTCCCGGACGCGTCTGGCTGCCCCAGGTAGCCTGAGATGCTCGGTCTCTGCCTGGGAGGCCGCCGGCTGGTGCCTGAGCCGTGGCCAGTGACTCCAAAGCGCTACTGGGGACCCGCACTCACTTGTTGGCTGGCGCAGACCCAGGTCGGCGGCTCCGAAGCAGCTGCAGGGTCCGGTGCTCCCGGATGGTAGCTGCCCAACCCGGCTGAGTTGGTTCTGGAGCGGCACCTGGACCCCTTATATGTGCTTTGAATATAAAATCTCGTTGAGAGTCATATTCCTGCTGTTTGAATCCCGAGCAAGTAGGAATCCATGGAGCAAGTAGGAATGCAGCCTTCCTCTAGCCCGCCATCTTGGATCTCTCCACATACAAGTTTTTAAAGAAGAAAATAGTATCACAGCAGCATAACACACAAAAGGAGAAAAAAATGGTACTACAGGTGGCTAAGTAAGCATACTGAATGATTTCCCACCTCCCACTGGCTTGCACTGCCAATGTAATGATCCAGGATTCCCCGGACTCTGTCAGATGATCCTGGGATGTTTTCCATCCTTCCAAAGAGCAAGAGTTCAGGAAAGAGAGTAGCGAAGCTGGGGAAGTGTGTAAGTGAGCTCACTAGCCAAGTCAAGTGATGGGCAAACAGGAGAACACTTAAACAGAGTGAAAATTAAAGAGGAATGTGGCTATAACAGAATCAACATTTTAATACATAAAATTTATCTAAAGAGGAAAAAAAAACACTCCAAAGAAAAATAAAGAAATTGAACTAAAATCTCAGAAAAAGAAACAAAAATTAGTGTCATAACTAATTCAGGGAAACTCAGATTATGGCACATTTTTAAATGTCTAACAAATTATTGAGTGTTTTTGTTGTTCTTCATACTAATCAATATCAGTCATGATATAGGGAAATGTTCACTCACACAATGCTACTAACAGTGAACCTTGGTAAAATAATTTTATGAAAAATCATGGTAATAAATTTCAAGCCTCTGAACATGTATAGAACTTTGAACTTACCATTCTTCCTTTTAGAAATCTAGACTAAACAAACATCAGGCCAAGACAGATAGAAAGGATTTTTCAACATTTTTTCTCACAGAAAAATTAGAAGAAAAAAAAACACTAAACCTAGAAAAATAGGAGAATGATAATATCAAGTATAATCCATCAGTGATAAAATATAAACTATGCAGCAATTTAAAATATTGGTTTTGACAAATATTTAATAACATGGACATTTTTCATGATATCATGTTAAGATAGAAAAGACACAAGTTGGTATCTATATTATGATTCAATTTGTTTTCAAGTGTGCACAATAAGACATTCTGGAGAAAATAAAATATAATGTTAAGGGTAGTAATAGATAGTTTTATACTGTGGTTAGTATTTTCCAACTTCTTTATAATTGAACATATATTGATTTAATAATCTAAAATAAAGGTGAAAGTCCTTAAAATCGCAGTTCTGAAGAAATAATGGATCTCTGAAGAAAAAAAAACTTGCAATAGAAGTTGCAAAATAGCTGATTACTAAAGAGACCGTTACACGCAAATCTCTTATAAGCACTCTAAAGGGCAGGTCCTGCTGGGAACAGGATACTTTATTCTGATTTAGGAAATTTGGTGAAAAGAAGCCCCTTCGGATTGGAATCAAGGACACCGAAAAAGACCACAGAAATTTGACTTGTTCATACTTTCCTATTCTGCCCCCTGGCAAAAAAGAAAGAATAGAGCTGCTAGCAAAAAAAAAACAAAACAAAAAAAAAAAAAAACAAAAAAAAACAGAGAGGCTGGCAGAACTACCCAGGGAGTGTTTTTCCTAAAAGAGAAGACATATGAAAGAATTTTAATGCAAGTTAAAAGAATCTGGTTTAGTTATTAGGGAATACTTCAATGGAATTTCTGAATATAATAAAATATGTTGAGAATTTACCTAAAAGAAAAAGAACCAGTAATGGACTTTCATATTTGTCTGTTTTGCTATTTGCACATTTTTTAAACATATCATGCTGCTGCCACCAACTAGCTCTGTGACCTCACCAAGCCACCTCTGTTGTCTGCACGTTGGTTTCCTCCAAGGCTGCAGACTGCATTACTTCCAGAGATCCACTGTCTGAGTTTGTCTTCTGGTCTGCCACCTTCTATCTCTGCCAAAGGAAAAAAGAAAGGAGTGAACTTTTCTAGGCTTAAGTTTCTTATCTGTAAAATAAGAATAATAATCATACCTATGTCATCAGCTGTAAGAAATAAATGAGTTAATACACCACTGACATCAGAATACTTAGGGCTATACAACTGTTAATGACTTTATTTTCACCCTTAAAATAAGAAGTTTTGGACAAGATCTACAAGTTCACTTGTGGTTCTAAAATTTTTAAATTTGAGGGATTTTAATTACCGACTAAGGCTATCATGTTTAGATAATTTAATAATGGATTACATTTTCATTTTAATTTAAAAATTGAGAAGAATCTTTATGGTTCTACTGGTAAAGAGATTAAAACCTAGAACTTAAACTAAGGATAGTCCTCAGAATATAAAATAAATGACAACCAAAGTACTCATTTATACTCACCTCCAGACAATTTACCCAAAGTGAAGACAAAATGACTTAAAGAAAATAGCCTCACTAATTGGCCCTATAAACCTAAAGTTTTGAAAATTCCATCACTCTAAAAGTGACCCAGTGAAGAGACCAGAAGATTTGGTCCAGCCTTGAATCAGAATATTCTCTATGTTGTATTTCACATCTCAGAAAATTGTTTTAGTTCCATAAAGCTATAGAATTAATGAAAACCACTAAGAAGAGAAGAGCTGGTTGGCACATACAAATATTATCTATCCCTTTGGCCGCCATCACTCTTGCAACATGTTAAAATATCCTCAACATGGTTAACTGATTATTCAGAGATTTCAATTACTTAAATCTTTTAGATGAATTAAAAGTTCACTCCAGTTAACTTCTTTCATGCATTATATTTTCTACCCCCAAACTATAGCTGTAGCTATGAGACAAACTGATTGGATTCATTTATTTAGCTGAACAGGGCTGTCAAAACATTACTAAGTGCTTAAACCAGAAGAAAACAGGGTACTTCAGAAGAACTGGAAATAATCAAATGTTTGCTCTGGTAAAGAAAGAACTGTTAACCCAAAATATTCTTTTTGTCCTAAATTCAAAGTCAGGTATGTGTCTTTGGTGCCTTGGCTCTCTTCTCCTTCCCAGGTCACCCCCACATCTCCCCAGCCTGGCCATGCACACATGGATGCACAGAGCATGTGCACACATATGCGCGCGCGCGCACACACACTCACACACACACACACACACTTTAATGGTTTGGCAGTAAAAAGAATGCAGAAATTGAAGAGGAAGGTTTGAAATATGTCATCTCAACACTAATATGTATTACTCCAGAGAAAGGGAGGTAGAATAGACAGAAAAGGTGCTGCAACCTATCAAACTTGAGATTCTGTCATCACAGGTAAGTCTGGGAGAAGATGCTTCCCACAGCCAACACCCGGAAACAATCAGAACCTCAGTGAGCACGGAGAGCTTCTTGCTACATTAATCTGTCGTGGAGCCCTTTCTTTGTGCATAGAAACTCTTAGTAAAGAACAACAATGAGGAAACATACCAGGGTTTGACAGTCCATTCTATTCTATCATCTTTTGTAATCAGTTCAAAAACAAGATGGAAAACCACCTTCTTTTTCTTTATCCTTTTTCCTCTTTTATCAAAATAACAGTATAAAAAAAAAAAGAGGAAAAGAAACAATTCTCTCCAGGATCCCAGAAGAGCCAGCAATGACTGCTGTGGTAAATTACTCTATGGAAAAGGTACATATTGTGACTCGGCATCTCCAGGAACAAAATCACAGGAAGTTTTACTCAAGGGGAATACGTGTAGATTATAGAGCACAAAAGATATCAAAAATGTCTTCGCACATGAGAACAAGTGACATGACAATACAGTTGATAGCTTTGGAGTCGAGTCTTGATTCGAAAATGTGTAATATATAAGCTGTAGTGTGAAAGGGCTCTGTCCCCATCAATGGTTAATGACTCTCCAACAGGGCACTGCACTCCAAGAGCCAAATCGTAAAAACGTTCTGCATTTATAATACAACACTGTCTTTGCCTCAAGAAATGGCTCCTTCCACAAACTCCCACAACAGAATTGCCTAAGGCCACATTCAGATGGCAATGAACACAGTTTACATCATTGTAATAGGAAAGGGGGTTTCTAGCCCAACTTAAACTGGATAAAGAGTAAAGGGATTGGAAGTAATATGCTAGAGTTCTCTTCCCAGACTTACAGACCAAGAAAAAATTCCTTTCTATTGGGTAAAGATAATGAGATCACTGGGAGACACAGAAGACCACTGACTCCCAGGCTTGAGTCAGCTTCGAGACAACCAGATACTAAGCGTGAACTGCAATCTGAAAGAAACTGCAGTAGCTCTGCATTTCATTCATAAATGAAGAAAGTGACTTATACTACAAAAGACAATGCTATTGATTAGAACTCCAGGGAAAATTCTCTACCAAAGATGTACATAATAAAAGTAAAAGAGAATATATGGGCTCAAGAAAGAAGTCCTTAAGGACCACTATGAGAGAATTCTCTATCACATAGGTGGATGAATAGAAACACAGAGAAAGAAAGAGAATCAGATAAAAGACATCGAACAAAAATGTACTTAAATGATACAGAGAGGATAGAAATCAGCTAAGGAGAAGTGAAAGAGGGAAATAAAGGCAAGTAACACAGAACTGGGATAACAATGCTGAAGCAAGAAGAGGTTGTGTAAGCTGTCCAAACACAATGGGTACTAATAAAGACATGGTGCTAATCAATGACAGGTGTAACATCAGAGAGGTGAGTGCAGGGAACATTCCCGAAGAATGACTACTCTACCTTTGAGTTCATAGTTATTTTGGTAACTAAAATGTCTCATTCAAATGCCCAGGAAGCCATGCAGCTGCTCATTTTGAATTCTACTCTTATAAGAAAGAGGCAAATGAAAATAAACGGATCTGGAAGTTATTTAAGGGAACACATTATGGTAGACTCAGCCAAAAATCTACATCTAAAGTACGGGAGGATAAATGGTAAGGGTGAACCCAAAACAACCAGAAAAGTTTGGATTCACCTCTGTTTACTAAGGGAGATACTGTGTAAAAATAGTTTCTAAAATGTCGGTCAAAAATAGTCGAAATAAAGTATTGATATTTATTTAAATAAAGTATTCAAACTGTTAAGATGCAATCAGAAAAGTGGATCACCCCATGCATGTTCCGCATAGGTACACTGAACTCTAAAACAGGGAAATGTTCGTAATCCAACAAAATAAAGGAGAGAAAAAGGCTTTCTAAATTTAATAATATATGTATGTGTGAGTATAATTAAGATATGTATATATACACACACGTATATATTATGTGTGTGTATATTATATACCATGCCTTATGTTCTGTCCCTACAAAGTAGGAGAAAGACATTCACCATGAAGACTTTTAAAGACTGAACCAAGATCTCCCAGAGTTGGGGCAGGGTGGTTGGGAGGATGGAGACCAGAAAAGATTTAAATAACAGATAATTTGACATAAGGGATTAAAAGATGGCAGGTGTCATGGTTTCAATATGAGGTGTCTCCCAAACATTCCTATGTTAATGCAGAAATGTTCACGGGTAAATGATTAGATTATTATAGCTTTAACCTAATTGGTCCATCCTAGTTTGAATGGATTAACTGGGTGATAACTGTACACAGGTGGGGTATGGCTATAGGAGGTGGGCCATTGGGGACATACCCTGGAAGGATACATCTTCCCTCTAGCCTTTTCTTCTCTCTCTCTCTCTCTCTCTGCTTCTTGTCCGCCATGAACCAAGCAGCGCTCCTTCACCAAACCCTTCCACCATGATGTTCTGCCCTATCTTGTGCCCACAGCAATGGATTCAGCCCACTATGGACTGAGCCTCTGAAACTGGGAGCCAGATAAACTTTTCTTCCTCTAAATTGTTCTTGCTGGGTATTTTGGTCACAGTTATGAAAAGATGAATAATATAATAGATAATATTATGGGAAAATCATTATTGAAATGTATTTAATACTAAAGTAGAAAAAATGCAAAATATCAAAAGATCCATAAAAGAAAAGCCACTCCCATAGTGAAGTGCTATTTCCCTCATGAGGCTATAATGCCTTCTTTTTTTCATTCTTTACTTGGTGGTCTCTTGAAAACATGCCCACTTCGCAATTCTGCCCACTCCTAAAGGGCACCATGAGGGCAAGAGTGCTAGAACTATACCCTGTACATTTGCAAAACAAGGAGCCACTTCTCTCCTTCCTCTCCCCACCTGCTTCTCAACAGGGTTAAGATTCCTGACTCCCACCATGAAGGTATACATCACCTCTCAGATTGATGGACTTTATACTCAAGGTAAAGAGAATACTAACAGAAACAGCTTCCCCATCTGTAATACCACATCATAAGTTACTTTAGCATTTTGCCCTGTTATTAGTTATTTCTAATGCACCTTCCATCATTTTTATGAATATTTGTGTTAGCCTTAGCATGAGAGTATTCTTTCTATATGGTAATCGAAACCTGTGTTTTGAAGTCTGACATATCTGTGTTTGAATCTAGCTCTGCTGCTTTTTAGCTATGTGGCCTTGAGCAAGTTGTTCAATCTCTTAATTCTTAATCAGTTTTCTCATCTGATTTTAGCCCGCACAGCTGTAATAAGAATAAGATGAGATAATCAAAGGGCAGCATTGTGCCTGTCACCCAGTATGTATGAGTCTCATAATAGTTTGCTTCTTATTTCCTTCCTTCTCCTTTTGGATGTACTCCCTTGCAGATCATTCAATAAGAGTCACTCTGATACTTGTGTGAGATCTCTAGCCTTGTCTCTCCAGGGAAAGATAATTTTCAACAGTTAGGATGCATGGTAAGGTAGGCTGGAAGCTTGATTTGAAAGAAAGTGTACAAAAGTCCCCATAGTGGAAAAATAGGCCAGAGAAGCTGCTAATTAGTAAGCAGCGCAATGATGTATCGTGAGTGTCAAAAGCGAAGTAGCAAAATCAGTACAATTTTTGCTGTTGAGATCGCCAGCCTTCACGAAGGGCTATGTTTTCTAGTAATTTAATCTGAAAGATATAAATCATGACTGAAAAGCTCCCTGCATCACTAATAGAAATACCTACATTCTAGCAAGGTTTCCATGATAAAAGGAAGGTTTTCATACATATAAGATCAGGAAAAACAATTATCAATCAAAGATAACCCCCTTGATACCTGTTTGAAGTAAAATTGGAGGTCAGCCTAGATGGAAAAAGAGAAATGCAGAGAGAGAGAGAGAACTGGATCATCTCTGCAATTTTAAGGAGCTCATCACTAGAAATTCTGTTTTACAAAGTTTCAGCTGTATGTGATTTTGAAACATTAATGATTTAATGCCTGCCAGACAAAGAAAAAGAAAAGATGTCAAAAATCAAAGACAGATATACCTGTATCATCAGCATAAAAATGGAGGCTGACATCATAGTGATAAAAAGTCAGTCCAGGGCAAAAGTATGCAAACTAAAATAATGGTCTGACAGGTAATCTCATGGTGCTTTGGAAGAACACAACTGACAATCGGTTAAAAAAAAAAAAGTAATCTATAACATCTGATAACCAGAGAATTGGGAGTTCACAGAGCACAAAGTCAGAAGCCCCAGAATGGCCTTTCTCAATGCAAATAGTAAACAATACTCATCCAAATTCATTCTCTAAATCAAAATTATCTGCAATTTTTCTGTCCTGCAGTCTGTAGAGGTGCAGAAGCTTAACCATATTATCCAACCAAGACTATCCGGGCTATTTGAGTATAAAACAAATTTTGGGCCCAACTGACCATTCCTATTCATTCAAGAACAGTGAAGTTTTGAGAACTTGGAATGTCAGTGACAAGAAAATTGAGTTTTATGCAGGAATATAAAGCTTTTATTATTAGCAACTACTAGACTGTAAGATTTTTATCAAACAATTACTTTCTTGAGAGCCTAGATCAGGTTTTATTAACTCTCTGGATTGCAGAGAGTTAATAAAACCTTATAATGGTTTGTCAATTGAGATTAAATGGAAACCTAATAAAGCCCCCCCCAAAAAAAAAAGAAATTAAGAAAAAAGATGAAAAGGAGAATGAACAAAACAGGGAGGGGAAAAAAAGAAAGAAGGAAGAAATGGGGAGGAGAAAAAAGGCAAAAACTAAGTGGTATGCTCACTCTCAACTCTAAAGTCTGGATGGGGATATCCAGATATACCCATGACATAAAATCACACTGAATCGTGCAGAAATGTCAGGCAATACTCACCACTTGCTGTAACAAGCAACCCCAAAATCCCAGCGACCAAACACTATAAAAGCTCATGTCTTTTTTATGCAAAGTCATTGTCTTTTCTGTGACCCTCCGTGGTAGGTCTCCTTCGAGTGGTAACCAGAGATCTGAACTGCTGCTTCCTTAGTATGACTACACCATCTGGAACACAGAAGTTTCTAGGACCCTACCAAAGGAAAAAAGATAGTATTATCATATGGTCAATACTGGAAGTAGCATACATCAGTTATGCTACCCACATACCACTGGCCAGAATACAATCACAAGCCCCATATAACCCTAAAGGAGTATGAGCAATGTAGTGCTTATAAGTTTCCATAAAGATACACTAGTCACACTAATCACAAAGCAGCATATAATCTATATGAGCAGATGTGAAAGGTCTTAATGTTTGGATCTGGATGTCCACCAAAATCTCATGTGTTAAGCAATGCAGTAATGTTCAAAGGTGATATGATTGGATTGTGAGAGCTCTGACTTCATCAGTGGATTAATCCATTTGATGGATTAATAATTTGAATGGACTCCTGTGTGGTAATTATAGGCAGTTGGGGTGTCACTGAAGGAACTAGGTCATAAGGGGCAGCCTTGTGGAATCTATCTGGTCCCTAGTTCCTCTTTCTCCTTCTGTTTTCTGCCTTCCATGAACTGAGCAGCTTTCCTCTGCCATACCCTTCTTCCATGATGTTCTGCCTTACTAGAGCCCCAGAGCAATGGAATCGCTCAACCAGGCTTCTAAAACTGTGAGCCTAAAATGAACTTTTCTTCTCTCAGTTGTTCTTGTCAGGGATCTTGGTCACAACAATGAAAAATGACTAACACAGAAGGCTACATGAGAAATAAGGGAATTGACCAAGAGGAAGAAAGGTATTTCAGGCACAGGGAACCATATGATCAGAAGTTTAAAGATGTGTCCTGAGGGTGCTTAAGGAAAAATGTTTAGGCTGATCTGTCTGAAGCAGTTTTCCAGTAACTGAAAAGAGTGAGAGATGACCAGATACATAAATTTCATAGATTAGGGAAGATATTTAAAATCACTTAAAGGGCTCTTACTCTTGCCTTAAGTTATAAAACACCTTTCTCCATAGCTTCTGGCTATGAAGAATAAAGTACATGAAGGGTACTCATTGTCCTTTGTAGAGTAGAAACTACTGGCAATGGGTTACTTTTGGAAGAGCTGGGTACCTGGTTTGGTTCCAATACTTAACTACATGTGTGAATTTGGACAAGTCCAGCAAGCCCTTGTGTCTCAATTGAATTGTCTATAAAATGGGAAAAATAATGCTTGATGCATAAGAAAGCTGCGTGGGTCACTTTTTCAAATAAATGAGAAAAAAAGTACATAGTTATACACCTGAACATGCATGTGCAATTATGGTAAGGCAGCAATCAGGCAAAAACAAGGTGGCATCATGAGGATGAACACAATAGGCAGCACACAACGCGTAAAGCAACAACATAAGGAAACACAAATGCATGGTAGGTTTGAGAGTAGGAAGGAATCAAAATACCTGCAGTTTTTTAATCAAGGTAATTAGGAGAAGGATGGTGTCAGTGAAAGAAATAAGGTTCATGTGGCCCATTTGATGGGGAAGGACAATAAGTTCCATTTTGAACATATTAATTCAAACTGAAGCCAAGAAATCTGTGCTCTGCACAGAGCAGAAGAGCCAACCAAAGTTCAGGAAGTGACTGTGACTAAAGACCAATTTAGGATCAATTCACACAGGAAGAGTTAAAACTATAAGAGAAGTAAACACTATGATTACTTTCACAGTTTTGGATTACTCTAATATAGATTTAGATTAAATGCAAATAATGTTTTAGTGTTTTAGCTTATTTATCCTTCTATATACATGTAAAAATCAAAACTCGGTTTTTCTTCCACACTTGAAGAAAAAACTGTTTACAATTGAAAGAAAAGAAATGGTTCAAGTCTACCTGAGAAGCAGAAAACCAAACTAGTTCTCAGTTCTTTTCCTCCAGCAAAACATTTCGGTTTGCATAACTAGCTCAGATGTGCAGGGTTCAGTCTACCTTTGGAGATTTCTAGAATCCCAGGAGACTCAGGTTCCTCTTTTTCCTTCACCTCCCAATGCCACCCACTTTCCTCACATGTTTTCCAGTTTGAGTAGGTCCAGGCCTGCTGTTTCTCTAGTTTCTCTGGCAGTTGGCTTTATTCTTAACATGTTCCAGGACTGGTTGGAGGAGAAGGGACTTTCCTAATGCACGATGAAATCTCTAGGACAGAGCATCTCCACAGGGAAGGACAGAAAAACCTCCTTCATGGAGTCATCCATATCTGAAAATTCCAGTCAGTGGCAGAGCTCAGTGGTCTGGTCCAACGTGTAAGTTTGAAAATAAAACCAAAGGAAAAATAAGGCAAGGTCCGGGAAATGCCAAAAAAAAAGTGGAAAGGGAGAATGAAATTTCACAGGATTTTGCAAACTCTTGTTAAGCATCCAATTCCAAGACACTCAACAAAACAAAACTTTTTCACAGCTATTTGTGCCTTAGGCTTATTTCCTAATTCAACACTGTAATGGGATCAAGTTAGTAAAAGCCTACAATGGAAAAGCAATGTGCAATGTAAATTGATCTCTCACACTGTAGCTAATTCATCTCCTAAGACATTTGCAAAAACTCTTTTCACTGACTCTAAGAATTGTCTATATGGGTGCTTAGCATCACACTGTGAAATGGCTTTGTGAGTAAGAAAAGTAACTAATAATCTTAGGAGAGTGAGAGCAACTGAGCCAATCTGTGCAGAGCATTTAACACAGTGCCTCCTACAATATAGGCACTTCCCTTCCCTCTCTTATAAACAAGATCCCGAAAAGAACAGCTTGCCCTAAAAGCACATATATTCCAATGAGTTTCACTCAGCCTTACATTTAGCGACCACTGCAAGAGGCATTTGGGAGATGCACAAGCCCTGGCATGTGTCCAAAGAGAGATTTGGGCTGAAACATGACTTAGCTGGGCTGAATCATGGCATATACTGAGCAGATCCAGCCAGGAGCCAGAACAAGGGCAAGGGGCACTATTCACAGTGGTCTGGTGTAGACAAAACCAGAGTGGCTGAGTCCAAGTCACGTCAGATTAGGTAAGGCTGAGTTACTGCCAAAGAAATAAATCATAGACCAGCACCAAGTCCAAAGACAGTGAAGTTGTTGTAGAGGGCAGGTGAATCCAAGACTGAGCACCAGGCAGAAACTGGAACATCACCAGTCAGGTTGGAGACAAAGCGACCAGTGTCCCGAGCTGCTGCGACTGAGAACATCAATGGAATTTCCTTGCCTGAGTTCATTTTTCAGAAAGCACAAAGATGTAGGATCAGGGCAGACACAAAGGTAATATTTGGCTGCAGCTCCAAGGCCAGTCTTTCCCACTCCCGTGTCACTCAACCTAGTAGAATTCCTCAAACTCATTTAATCTACAACACTTCTCTTTCAATAAAGTATTTACAAGAGACTAAACAGACCAAAAATAAATAAAAATGCATGAATGTTCTATTTAAAAACAAATGGGGACTAATGGAGAATGGTAGAGAAGAGCAGGAAAGATCTCTCAGAAGCTCAGGTCTAAAGAAAGAGGAGCACATTATTGAAATTCCAAAGGAGGGACAAATTTGAAACTGAGCAAATAGCATGAAGGAATAGTCTGGAATGAAAAAGGATTTAGTTTCTTCATGAACCCGTAAGGTCAGTGAATGGGGGAAAGACTATACATGATGCTGCTGTAAGCAGAAAACAGAAATTTGACTCCAAAGACAGGGGTGGGCAAGGTAAGGTAGTAGTGTCACAACCTCCCATACTGTCCCTTTGTCTCCACTCATCAATTTCAGATTTCCCCTGAAAATGGACTGGAAGAGAAATTTCCCATTCTAGTTGACCTTAAAATGGACTGGTTCATGAGGAAGAGTATTCCTCACATTCCACATCCATTGCAAACAGGGCCTTCTTTATGCCTATGTTCAATCCTCCCTATAAAACCATCACAGTGAAACAACAAAGAGAAATATTTATCAAAATGCCAGAGGCACTTCAACAGGAGGGAGGGAGCAAGCTCGAAGCAAATCATAATAGAGTTTTAGGAAATTGTGACAAATTCATTGCTAGAAGTTGTATGCATTTCTGCAATGTAGTCACTTCCAATGTCCCTAGTGCCATGCATCTTTCTTTGGGTGAGTGAGTTTTTACACAAAAATCAAGAAGGAGGTGGAATTTTATATCTGGGTGGGTGCCATTTGGAACAGAATTAGTATACTTAAGAAAATAACACAAACTATAAACTAAAGATCTACAGGAAGAAGAGTGCTAGTTAGTCCCCTCTTATCTAGGTCACAGGAACAGGGAAATCCCAGCAGATATCTGGATTCTATAGAAGAATTCACTTGGCAGTCCAGTTACCACCTCAACTGCTACCACCAGCAGCCAGACCAGAGAACACACTCTATAGTACTTCCTAGGAGGCGTCAAGCTTCCCTTCTGGAGATAAGCTGGGAGGCCCTGGGACTCCAGCTCCCACTCAGCAATCATGCTCCAACCAGTAGCTTCCATTGGTTGATCTGAAATCTCTTCATCACAGTCCATAGAAATAGCCCCTGACCCAAGCAGGTTAAATCATTTCCCCAAAGCCATTCAGCCAGGTATTTTCCAAACTGAGACGGTTGTTCTGCATCCCAGAGCATGCACGTTTTACCACCACATGCTGCCTGGCTTTAAATAAATCAAAATAAATAAATAGCCTGGAAAAATGGGGCATGATTTAAAGAGTAAGGAAACAAGACCGTCTCTTGTTGAGTTAGGTGTTGAGTCTTGCAGAAACCAAGACTGAGGTCTTGCTACAGAAGGCAGTAGAGACTGCCGTAATCCCCTGACGAAATAAGAAAGATTTGGCAGCAGTTTCCTCTGCAGAATTAACTGAAAAGAAGCCACCCAGGGGAGCAGGGGAGAAATATGCAGAACTCTGTAGTGAAGACAAAAAAGGAGGGAGGAACCTGACCACTCAGTGATAGGGAAAAAAAAAAAAAAGCAAGATTTGGTCAGTGTCTCTATGGTTGAACCAAACCCAGGAAATCTAACATGGCTGGTGAATAGTTCCACACAAACTCAGAGGAAAGGGTGGCTAACAGCATAATTGATACTAAGTGCCCCACCCTAAGCTATTTTTGATCTGACTGCTATTTGTAGGGCTTCTCCTTAGGCTTTTCTGATGCCAAGTAAACCTCAGAGTTCCTATTATTAGAGTCAAATTGGTTCGTTCTAGAAACCAAGTTACCTTCCAACCTGAGAGTATGTGTAACAAGGCAGATCAAGAGACTCAGTACTCTTGACTCAGTACTCTTGAAATTTTTGTGGCATTAACAGAAGTGTCTATTTTTTTATTTAATTTAATTTTATTTTTTTTGCGGTGCCAGGGATTGAACCCAGGGCCTTGTGGTTGCAAGGCAGGCACTCTACCAACTGAGCTATATCCCTAGCCCTCTCTTTATTTCTCTAAATCACCTTTTTAAGTTGTGAAATCAAGAGTGATTTGAAAGAACCATTTGTAAAATCTGTATTAGAAAGAAGATCCAGGGAGGGTCCAGGGAGTACTGACTGCTTTGAGGATGTTTGGAACTTCAAGCGAGCTGTTGCAGGTTTTCAGATCTCCCTACACCATATCTGCGAGTACAAGACTAGTGACACTCTTCGTTTGCAGAAGAATCCCTGTAATGAGTCAGTGGAGACTACATCCAGGTCAGAATCCAATCTAAAGCATTCAATAAATGTTAAATGCTCCTGATACACAAAATCCTTGTGTACTACCCATAAGTCATGCTCTGTGCCTCCACTGAATATTCTAACTTTACCAGAACTTGGTATCTCTATTTTTGGTTTCTCTGATAATTTAGAAACTCTGTTGTAGAAAAGACCAGAAATCTCATCTCCATTGTTTTTTGAGAACATTAATAACAAAAAGGAAAAAAATAATATTTTCTTTGATTTGTGGTCTGGTTTTATAAATGAAAGATGGCATACTTTTGGAAATTATGTAGATATTAACATGTATGAACTCGAAAAAGCTAGCATTGAATTTGGATATTTTTAGGATTTTTTTCTCATCTTTTTAAAAATTAAATCACGGAATTTTATTCTCTTCTCTCCAGGGAGAGCAATCTGCCAATGCTTTTCTGAAAGATGCTAACAATATGAAGAAATATTGAAAACAATTAGAGGAAAATGGTGCTCTGAACTTAGTAGAAAGTGTACATCAAGTCTCACAGGAAATCTCAGAAATGGTATTAAAAATTCCAGTCGTTTCATTTTTCAGAGAGCTGAACAGCATGTAGTTATTTATTGAGCACACTTTGTGGGGGGCATACAAAGCATACAAAAGGCTTCTTTTGTTTATGCCATGGATCTGCACTGTGTTCAGGAGGTTTTCTTCCAACCACATCATCACAGTTTGTCCAAACTTCTTGTAAAAAACAACAGGGTCTCTATTTAAGCCTCTTGTGAACAGATCCACTAGGCCAAGGTCATGTTGTTTTTCCCCTAAGAATTAGAGCCCTGTGAATCCTATTCTATCTATTCTCTCCCCAGCCTCCTATTCTTTCAGCAGGGCAGATGCCTCCCAGAAGGAAACCAGATGCCAAGACTGTGGGGGACTCTTGAGCAGTCTAAGCCAAGCTGCAGGAGTTGGGAAGAAAAAGCTTTGTACAGTCCAACCCACACCTAACGATGCCTCTAATGTCAAGAAGGCTGCACATTGTGAATGTGGAAAACCATCCATGCTGAAAGAGGGGGCTGTGCAGACAGGGAGCATTGCCAGACATTTGAGGACATCTCTTCTATGGATAGACAGCTAGCTTGCTCATTGTTCAGTCTTTTCTGTTATTGGTAATGTGCCACCAGTAGAATGTGGTGTCCTGAAGGCTTCTGAACTTTCTACAAAGATGTGGGTCCTGGAACAGCCTGTGAAATACTTTTTGTAGTTCCCCAAGACTCAAAAATCAGCTATGTAGAGCTCTCAGTTTGACTCAAAGCTTAGGGAAATGTCATATTTTTTCACCATTAATATAAATATACATGTACATATATTTTTTTTCTAAGCTATCTCAGTCAATTTAGAATAAACACTGGTATTCAGGCCATTAGCCACTAGGAGTCTGAATACTTCCTGGGACCATGGTTTTATGAAGATCCAGTGTAAGACCTGGGCCTTCAGATTGACCTAGCAGTAGATAGATAGCCACAGGATAAAGGAGCAGGGTCTCTGTGTTTCAGTTCTTGTCCTTTCAAAGGATAAGACATAATATCATACCACCTTCTCTTCTCTTGGAAGTTAATATATATCATAGTGTCTCCATTTTTAAGAAAATGACAAGAGGACAAAGTAGTTAAAGAAGCCCCTGCTCCATACAGAAGCGTAAGTTTCTGCCATTCCAGGTGTGGCCAGCAAAGGCCCTACATTAAGGTCAAGGTCCAGCAAGATCAGTAGTGCACCTGGAATGCAGCAGGTAGCCAAGTGTGTTAGCCATGAAGATGCTCCTCAAGCCTCTGTTTCTCCTTCCGTCATATACTAAGATCTCATTCCCCATGTTGCAGGATTTGTGCCTGGGATTTGTTTTAATTATGTATTGGAAAGTGACAGAAATGGAAAACAACTTTGTAAGATATCAGAGTTTATTGCTCACAGTTCACAAGAAAAGGAGCATGCCACACACAGCTGCGTGGAGAAGAACCAGGGTTGGTCAGGGCAAAGAAGGTGTGGGGGGCATGCACAGTGAAGAGCCTTTATTACTACAGAGGCAAGGAATTGCCAGGTGGGGGTGTCTTTATTGGGCAGAAAAACAAAACACAAATGTTGAGGCTAGTACTGGGGGAATTTGTTCTATGACTTTTGTACTACCTCAGAAGCCAGACTGAGAATGACATAAACAACTTTGGCCAGCAGTTTGGCCCCGTGATGATTGAATGCCAAAGCATCAATTACAAAAATCTACAGAAATGGTCAGAACACCCCACCTTGTGAAGACAGGCTGTAATAAGTGAAGCCTGAATCATGAGTGGAAGTGACATATATTCACCTCCTGGGACACCACAGCAGGAATCACCACACATCCTTCCCCTGCCACAGTGGTCATGGGATGGGTCTCTGCTCTGCGTCACAATGTTGGATATGTAGCATGGGGAAGAAATAGGCTTTGGAGTTAAGGCACCAAGTTATTAGGGTGGTTTATTCCACAGCAAAATCCAACTATCCTGGCTAGAATGACATTGGTCAGGTTTTGAAAGTTCCAGTGCTTTGAAAGTGAGACTTAGGCCTCTCCTCCCCATTTCACACTCTCTGCCCTTCCATGGGCCATGTCTCACTTTTCTGTGGAACATGGCTGAAATTCCCCCCAAAACAACCCCCTCTGTGTGTAAACAGAGATATGAAAGTCCCCTTGTCACCCTTCCCCTTTATGGTAGCTACTGGTTGTAACACAAGGTGGGCACATGTAAGTTGATGCAATTAGAGCGATTGACAGCATGGGGAAAGGCTACCTGACTCATTCTGGTAGCTAGGACAAGTCCGGGGTCCATGTGCTTCCTAACCTTGCTCCCCTGGGTTTTAAATAAGCTAATTCAGAAATTTCAAATGTCAATTTACTCATCTTTCAAATCCATTCCTTACCCCCAAAAAGTTTATCTTAATTCAAGTTTTATCCTCCTTTGCTGGTATACATTTCTCCAAGTTGGATAAATTCAGGATAGAGTGACACATGGACAGAGGAGGGAACTGGTGGAGCCTCCGAGGATAAGTGATATCTGCAATTATACCAAATCCTAAAGAACTGTTCAGGGGAAGAGCCATTGTTGCTCCTGTTTGCCAGACAACCCAAGGTAGATGCAGAACCTGCAAGTCAGGGCTGCAGGCAGTCAGCATCAACTATGTGCCCACTTGGTTATGTACCTGCCACACTTTCTAGGACAAGTGCATATGCATATCTTTCCCCAACCCCAAAACAGCGTTGTTCTATGAAGCTATATGAAATAAACCCTTTAATGAGGAAGAAATTTTTTTTCTTGTCTCCTAGTTTGCACAGCACCTGCTCCTTCATGCATTCAGAGAGTCTTGTTATCATGCAGAAGACGTCTAGCTTCCTCCTGCTTTCAGGAAATAACAAAGGAGAATGAGAAACATGCGTCACACAGAGTTACACAAAAAAGGCTCCTTTGGAGAGCCAGACAGTTCAATCCTTGGCTAATAACCCTTATTCTCTTCAACTTGCATCTAAAGGAAAGAAACATGGTAGTCTGTTATTCTGGCTACATATGATTACTTTCATACCATCACCACCTTTGCACTCATTGCACTCTGAAAGCTGTAAGCCACCATTCGATATCTACATCAGTATCTCAAACATTGCCACTTTCACTGTGAGATCACATGCCACACCAACCAACAAGAGAAAAATCCTGGCCTCAGTCAAGATGGCAGGAGCTTCTGCTTGCAAAAAAAGTTTGTTTACATGGTCATATGTTTTACTTAGTTTATATATGTATGTATGTACGTATATTTTGGTACCAGGGATTGAACCCAAGGGCACTTAGCCACTGAGTCAGTCCCAGCCCTTTTCATTTTTATTTTGAGACAGGGTTGTTTAAGGCCTCACTAAGTTGCTGAGGCTGGCTTTGAATATGTGATCCCCTGCCTCAGCCTCCCAAGCTGTTAGGATTATAGGCATGTACCACTGTACTCAGCAACTTTATATTTAAAACCCTGAGTGTCACATGCTTGCCTGCCAGCTAACCTAGAATAGCCCTGCTAGGGCAACTGGAATGGCTTAGTTCTCTTCCATCTCACTAGCTAGCAGCTATTCTGGGGATGTTCTTATAGTCAGCAGAGGTTCAAGAGGCAAACTAATCCAATGGACCAAAAGTCTATTAAGGCTCTGCTTGCATCACATTTGCTAGCATTTTATTGGTCAAAACAAATCATATGGTATGATGGTTAATTTTATAAGCCAACTTGACTGGGCCACACAGTGTGCATTTATTTGGTCAAACATTAATCAGGTGTGTCTATGAAATGTTTCTGGATGAAATTTACATTGAAATTGGCAGAGTGAAGAGAGAAAATTGCCCTCCCTTATGTGAGCAGACCTTATCCAATCAGTTGAATGCCTGAAAACAACAAAAAGAAAGTCCTTCTCTCAAACAAAAGGAAACTCCTGCCTGATTCCCTATGAGCTGGGACATTGATTTTCCCTTTTCTTTAGCCTCCAGATTTAAACTGAAAAACCAGCTTTTCCTAGGAAGACTGCCAGCATTTGAGCTGGAGCTATATCAGTTCGCCTAAGTCTCTCACTTGTTGAATACAGATCATGGGATTTTTAGACTCCACAATCATATAAACTTATTTCTTACAATATATATTTGTAATATAATATACTATAATGCTGTTAATGTTTTTCTGGAGACCCTTGACCTTCACAGGGCTAAGCTCAAACTTGAAGGGTTTTATAAAATTACATACAATATATACAGGAGAGTAAAGAACTAGGCCCATATTTGCAATCTACCAAGGATTGCAATCTACTTCCAGCTACCCAAAGTTTCCCAAAGATTATTAAATACCTTGGTTATGATTATTAAATACATTGCGACAAAGGACAGGAAGGAAGCCAGTCCAGGGAAACAGAAGATGCTGGGATTATCATTCCCATCCTTAGGGATAGCAGTAGCCCTCTGTGCTGGACACATGTGAAGGCCAGCCCTCCATGAGATGTCTGCAACCGAAGGAGACAGCTTATACAGAACCACTGTTAAGAATTTTATAATAT
The DNA here is from genome assembly GCA_020662805.1 of Glaucomys volans. Classification (NCBI taxonomy): domain Eukaryota; kingdom Metazoa; phylum Chordata; class Mammalia; order Rodentia; family Sciuridae; genus Glaucomys; species Glaucomys volans. The sequence goes on from JAJEJO010052492.1 coordinate 43,241, forward strand.
ATTTTTAGTTCTCTGGAAATATAACTCCCATTACTATGTGTTATTCAACTTTGAAAATAATGGAAATCAGCTGTGTATGGAAGCAGAGAACTACCTATAACATCTAAGGATGTCTTGGTCATATTAATACAAGTTAGACCTTTAATGTTCTTGGTAAAGAAGAATCTTTTTGTAGGTTAAATAAAGCAACTATTAACAATCCCATTTTATGGATGAAGAAGTGTAAAGATTAAATTATTTGCACAAAGTCTAAAAGCTCCGTAATAGAAGAACTAAAAAAGATTGCAGGGCTCCCAGTACTTGGGCAGGATGCTTTCCACAGCATCACATGGCTTCTCACAGAATCATTTAAAGATGAACAACAAGAACCCTGGAGACCACCAGAGTGCCCCAAGGCTGGTTTGTGCAGGGAGGGGCAGAACAATCTTTCTAAAGCATTTTCTCAGGTTTGGGGTCAACAAATGTCCATTGAGCACTTCCTACTGTCTGTACCAAGCACTATGCTGTTCTGGAAATACACTGGTGAGCAAAACCAACCTCAGCACCTACCCCATGAAGTATGTGCTCTAAAGGAGGGTGGAACAGGGAGCAGATCTGAACAAAATAGTAACATAAACAAGTAGAGATGTGTAACAAACATATGCAGTGAAGGACAGGTCCTTGGTGCTATGGGTGCCCATTTCAGGGGACCTGGGTCAGGCAGAGATCAGGTAGGGCTTTCTTGGGAAGCTGTTGGTCAGCTTTTTGTTGCTGAGACTAAATACTTGGGAAAATCAACTTACAGGAGAAAAATTTTACTTTGTCTCCCAGTTTTGAAGGTTTCAGTCCATGGTCAGCCAGCTCCATTGTTTCTGGACCTATGGTGAGAGCTTACATCTTGATGGAAGGTAATGGCAGAACAAAGCTACTTACCTTGCAATAGCTAGAAATCAAAGAGAGAGCAAGGAAGGGACTAGGGACAAGATATTTCCTTCAAGGATGTGTCCCCAGTGACTCCAACTCCTACCGTTTTCACTACCTCCCATTTGACTATGAATCCCCTGATAAATTAATTCACCCATGAAGTCAGGACAATCATGATCTAATCACTTCCCAAAAGCTCCACCTCTGAACATTCCTGCATTGCAGACCAACCCTTCAACACAGGAGCCATTGGGGGAACTCCAGACCCAAACCATAAGAGAAGCAGTGCTTGAGATAAGATGTCCAAAGGAGTTCAAGTGACTGTGATAAGAGAAGAAGAAACAGTGCTTTAGGCAGAGGGTCAAGAATGTGCAAAGTCCTTATATCTGGGGAAAAGGAAAAGAATGTGAGGGACAGAGGGAAAATCCAACAAGATGGCACTGCAGAAAATAGGAGAGCAGCTCATTCGAGGCCTAGAGGCCATTTCAAGGAATTAGTTACTTTATCCAAAAGGAAATGGCAAGACATTCAAGATCTGTAAGCCACGGTCTTTCTCCTGTCATTACACCTGAGCCAATCACCCTCCCTGAAAAGAATCATGCTGCCTTCTGTGCAGCCTGTTCCTGGGGAAGAGCAGAAGGGTTTTCTTACTTTTGCTACAAAATTTACACACTTCACTAAAACGTCCACACTTCATGTCCAACCACTTGGAATCTTCTCCAGGTCATTCTTATCTCCCTGAAATGGTTTAAGATGCCAAGAAACACCATGTGGAGTAGAGTGAAGAGGCTGTACTTCACAGACACATGAAATCTGAATCTCAGCTCTGCCACAAATTACAAAACTGAGCACCTTACCAAGCTTCTTACTCCACCTCCCCCACCCCTGTGCAACCAGGCAGCTCACTTCTGGGGCTGGAAACTCTTCTCTGCTCAAGGTGGCAGCAGGAGTTTCAAACAAATTGATAATCCATGCAATCAAATTTTTAATTATTATGGTCTTTCTCTAGTAATTGAATCAAGCTTTTCATGTAAGTTGAGTTTCTGTTTAGAATTTTAACTTGTGAGGGAGAAAAAAGTCCTTGAAAGTCCTATGATTCATTTGTAAAATAAGAAAATGCCAATGAAATATGAGAAACAGAAAGAAATTAAAGGACATTAAAAATCTATTGTCTATCCTGCACTCGAAAGTAATTTTTAAATGGTAATTACACCTTTGAAGAGCATCTAATTAGTATGAAAAAGAACTTTGGACAAATGTAGAACTCTTCATCTAACTTCAATTGATACACAGTGATAATATTCAAGACTAATTTCTGAAGCTTTTATCGCTTGACTGAGCATTGTTCTGATTCTGAAGTTTAAAAGGGTTTTCCAATATTTTGCTTATCAGACACTAATGAGAGGACCTGTCATAATTTATAGAAGTGAAAGAAGAGCAGTAAAAGTTTTTTGAGGACCGTGTGAAAAGTGCTGTCAGGTCTAAACTACCTCAAGCTTATGGTTTGTGTTGAAACAAGGATCTAAGCCACAAACCTCCAAAAATAAAGCTGCTCATCTCTTTCACCTGGATCATTAAGTAGCATCTGGTGGTTCCTTTGAGTGATCGAGTGACGCCTTGTAAGAACCACCATCTTCATCCCCATTATCAGTAACAAAGTATCCTTAGTGCTCACTGTGCACTTGGCATTATGTGCAGTGTGATTCCAGTTAAATGATTAGCACCATAAAATAGTTTTAGAAAAGACATTTGTGGTCACTCTCAAGTAAATGTCCAAATGTTCTAACCAGCTTATTAAGCAGGATCATTCATTACAGATCTATTAGATTTGCATAAAATACACTCTGAATGCCACTCTCTCAGATTCGATGGCTACAACCCTTTGCACTAAGGCTCGTAAGTTGCCTTAATGGGTTACATCAAAATTTTAATGGCCCAGAACTGGGCCACTTACATTTACTGCTTAGACAGATGTTAAGTGCTGCTAATGAGAGGGTTATCAGGTAGTTGCTTTACAATGCCCTTCCTTTAAATTCTGTAATTGATACACATGCCATGTTTAACATTTTTGATCCCTTCCTCAGGAGGAAAAAAAGAGCTTTATAATCACCAAGTCAACTATTTTTCTTTTGCAAGGACCTCATCTCCCACCTACCCTTCTTCCTGCTCACTCTACATTGACCTACCAAGCTCCCTTTCTTCCTTCCTTTCTTTCTTTCTTTCCTTCTTCTTTCTTTCTTTCTTGCTTGCTTTCTTTCTCTTTCTTTTTATTCAGTGCTAAGGATCAAACCCAGGAATAGGCAAGCATTCTGCCACTGAGCTCACCCCAGCCCCTACTCAGGGCCTCAATACTTACATAAATTCTGCCTGGAACATTGGGCCCATTAGTGTCCTCAAAGGAGCAGATACCAAAATGGCACCAGATGGTACTTGACATATAAAAGATACATTGGCAGAAATGCCTGTGAAAGAAAATGGGGAGTGGCTGAAGGAGACTTAAGAAGAAAGGAAGGCTGAGCAGGAAACATCTTAAAATGTAGTACAATTCTGGGAAACTTTGACAAAGCCAGTAATGAAATCCTCCAGCCCAAGTAGCCCAACAATGGGTCTGCCTTTTAATCCTGCTATGATCAGTTACTGGCAGACTGTGGTGAGTTTCAGAGCAGCAACTAGCTGTTGGTCAATTCCCAACAACTTTCAGTTCCAAGTAGGCCATTGTAATATAAGAAGCACTTTTATTGGCCATCATATACTCTTTCTCTAAATAATCTCACAATGGGGTCCTCTACATCCCTTCGGTTCTTTGGTCTGCCTGAACCATCCCATATAAATAGCAACCCCTCACGTTCACTTCCCTCCTACCATTTCTTTTTCACTTCTCTCTGCTTTATTCCCCTTGTCAGAATTGATATGTATTTAATTGCTGATATATATTAACTCCCTTCACTACACTGTAAGTTCAAGGAACGCAAGGACTTTGCTAATTGTTGACATCTGCATGCCTAAAAAGGTACCTGACACCTAGTTAGCACAAGGTATTTATTTGTTAAATGAGTAAATGAATGGAAAATTGAGCAAACCAGCACGGATTAAGCATTTACTATGTAATAAGTGCTGACTATACACAGATATAAAGTACAAAATTCTTAATCCACTCTTCCATTACATGACTAGACACGTTACTCACAAACATGGCATCTGGTCATAATTATGCAAGTCTGCTGGAAGACCAGTATGATAGACTGATTCTAAGATGCCCTTCAATGATCCCCATCACCTGATATCCATGTCCTTGGGGAATCTTCTCCCCTTGAGTACAGACTGGCATAATGAGTCTTTGATGTCTAATATAATGCATCAAAAGTGGTGGGATGTCACTTCAGTGACCAGATCACATAAGACTATGGTTTCCATCTTGCCAGTAGACTTCCTCTCCTGCTGAAGCAAGATGTTATGCTGGAGAGAACTATCTGACAAGGAACTGAGACCAGACTCCAGCCCACAGTCAGTTAGGAAGTGATGCTTCCACATCGAATAGCCCAGAAGCTAGTGAATCCTGCCAGCAACTGGAAGAAAGCAGATACCTCCCCAACCAAGACTTCAGCTGAGACTCGAGTCCTGGTCAACATCTTGTGAAAGACTATGGCAGAGGACTCAGGTAAACCATGCCCAGAACCTATCCACAAAATTAGGAGATTCAAACATATATTATTTTAAGCAATAAGTTGTGGTAGGTAATTAAAGTGCAATACAGTCAGCTTTCCATGAACCCCAACAAAGGTGCCTCTGATAAACTATGTAAACAAAGTCATTCCCTTGTGGATGGTTTTCTCCTTCTACAAATGAAAATGCTAAGCTCGGAACTTCTAGTGATCTCATCGAACTGCAAATTCACATGATTCTATTGCTTAGACTCTTCTGACTTTAAGGTAGACCTCTTTCATAATCATCTCAAAGGTAGAACATTCTTAAGAGAGGTAAATTAACACCCATAGCTTTAGGTTGCTCTCACTCTCCACCGCAGTATGGAACAAATATTTACTTTAAGAACAGGTTCTTAGCCAGGTGCGGTGGTGCACACCTCTAATCCCAGCAGCTTGGGAGGCTGAAACAGGAGGATCGTGAGTTCAAAGCCAGTCTCAGGAACCTCAAGGTGCTAAGCAACTCAGTGAGATCCTGTCTCTAAATAAAATACAAAATAGGGTTGGGGATGTGGCTCAGTGGTTGAGTGCCCCTGGGTTCAATCCCCAGAACCCCCCGCCCCCCGCAAAAAAGAACAGCTTCTTCTTTTGAACTACAAAAATAATTTAGAAAGTGCAGCAAATGATAAAGAAAATTGAAATCACTTAGTAATTCCATCATGGTGAGATTATTGCTGGTAATACTTTTATGACTTATTTCTCATCTTGGTATGTACAGATAAAGAAAGATAGATATATTTCACAAAATTGGGATCATTCTGCTCATTCAATTTTGTATTTTTAGTTTAAAAGTATGTCAAAATGTTTAATTTAAAATTAAAGTTAGATGTATAAAATAAAGAATAAACCTATTTCCACAAAAAAGTATATGATGAAGATTTTTCTGTTCTGAAACATGATTTTAGTGATTGTATAATATTGGGCAATCTAATGTGTCTTCTGTTTCATTATTAAAATTAGTGGTGCAATTAGCACATTAATATGTATTAATTTTACTTTTATATTTAGTTTTTAATCTTTATTAAGTAGTATGTTAACAATATATTAATAGATATTAATTTCTGCTGCATTCTGCCACCTGCTTCTAGGAAGCCTGCTCAGGTGGCAATCTTGCCACTGGTGTTTGAAAATGCATGTCTCAGTTCATCAACAGGTTTTTTAATCACTATCATTTTCAGAGGCACACACATTGGTAATATATGATTTTTATTTGTAACTTTCAATTTTTGTGTGTTTAACAGCTGTAGGAAGGCATAACTATAATACAAAGATGAACATTTTAAAGTATGTGATTTGATGAATTCATATATGCAAACACCTGTGAAACCATTACTATAATCAAGGTTCATCATTTTTGCTTCTGAACTAGTTTCCATTTTTGTTAACCATTTAGTATTTATTTTCTAGTGAACTGTCTAACCTTCTCCTTGATCAATTTTTCTATAGAAAGGTCAAATTTTTTTAACAACTTCAGAAGTCAGTTGATAAGGAAAGAGGTGTGACTAGGTGAAGGAAGGTCAGAGAGGAGATATGCATGAATCAGTGTTATTAATGATTTTACAATGTCGATTATATAGATAAACAAATACAACATAAATATAGACACAGTCTTTTAGGTATAGTGAGATGAATTGTGCCCCTTCCCCAAATGATATATCCACCCAGAACATGTTATTGTGATCTTATTTGGGAAAAAGTTCTTTCCAATGTGATTAAATTAAGGATCCTAAGAGGAAACTATCCTGGTTTATTGAGCTGGGTACTACCTCCAAGTGTCATTATGAGAGAAAAGCAGAAGCAACTTTGTTATATACAAACCCACACCAAGGCAATGGAAAGATGGAGGCAGAGGTTGGAGTATTTCCACCATGAACCAAGGAACTTCCTGGAGCCACAAGAAACTCAAAAACACAGGGAAGGGGCTGGGGATATAGCTCAGTTGGTAGAGTGCTTGCCTCTTGAGCACAAGGGCCTTGGGTTCAATCCCCAGTACCACAAAGACAAAACCAAAAAAACAAAAAAACACAGGGAAATATTGTCCCCTAGAGCCTTCAGTGAGCACACAGCACTGCCAACTCCTTGACTTCAGACACCATGTTTCCTAGACCACTAAGCATACTCTCAAACCTTGGTCTTACATACACTCTGTCATGTGAGAGAATTAATTACTGTTTCTTTAAGTCACATTTACAATAACTTTTTACTATAGCCCTAGAAAACTCTGTGTGTATGCGTGTAATTGTGTGCTTATATATCTGTCATATGACACAGTAGTGCAATTAATGTAGTTTAACTTTAGTGTTTCACATTCTTGTTCTCTGGCCTAAAGATCCTTCTAGCTCTTAAATCCATGTGACAATTTACTGTGATTAGTTTTTTAATACAGTCTAAAAATTAAATTTTACTTATATCTTTCCTATGTGTCAGTTGGTCATTTTTGACAAAATAAAACAAACTTTCTAAGTTTTTTTTTTCTTGTCCCACTACATTCCACAGTCAATCATGTTTATGAGCTCAACAAAAAGAGATGGCCAATTTACTAAAATAAAAATATATTTCAATCCTGAAAATAGTTGTCTTCTATTAAGAATCGTCACATATAAAAACAACTAAACATTCTCTCAGGCATCAGTCTTACATACAATCTGTCATTCTTGAGACCTACCATTGTTGGTTCTTCCCTGCTTGGGTCCTTTATTTTAATATATTTCCATAGCATCAGATTATAAGTTCCCTGGAATCCAGTCTTATGCTTCCTTTCATCTTCAGTGTGCAGTTTGCCATGTTCCACAGAATATAACTGGTGCCCAATAAGTACTTATTTAAGTAAATCCAGAAAACCCTAAAATAACTTAAGTACTTGTCCATTAAAACATTCTCCCAACCGCTGAAATCAGACTGTACTACATAACTGAGAAGAGCACACCTGCAAATACATAGTATTGTAGGTAATTTTTAAAAGATTTGCAGGCAAAGAGAGCATTAAGAGACCCTGTAGACTTCTCTGACAATTGCAAGTGAAATTTTATTAATCATAGTCCACATGTGAGTATAAGCCACATGAGCTCATTTTCATGCGGGTTTAGCACAAAGCCTTATCCACTCTGGACCTCAGTTTGCATTTCTAACAGTAAAAATCTAGGGCAGAATCACAAAACTGAGTCCCTGATTCATGCAATTTAAATACTGAAAAGCAACTATGTCTATAGTATGGCAGCTGCTTGATTATGAGATAAAAAGCCCTGTGAAAGAAATAGAAATAAATCCTGCATGTACACTTTATCAGGAAACTGTTAACAATGAATACAAGAAAAAAAAAAAAAAACATTTTCAACAGTTACCATGTCCCACATTCTTCACAGTGTTGCCTTCCACTAATCTTCCAGAGAGGTTACTTTGGGATGATACGTTCAAAGGAGTTAAAGCCATTCATCTCAAAGAAGTTGTGACAGTTACTTTGCTGTTTTCTTTCTACTCCTCCAGAGGAAATTTAATCAAGATTGTCAATGCTTAAAAGAAAAGGAGGAAAAACACCCACAACCAAGCTACACTTCAATAACCAAATAAAACCACGGAAAAAAATTAATCAAAACTTGAAACCTCTCTAGAATGCCAAAGCTCTACAATATCCCAGAGATAGATGAGACCATGCATTCTGATGTACACAGCACACCATTGGATGGAATGGTGATGGTTCCCTTCCGTAAGTGGCATGATTATGCTGCGTATCATATGCATTCATTTAATAATATTCCTGCTTCACGGTCAGCCAGGCATTTCCCACCAACTAGAGTTTTCACAAACCACGGGTTCTGCTGATTCCACTTTCTCCTATAGAAGTTGGTCAGGCTTCAGCCGCTGCTTTTTCAGGAGGCAAGCTAATGATCTAGTGCTTTCTTGCCTGTTGAGGTTAATAGATAACTAATACATTTTAGCACATTCATTATAGCCAGTTTTCTACCAAGAAAAAAATTGCACATTTGGGTCTTCTGCCTTGACAAATGTGCTGCTACATCCTGAAAGCTGATTAAAATCAATACCTCCGTGGGAAATTACATACAAAATGTATTAGTAGCCAGGATATTCTGATAAGAGTGCCTCTCACTCTCAACCCCGTCATCACCCCACACACACACAACACACCAAAATCACCCTAAAACTTAATATGGTTATTCAAGAAAATTACACTGGTTTTTCCTACTAACAATCCAATTAAAATTACTCATCAGTTAAACCATCATTTGTAACTTGAGACAAGTTCAATGTTAACTGTGTTTGGAGAGTGATGACTAACTGATAAAGAACTGCAAGAACTTTCAAACATCCTGAAGTCATGTTATACTCACTCAAAATTTTAGAAGGCCTCTCAAAATTCAATGGCATAAACTTTCTCAATTTAAAAGATATGTATTTTTTAAACTATTCTTGCAAACTACTAATTCCAGTAGATTAGAAAAAAATTGCCTGTGTTAATGAATAAGTGCATCATGGTTTTCACTACACTGTCCAGCACACTTTCACCTCCTTATTTCCCATCTTATCTCCTGATTCTTACAACCTCATTTATTTATCATACTAAGGATCTCACATTTCTCATGAAAAGTCAGGCCTTTTGCAAACAATTTTGCTGACAAATCCCCATTCATCTTTTCCCATCTGGCAAAAATGTTACACAACCAATGTTCCAGTTACTGTGGCTCCATGACCACCCTGAAACTCAGAAACCTAAAACAATCACAGATTCTGTTGGTCAGGACTTGCAAGGGCACAGCAGGAATTGCTAGTCTCTGCTTTCTGGCATCTCAGACACAAAGACTGCAAAGCTGGGATCAGCCCATGACTGACTTCTCCTGGAATCTACTGGAAACCTCATTATTCACATGCAGTAGAGGCTGGTATTGACTGGGACTTCCTCTGGACCTTCTGAGTTGAGAACTTTCATGCAGCCTCTCCATGGGACCTGGGCTCCTTTCAGCATGAGGGTCTTAGGGTGTTAAGACTTTTTACATGGTGGCTCAAGACTCCAAAAATGCATTCCTCAGTAGGTAAAGCAGAAAAATTGTTCCTCTCCCCCATTATGTTATGTGGCAGGGCCTGTAAACCAAACTGACAAAAATCAGATTAACAGAAGAAAAATGTACAAATTTTATTTGTTGCTAATATTTTTATGTACCTGGGGCTGAACAGAAAAGAAGTGAGGAAAAATGGCTAACCAGTATCCCATCCCATAATGGATCACTTGTATCCCATTTTAACAAACTGGAAAAAAAAATGTAGAGGAATGACTAGACAAAGGAAAGGTGGTTGAGGCTCTAAAAGTAATAAATTGTAGGAAAGAAAATATATGGCAAAAACTAATTGTAAATAGTTCAGTATGGCTTGTTGGTATAGACTTATCTCAGTGCTGTCTCTATCTCAATTGATAAGGGTTGTTTTCTGGTACAAAAGAAAGGGGGCACTTTTCACAAGGGGAATTTATGTCCTGTTCTTAGGAAGGCAAGAGGAGGACAGGGAGCTTTTTCTGTATCATTCTTTTCTCAATTACTTTCAGGTCAAAATAATCCATATGCCAAAGAGGCATATTTGAAGAAGCATCTTCCAATACCCACCAACATTTCTGACCTACTTCGAAGTCACTCAGCATAACTTTTTCTACATTATTTTGGTTATAATTCACCAAAAAAGGGAAAGGATAAAAGGCTCGTATTGTTGATGCTACTTGATATTGGTTGTATTCATTTGGCTCCTAAAAAAGCAGAAGAAGAAAGAGGAGAGAGATCCGACAGCACGGAACATACCACAGATTTTAGATGATCTAATAAGCCATCTTAATTGATTTGAGATGCAGCAATACCTTCTCTCCTTCAAACTCTGATGAAGTCTTCTGCCCACTGAAAGACCTGGGAGAGTGTTCTTTCAGGTGGAATGGTATGAATTCTGCATCTCGGTGAAAGCTGGAGAAAATGTTAATCTTAAAATTAGAACAAAGCAAAGAACAAGAAGAGAGCAAGAATTCAGGGGAGGAAGAAGTAAGTATTGGAAATCATCAAGGGATCCTAAACCCCCACAAATCTGTAGACATTTGAAGACGGACTTTGAACTCCATACTGGCAAAGAATAGAGACATACACAAATCTTAGCCAGATCTTAAAGGGTTGTGCCACCCCAACTGACAACACAATTACATGTGTGTCTTAAAGTCTCACAATGCCCTGCACAGTAAATATAAGTAAATTTTATTATCCCAACTTTACAAAAGAGGAAACACAACCAGTGAGGATCAGTAAGTGTCAGAAGTAGAATTCAAGCTCTGATCTGCCTGACCCAGGATCCGGCTCTTTCCACCCTCCCTCCACCTGTATTCCCCAGCACTCACTGGCAGAGCTGTTGCTCCATGCTCTTGGTCCCCATGATGATTCTAGGGTTCATTTGTTCAGGGTTGTCACTGGTTGGTTTTTTCAGTTTTGGGTTTTTACCTCTCTATATCAGTTCTTCCTATCTGTGTGGCAATTAATCCTCTTCTGTGACTGTCTCTTTGAAGTTGAGCTTTGACAGCAAAACACATCTTATTGGTGCATTCTCACCATTGATGGTGTCTGCCACAAGCAGACATTCAATAAAGGTCTTTTGTTCATACACTGCTTTATGCAGTAGCATTTCCTGAATATTCACCGTGTCACAAGTGTTCAAGAAAAGGAGTCAGGGGCCCCACTGAAGCTACATCACTCAACAGAAAAGAGGCTGAGGAAGCAAATCAGGCCTTCCTGCAATTGAAGCGAAGAGGAAATGCCTTTCCTTTTATAGGAGATGAAGCTATATTTACAATTGATTAACCAATAAAAAATAATGGTTATCATTGGTAGGAAACAGAGTTTTCTTTAAAAAATCATAGAGAAACCAGTTCAATAATTTAATGGGTATGTTTCTCCTGACATGTCATGTATCCTTGGTTTATACTCCTTCCTAAAAGGTATTTTTCCAAAATTATGCTGTATTGGAAACATTTAAATTACAAACATTTAGTCAATATTGTTGATAATGCTAGTCATCAGCAAATATCTGTTTGAACATGTTCAAACCATATTGCACAGTTGACTCAGCAACACAATTTAACACTCATGACTGTTGGTTCTCCCACCTGTTGTTGTCACTAGCAGGCCACCCTAGCCTGCACTTGATCATCACTCTCTCCTTTATTCATATCCTATATCCAAAGAAATTCTGCCTCCGAGTTCCCTGAACCTCTCTTAATCTTATTCTTGACCACTTTCCCCTTTCTGATGTGAATTACTTCTCCTGACTAAACTCAGGCCCTTCACTCAAACTGTAAATTGAGTCCAATAGCAGTCTGATTGCTTGGCCCAATCTCAGCAGATTCCTCCCAGTTCAGAAACCCATCCCTCTAAGGTTTTGATCTCATCAGATTCATCCCACTAGGGAGAAAGCAGCTCTCCCCTCAGAAGGTGCTTGCTACAGACAGTTGGGGAACAAATCAACACTTCCTATGCAAAGACACAAATATTCAGTGGCTAGTTTATCCCCTATCTCCATTAAGTGTGTTTGTAATTCCATCTGCAACAACCAAAATCAAGCTGGATTAGCATGCGTTACCTGACACTATTGTTCCATTTTCCCCTATTAACAAAGACTAGAATTTAATACCCAAGAATATCTCAGCACAAAGGCTCTAATGGAATATGTACTTTCTTAAGAATAAAGAAATGGCAATACATGTCCCTAAAGATAAGTCATAATAAGGGGGAAAATGATTTATGAAAATGTACAGGTAACTAAGAACAAGGCATTTCTAGATTTAAAGGAAGTTCAAAGACAAAATAGGATGAAGACATTAATAAAGAGCTTCCTGTATGGTTATCAATAAAAATACTTTCTCATAGAAATTAGTGGCATTTTGACTGACTTTTTATTAATAGTTGTACTTTTCACTTCCTGAATCAATGAGTCCTAAATTGGAAGTTAGCAGCCATTGTGTCTGCAATTCAGGTAACTTTTGAAGATAAGTAATTAAAATAAATTTGGGAATGGCCTCTGTTCATGCCTGTGAGCTAAGAATCCAAAAAGGACCTGGCTCCTAGGCCATGCTGTGAAATAGAAAAGATGAACCTTCTGTTAAAGAGAGAGGTCTTTCCAACCTATTTGTGCCCCTTCTCCTTTCTCTTTCACCTCCTTTCTGTTCTCATGAACTCTTAAGTTGTATGAATTAAGTTTGTTCTCACTAAGGTATTAAGCTGTTAGCAGCTGAATGTGTTCTCTCTCCCACTGCTATTTACACTCTGATAGAAAATAATGCCTTAACTCAAAGAATGAACTGTTCAGGTGATCTAATGGAAGAGGTGAGGTCCTCAGTCTCATGCTGTTCAATCTGCTAATTTATGTAATTAGCTCAGAAAGGACCTAGACCTTTGTGCTTGTCAGCTTTCCCTCACTGTGACAAAATATGTAAGATAATCCACTTTGAAAGAGGACAGATTTATTTTGGCTTACAGTTTCAGCCCATGGTTGCTTGGTTGCGTTGTGTTTGGGCCCATGGTAAGGCAGGACATCATGGCAGGAACATGCAATAAAGGGAAGCTGCTCACCTCATGGCAGCTGGGAAGTAAAGACAGAGAGAAAGGAGCTAAGGTTTCAATATCTCCTTCCAGGGAACAACTCTCAGGACCTAAGTTCTTCCAGTATCCCCACTTCCTAAAGGTTTTGCCACCTCCCAATAGTATCACCGGCTGGAGGCCAAGCATGTGGGCCTCTGGGGGGACATTTAAGACCATCAGTCCTCGAAGTATGCACAACCCTGAGACGCTTCCAGTGGTGACGTGAGGCCACAACTGTTTTCATAACAACATTGCAAAGTCTTTTGCCATTCTTACTCCCATTTAACTATAGAGTAGAGTTTCCCAAAAATTCATCATGGATGCTGACACAATGTATTGAATGCACAAACAGGAAAATACAGGCTGTTTCTATTAAGCCACATGCTAAGGAAATTTTCAAAAATGTAAAACAATCCCTCTCTTCTCAAAGTTTCTTTGAGGTTAATAAAAAAATTAAAATCTACATTGTGTACAACCCTAGAAAAGAAAAGTTGTACCCCATTTGTGTACAGTGAATCAAATGCAATCTCTAAAACTAAAAAATAAAAAAATTAAAATGATTTTTAAAATCTAAATTAAAATTAAATTCATTAAAATTTAGAATTACACTTAAAAATCAAAAGCTTGAATATTCTCTCCAAAATATTTGTTTTATCTTAAATTAATTAACAAATATTTGTAAAATTTCTCCATTTTAAATTGTAATAAAATAAACATCTATTATTTATAAATGTATAAGCTGACTGATATAACATTTGTTTTTTGTTTACATAATTTTATTTATTTATTTAGATCCTTAAAAACAAAACCAATTTTTACAGTGTGTAAAAAATATTCTGAGGGTTGGGGATATAGCTCAGTTGGTAGAGTGCCTGCCTCACAAGCACAACGCCCTGGGTTCAATCCCCAGCACTGCAAAAAAAAAATCTGAAACCAAAAATTTGAGAACACCAAACAGCATTCTTGCTCCAACCCTGACAGACTTCTGTGGTTTATCTGTTTAATATTTTGGGGGGTTCTTTAATTTACATAACATTCAGAAAAAAAAACTTTGCATCCATATTTAATGAGCCAGGAGCAGAGAGAGAGAGAAAGACAAAGGAAAAAAGGAAAAAATGAGAGAGAGAGAAAAGAAAGAAGTCAGGGGAAGAAGTACAAAGAAGCAGGGAAAGGATATCTAATAAAATATCCCTAGAGATTGCACACTGACCTGTCCACACTGTAAAAATTGCTCTGGTTTTTAAGGCTATAAATAAATAAATAAAATTATATAAAACAAAAATCATGTTATATCAGTTCATTTATGTATTTATAAATAATTAATGGACGTTTATTTTATTAGAATTTAAAATGGAGAAATTTTTAAATTTCAGTAACAAAAACTTGTTACTGATACAGCAAATAGATGGGCCACTGCCCAAGACACTCAAACCTGATCATGTAAACCTGACTTGTGTTTGTGTACCCAAGGAGTTGTAATTAGGTTTGTCCTTAAGACATGCTTAATTTGGCCTCCACTTTGCTTTAAAATAGTTGGTGAATGACTTGCTAAAATTAAACTTGGAAAGTTTTTAGTACAAATCTGAATTTCTAATTTCTCTCGGAATTTGAAAACAACTGGTAAAACAAGTTATCAAGGAACTATAAAGCAAACACCTGCTGGAGCCAAGGATCCTCTGTCCCTCTCAGCATGCATGCACTCTAGATCCCAAGCCCTTGTGCTCCAACCAAGTGAACCACACCTCACCTTCTTCCCTTTTACCTACCTCGCTCTGGTAAGCGAGGTACCTATCTACGTCAAGATAACCTTAAATGTCTTCAGGTACGTGACAAGAATGTTCTATGTGCCAACAAAATTACAAGTTAATTAAAAGGCAAAAATATATCATCATCCACTTATCAACGAAAATAAAAATTAAAAAAAGAAAAAATGGACATAAAAAAAAAGACAAAAATATCACCCAATATGACCAAACAGTGGCATCCTTTCATATTTTGGTGTGATATTTTGTTTTGTTTTGTTTATTTTTGCCAGCATTTTTTCTTAGGCTTAGTATTACACAGTTGTGATTGTATGTAATATATAATTATAGAAAAATAAAGACTGCTCATAAATCCATTGAGTCATTTTGTTACTTTGCATTCTAGAATAAGTACTTAGCATGTCACCAAAAACTCCTTTTAACCACAGTGTTAAATCTTATATAAAATTCCATTGTTTGAGTGTGCCATATGTGACTTCATTATTTCTATTGTTAAATATTTAGGTTCATCTTTCCCTGTTATAAAATGCAAGTCAACATCTTTATAAACTATTTATCCTTAGTGTAAATCCTTAAAGTGGATGAAAGTATATAAATAATTGTATACACTCCATCTTCCCCTGGAAAGAAATAGACGTTATCTTTTATAAAATCTCTTCATAAAGTGTTCAAATAAGAGCTTAGTTTTCAAAATTTGTATTCTGTGCTAGAAGCTAAAAACACATATTTAACTGAACTTTAAATCCCTTAAACATATTTTGTGTGGAATATTTTAAATAGATTGTCTATATTACACTGTACAGAAACATCAAAAATATGGATTTTAGTCCAAACATTTGGGTAACACCATCTTTGTGAGATGGTGTTCTCATTTTGAAATTCTTGTGATATTTTCAGGATTATTTTTGTGCAAATCCATTAGGGCCTTTTGGATTATTATATCAAGGCAACCTTCCTAACATGCTATTATTTTTTATGCAAACAGCTACATGAGCAATTTTGTAAAAGTTCCAGACAAAATTCTCACTTAAAAAATTGAGTGTCAGACACTAAATAGACATTCACATTGATTGACAAGCTTTCACCCACAGAGCAGAAGGGCAGAAAGTAGCATAAAATCAGTGAGTAGGTGAGAGATAGCAAAAAGCCAAGCACAGCCTGATGGAAAATAATTAAACTGCAATTGAAACAATTCCTATCCCAGGAAAGCAAAGATAAGCATATATAATATTGCTTAACAAAAACGGATACGTGATTAATGTGATATACGTATAACCACATTCGCATTATCTTCTATCCAGGATAGAATTGTAATAGCCAGAGAATAGAGATTCTAAGACACAGAGTTAAAAGAAAGACTTAGTACAAGAAATATCACTGCAAAGTCATCCAGACTGACAATCTGACCCTTGTGGCCAACTCATGTTGAACACAATGCAAAAGAGCAAAAAATGACTCCAGAGAAGTAAAAAGAAACAGGAAAATGAGAGGGTTTGGTTGTCATTTCTCTTGGAGAAACAAGGATGCATGATGTTTTATTAATAGGCACAATTCCTTTATGTAAGTAACCTGATAAAAGGTAATAGGGTGATTTCATGCTCTGTTGAAAAGAAGTGGGATAACTTTCTACCCTAAAGCCCTTGGTGCTCTTTCAAGCACTTCATGGAGCACATTTGCTATTTCTTTATACAAATAACATCTTAGTGATATGAAATAGTTGTTCTGGCTTCCTGCAGAAATGCTGTTTATATCTAGTGTGCATTTCATATGCTCCAGAGTCTCCTGGCTCATAGAATCAAACCCCACATGGACACTGACTGAGTTCTTTTATACCATTGGGTTATATCATGATAACACTGATTAACACAAGACAAATTGTGCATTTTCAAATGGACCTAATATCTTTCACAGTATAAAATATCCTTGGAAAAATTCTGACACATTTTCCCAAAGACTACAAAATTTTGATTTTTTTAATGGAATCTACTTATTGCAAATTTTTAGAGATATATGTGCCATTCCATATTGATTCACATGCTGTTCATTCAATTAACAGATCTATACTGAATGCTAGTATGTGCCAAACACTGACAGGCTCTAAGTGCAAAGCAATAAATAAAACAAATAAAAAGCCCTGACTTCATCAGGAAAAGTAAAGCCATGCAGAGAGACAAAGCATTCCAATTTGCTGTTTTAAAGCCTGGTGATCAGAGAAGGGCTCACTTAGAAGGTGGCCTTTAAGCAAGACCCAAAGAAGTGAGGAAGCTATCTACCAGGGCAACTGGAGAAGGAATGGTCGAGGCCAAAGCCCAAGGAATGTGTACTCCCCAACAAGTCAGAGCAGTCAGGAGTCTAGAGTCGGTGATCAAGGAAGAGTATGGGAGCAGGAGGAAGGGGTTGGAGGCAATGGGGTGAAGGGGGCTTAAATACTTTGGCAGACTTTTTGTTTTTTATTGAGTTAGGTGGGAAACCATTGGAGGTTTTGTACCAAAAGACTGATATTACCAGATCTCCCTTTCAAGAGAAGCCCTATATAAAGAATAGACTACCCAGAGGTACAAATAGAAGACAGAGATCAGTTAAGACACTATTGCAATAATCTGAGCACAAGACAATTTGGACCCGGCTATAGCAGGGTAAGTGTGATCCCAGAATGAATCTATTTGAAAGGTGACACCGCAGGATTTTCTAAAAGTTTGAATACAGTGCATGGAAGAATGAGAGGAAAGCAAGGAAGACCTCCAAGGTACATAGGATGGGGTCTGGACTAAAGGTCCAAACCTGGGGGTCATCCGTGTATGCAGGACACTCAGAGCTCTGTCACAGTGTGAGATCCTTAAGGGAGAGATCCCTAAGGTGGAGGAAATGTTAGAGGACTGAGCTGTAAGACACTACCGTGCTCAGAGGGCGGGACCAAGAGAAGAAACCAGAAAAACAGAGAGAGGGACCCATGTGAAAGGAGGGAAACCAAGAAGTGCATGGGGTCAAAACACCAACTGAGGAAGTGTTTCAAGCAAGAGGCAATGCCCCCTTGTGCAAACGCAATCAATGGTCAAAAGGAGACAAGGATGAAGAATTGACCACAGAGTTTAATAACACAGAAGTAAGTAACAGCCTTGAAATGAGCAGTTTCTGTGACATGGTGAGAGAAAAAGTCATATGGAAGTGGATCTGAGAGGGAAAGTGAAGGGAGAAAGAGGAGACAAGTGTGAAAACAGTTTCAAAATATTTCACCATGAGGAAAGGAGAAAGGGCATGCCTGTGAGGGTATTTCAGCTGGAGGGGAATACAAGATCAGGAACCCCTGTGCTTAGGAGAAATGTCACTGTGTTTCTTGGTAGGATCGTTGCAGTGGAGAGGTAAAAACGGATGTCATAGAAGTCAGAGTGGAAAATCGCTGAAAATAGAGTGAGATGTTGGGATTTGGTGCTTAAGTAACAGCACACACAGTAACTCGGGGAGGACTCAAATCAAAACACCACTTCTTCTTGGGTCTTGAGCCTACCAGCTTTCAGACTGTGATTGTACCATCATCTTTCCTGGTTGTTGGACTTCAGACTCAAGATGAGCATTACACCATCATCTCTCCTATGTCTCCAGCTTCTGACTACAGAGCTTCAGACTTCTCAGCCCCTATAGTTGTGTGAGCTATTTCCATTTAATAAATTTCTTTCTATGTGTACTATCCTCACTGCTGAAATAATTCAAACAACTGCTGTGCTGAGGGCTGCAGGTTATTGTTATGCTTTCCTATTGAACAAATATGCAAAAATACATGACTTTATGAAACACTTTCACAATGATTCGCTTTTTTAATCTTAAAATATTCCTTTGAAGAAGGTATTATTATGTCAATGTTAAACATGAAGCACAGGAAGGTTATATAACTCAATCAAGTTGATACAGTTAGTGTATAGGAATGGACATGAGCTTTGCAATTAAACCTTAGCATCTTTGCCTTTCCACTTTTGTAAATTACCTAAACTTTCTGAGATTGAAATTTGTCATATATGAAATCTGGAGAACACTGCCTATCACAGGGGCTCATTGCAATAATTCATGCAACCACATATGTACAAATGCTTAATACTTATGACATGTTCAAGAAATATTTTTTCTCTTCTCTTTTTCCTCCCTCATGATCTTCCTCGTGTAAATCACATGGATAACTCTGAAATAGTAATTGGTATAATTTTCTAAACTCTAATTTATTCAGAGCTAATAATTTTTACTAGGACTTTGGTTTTTTGAGCATGATATTTGTTTATCAAATCTAAATTTTAAAATCTTTAGAAGCATATAACTCATAGTTTTACACAGACCACACTTATCCCCCATCGTACCGTAGCTCATCTGATTTACACATTCATATTACCATCTCATTCCCTATTAGGTTTAAATTTCAGCCTCTCGAAGGGCATCCTGTGATTCTGATACGTCAACAACTTCATAACATCTTTCTTTGGACACAATTATCTATTTTTTAAAAACTTTGGACGATGACCCAAAGAAGAGTTATTTTTAACAGATCAAGAATCTGTCAGATTTGATGGTCAAATAAAAGTTGTTTCCTCTACTTCACCAACAAATATTGTCGTATGGCTACACAAAAAATTAGAGTTCAGCAATAATTTGTACTGCAAATAGGCCTACCAACTCTAAAAAAATAAAATAAAAAAAAATTTAAGTCGGGGGGGATTTAAAATTTACAGCAAGTTAACCTAATTTTCAAAGTATTATTCAATCTGTATTTTCAAGTTATGTGTAGAGTCTTTCTTTTTTCCACCCCTTATCTTGGAGTGTCTTCAAAATAACAATTGTAATTTGAGAAGTGGACCATATAAAATGGGCCAAATGATAAGATAATGGGCAAAAGCATTTCCAAAATGAGACCAGCTGTCGACCCTGTCTTTGGAAGGGAGGTTCTGGCAAATTTCCATTGGCTACCAGCCTAGTCTTATTTCAAACTGATTAGCAAACATTCTAGTCAATCAATCCTGTCCCAAATTAAGTTGTTGGTAAGAAGAAAAGAGCAGTATGATTTGCATTACAAAGCTCTCA
Source organism: Glaucomys volans (assembly GCA_020662805.1). Classification (NCBI taxonomy): domain Eukaryota; kingdom Metazoa; phylum Chordata; class Mammalia; order Rodentia; family Sciuridae; genus Glaucomys; species Glaucomys volans. The sequence continues at coordinate 63,278 of JAJEJO010052492.1, forward strand.
GGCATCTAATAGACAAGAAGTGACTTCCCTGAGGTTTCTTCATATTGAGTTAAAATAAAACTTCTCTTCTTGCACATCAAGAGGGAAGGACAAGCCCAGAGCATATTATATACCAAAGAGTGGACTAAAACTGAGCCCTTGGCTGTTTCTGTATTTTTAGGTAGATGTGAGTGAGTACTTCTCACATAAACCACATCTCTGTCTTCACAGTAACTTGGCCCATGTACATAAATACTAGCAAATCTCCACCTGCTCTTAGAAATTCCTGGTATTCTGATTCCTGGTTTTCTAAGACAGGACCATGTCTGTAACTGGCTAATCATGCTTCTTCAGGCCATTATGTTTTATGAGATTTCAGGAATTACAATGTGACCTAGGATATATTCTAATTGGCACAATGACAATGCCGAAATAAAATCCTCTCCTTTTCCATATATCTGGAGTTTTTTTAAATAAAATTTTCTTCCAAGTTATTACTTGAAAGTGTGTGATTATCAGAGTAATGAACTAAAGCATGGCCTTAGAGCATGGGCAAACTTTGTATTCGGGAGAGGACTGCAAAACTATCTAGTCGAATGCTATAGCTTGGAGTTCAGGGCATTGGGGCTGAGAGACATTAATTGATCTGCCTAAGATCACAACATTAATTAGTACCAGAGCTTTCGTGAAAATGTACATTTGCTGTGTCCTCACCAAATGCTTTTGTACTATACGAGTAACAATTTCATGTCCTAGGGAAGCCTAAGGTATTGTCCCAGAATCTTAGAAGTGGGCTTCTTATGAATCATTTAGCAATAGAGAAATATGCTGGTTTTTAGAATTTCTAGAACTGTGCAGCTGTGAATATAAAGTATAAAACTAGAAGACAGGTGTGATGTGAAGGTGACAAAAAGCCATGCCCTGCCCACATCAGGAGACAATGTGATTTCCACCTTAGCTACTTTATGTCCGGCCAGGGTTGCCTGGGAGGGTTTGCATCCTACTGTGCTGGCTACACTCCAGGGCTAGCTGTATCAGAGTACTTAGAAGTTCAAGGACTCAATAAGCTACAGACCCTCAAACTGTAGGAGTAGAGAAGGGAGGAAGAAAAAGAGTCCCAGCTATCATTGCTGTAAGTCAAAGAGAAATATTTTCATTCCGTACTGTAGTAAAAACTTTTCCTCTAACATCTTAGATTTTGTGAGTTAAACTTATTTTTTTGATAAAGCAGGTTAAAACAGATCAACAGGAGGAAAAAGCAGACAAATTTAATTTCTTTTAAAATCTGTAACTACCCAGAAAAGAGGTAAAAACTCAAAGCAGAGGTCAGAAGAGAAACTGACCATTTTAACAAAAGGCAATAAATGGCAGGAAAGTGATGAGACAGAGGAAAGAGGGTTGGCATTTCCAGAAGAAGGAAGTATGTAAGGAAACTAAAGAAAGACTAAGGTCATTTAAGTAAGGTTTGCTTGCACAGATTCATCAATGGCTGACTTCTCTTCTTCATTACCATAAAACTCCCCTGGATCAGTGATTTTTCAGAAGTTTCAACTCTTACTTACTTAAGAGAAGCTCTGAAAAAGCTTCTTTATGCATCTGTTAATTATCAGTTGCCTTCAGCTCAGAACAATCCATGACAAAATGGCATATAGTGAAGAGACACACTCTAATCCCTTTCAGTTCAATAGGAAATGGGAACTTCTATCCAGAAATACTGCACACAGAGGATGAATCTGGTGGACAGTCAAATTTGAGGTCTCAGTTGCTGGAAGGTGGCTTGACAGCCATCCTGTGGAACTCACTGCTTTCACAGGTAAGACACCTGAGGCTGTTGTGGTTTCCTCCAGTGTCTTTAGTAAACAGGTGACAAGAAGAGTCCAACTCACTACTTCATAAAGTTGATAAACCAATCAGAGGTCTGCTGGCAGATGAGCCTTATAATGTCACACAGGTAGTCTCCTCCTTGATCACCATCTGTATCAATGCAACCAGAATAGCTGCAGCAGTTTCTTAAAAGCAACTGGACCTCTGCCGCTAAGTGGTATATGAAAGATTGCTCTCTCAAGGTAAGTATAATCGAATACACACAGTCAATAAGTTTCAGACAAAAATACTCTAAAGAAAAAAATGTGTGGGCTCAGGTTGTGGCTCAGTGGTAGAGCACTTGTCTAGCTTGCGTGAGGCACTGGGTTCTATCCTCAGCACCACATAAAAACAAATAATATAATAAAGATATTGTGTCCACCTAAAACTAAAAATATATATATAAAAAAGGAAAAATGCATTTCAGTCTTCCTTTTCCACCAATCCTATAGATGCAAGTTAAACCTGAAAACTTTTTTCAATGTAGATAATAAATAGTTCAATTTCCTAATGAATACCATGGATTATTTTCAATGGCAACTTGAAAATATAGACTCCAAATCCTTTCATTTGAGGTTCCCCCAAAGTGCTATCTAGATGGAAAAAAAACTCATTAAATAGAAGAGAAAGAACATTTGTGGCTGAAGTTTCTCTTCCAGCAGGCCTCAAATATTGAAGCTTGTTTTAGAGATGTTTCAAAAATGTATTCTTGAAATAATCCCTTTCTCTTTCAATGTAAAAGTTCACATTTCAAGACTACCCTGAACATGATTAAAACAAGACTAGACTTTGACATGTATGAATACTTTACAGCACAGTTCCACTTTTCCAACCAGGTAATAGCTCCCACGCACCTCTCCAAAGTATGAGAGGCACACACATGAGCACTGACAGGTATAAAGTTAAGTGGCTAGTGTGGAGCACTCAGTAGGGAGGAAATAACATAAGCAAATGTGTAGAAATGGAAAATTAATGGATATGTTCCAGGAATCACAAGTGAATTTCACTGCTAGTTTTGGCTGTGGGATCCAACAGATTCGAGTCTAAATCACTACTCTGGCATTGCTATCATCTGAACGTTTGTGTCCCTTGGAAATGTGTTTATTGAAACATAATACCTAAGGCAGTAGTATGAAGAGACGTGGGACCTTCCGCATGTGGGTGGAGTCCTTTTAAATGGAATTACTGCCCTTATTTAAAAAAATTTTTTAAAAGGCTGGAGAGAGCTGGGGTTTTTTTCTTCCACCCTGTGAAAATAGAAAGAAGTCACCGTCTATGAGAAACACTTCCTCATCAGATACTAAATCTTCCAGTACCTTGATCTTGGCCTTCTCAGCCTCTGGAATGGTGAGCAATAAATTTCTGTTGTTTATAAATTACCCATTCTAAGGTACTTTGTTATAGCAGTTGAAACAGACTAAAACAGCCTTCTGTCAGAGAATTTACCTCAATTTCTGTTTTGTAAAATGAGAATAAAAATAGAACTTAATGCACTGTGCTAAAAAAAAAAAGGGATATAAATGAAAATAAATCTCTTAGCACAGTGCCTGGCAAATAATTAGAGATCAACAAATGCTAGCATTTATAATAATAATTATTATTATCTGCTGCAGTAGAGAGTTTAGGTAGAGAAATTAAGGATTTAGGCTAGTGAGTCATCAGACCAATCATGGAATATCAGTTATAATGTATGGTATTAAACCTACTGAAACCTCAATTATATATTTCAAACATGCTCCAAAGTCAAGCCATTCCAAGAAAAATCAATAGCACCACCTGTCCTTAGCATGTCATCGTGGGCCCTTCAACAAGCTTTCTCCTCATTTGGAAATATTATATCTGTGGGAAAGTGGGAGCTTTTTATAATGGGAAAACGTGCTTTGGATTAGTTCTTGGGGGAAGGCACTGAATACTAATGAATTTTGTGTTATGTTCATTAAAAGTGAAAAGTTAGCAATGTTAGCAAGGATTCACTTCCTACTTGGCAAATAACTATCAATATCACAAGTATTTTTAAAGCATTTCAATGAATATATCCAACAAATGCAGTGAATGGTTCAAAATATCTCCTAAATAAAAAAGACTGTGTATCTCTCTTCAGTAAAATTGTCATTCTAAGAGTTTCTTTAATGTGGGAAAGGTTTTAAGGAACAAGGGAAGCCCACAGGATTGATGTGGAGTTACATCCACTTTTTGTTGGTTGTATATGATTCTGATAATTCCTAGTAAATGTGTTTGACTTGCATGATGTAACATTCAATGTTTTATGAAGTGGTTTTTGTCATTGTTGTTTAATCCTAGATCCCAGAATACCAGCTCTTCAACAGCAACACAGTTGTATTTCATTTCTCTACTATCCCAAAAGTAGCCATCATGGAATTTATTACACATACAACAAATTATGGTCGAAAAAAATTCCACATTTATCCAAAAGAGTCAAACACCCTTTCCACTCATAACACCATCTCCATATTATATTTTGCATGTTGAGTAACTAAGAATTAATAATGTTAGTTGAGAGACCTTGGACTATTGGACACACTGGTATAACGTCCAGCTACCAGAGTCTTAGTAAGCCCATGCAACAAGAGTGTTTCCAGAGATCCCTTCACGGACACAGGTTCCACAGAATGACCACTAAGATCACTTAGGCCTCTAAAATTCTGTGATTTTCTACCAGTTCTATATTTCCAAATATAAATTTTAATGGTTCTTACCAGATTCTGTTTTACTCACTTTTGAAAGGTCATCTAATTTTTTCAAGTGAGCTAATTAGTGAGTAAAGTAGTCTTGAATGATTGCAGGTGGCAATACTATCCTATTACCCTACTAAAAGCTAAGGTGACACCAATTAAATTAAGGGTGACTGATAATTCTCCTTTATTACTACACCTGTATTCATATTTATATACTTTTCATTAGTGCTCTTGGGGTCAGTTAAAAGATAAAGGGGAACTAAACTCAGCTCATTAATAAAATTTAAAAGTTAAGTTTCCAGGCTCTCTATGCTAATTACCCTCTGCTACCACTGAGGCATTTTAAATCAGCACAGATGAGCACATAAGCAATGAAAAGAGACTGTCCAGAAATGAACCTGAAAAAGAGAAAGGATTTAAAAAAAAATAAACAGACTGAACAAGGGCAGCAGCCCAGCAGTCCTGCCAATTCCTCCCACATCCCAGTGGAACTGTTATTAATGTTGGCTGGTGCTGTTCTTAGATGCCTCGTTTGGTAACCAAAGGGAACAGCACGCTTATTGCCTGTAACTTGATTAAGAATGTTGAAAACAAGAGGCATAGCAGGTAATGATCTTTCTGCATGGGACCTCTGCACTTTGTGACCACTCAAGCTTTCAGAAAATAAAAACATGACCTTTACAGTCTCTGTGCCTCCTATATTGTGCAGTGCTAGCTGGTACAAGGAAAATGCCAATAGACTCTTCGCAAGTGGCGCCCAACACAAATGGAGAGCTCACTGTGCAAATCATTAATCCGACTCATTTCGTTTCCTCCAAATGAAGGAGCATTAACAAGTCTTGTCTATTAAATGTCCCTTTTTGTGTGTGTCTGTGGGTGTCCCTGTCAATTAAAACTATAAGCAGGTGTGACCTCACAGCCTTTTCCCAGGAGTGTAAACTGTTGTTCATTTTTAGGTTTTTCCTGATACAGGTCTTTGAGTTGAATAGTGATCATGAAATCAATTTTAATGCAATAACTTAAAGTATTCTATAATCCTAGTTTTTCAAAGGGAGAATACACACGAATAAGATGCCTTACCTTAAGATACAGGTAACTAGTGAAAATACTGCGTGAGGCCCTGGGAGGAATCTGCAGCATTCCTACTCTTCTAAAAACTGGGGAACCAGAAGGAGGGGGGGGGAGGGAGAGGGGAAGGAGATGGAAGAAGAGGAGAAAGTACTATTAATTCTCTATTTATCAGTACCTGATAATTCTCTATTTAATAGCAAAGCAAAAGCTGCATATTGTTAAAGAAAGTTGTTTCCTCTTTAACTAATCTTACTTTAAAAGAAAATTTCATTTATTCCCTTGATATCAATATACAATATGTAACCTCCAAATAATACCTCCTCTGGGGAGCATTCCTGGTATCCTCTTGTTTTTTTATATATTTTTTTATTTTTATTTAATTTTTTGATTCATTGAACACAAATGGAGTACAGCAATTGTTTTTCTGGTTGTACACAAAGTAGAGTCACCCCATCTGTGCATTCATACATGTACACAGGGCAATGATGTCTGTCACACATACTGTTATTCTTACCCCCGAACCTCAACCCCACCCCTCCCTTCCCTCTATGCTCTCTGTCCTTTCTCCATTCTTGCCATCATTCCACCCCACATTATGCATCATCATTCACTTATCAGAGAGACCATTAGGCCTTTGGATTTTTTATTTCGTCATCAAATATGAAGGTAAGTTTTGCTGGGTATAAGATTCTTGGTTGGCATCTGTTTTCTTTCAGAGCTTGAAATGTGTTGTTCCAGGGCCTTCTTGCTTTTAGGGTCTGGGCTGAGAAATCTGCTGATATCCGTATTGGTTTCCCCCTGTAGGTAATCTGATGCTTTTCTCTCGCAGCCTTTAAAATTCTATCTTTGTTTTGTATGTTAGGTATTTTCATTATAATGTGCCTTGGTGTGGATCTGTTGTAATTCTGTGTGTTTGATGTCCTGTAAGCCTCTTGTAATTGATTTTCCATCTCATTCATCATATTTGGGAAATTTTCTGATATTATTTCGTTGAACAGATTATTCATACCCTTGGTTTGTATCTCTGTGCCTTCCTCAATCCCAATAACTCTTAAATTTGGTCTTTTCATGATGTCCCATATTTCTTGGAGGTTTCGTTCATGATTCCTAACCATCTTCTCTGTTTGTTCGACTTTGTTTTCAAGATTAAATATTTTGTCTTCATTGTCTGAGGTTCTGTCTTCCAAGTGATCTATTCTATTAATTATGCTTTCTATTGAGTTTTTAACTTGGTTGATTGTTTCCTTCATTTCCTTGTTTCCTTCAAGGATTTCTGTTTGTTTTTTTCTCAGAATTTCTCTTTATTGAAATGATTTTTTGCTTTCTGCAATTGTCTATTAGCTGATTATTCATAGCCTGAATCTGCTCTCTCATCACATCATTCTCTTCTCAGATCATTTTAATTATGAACATTCTGAACTCCCTTTCTGTCATTCCTTCTACCATGCTGTCTTTGGGTTCTCTTGATATATCATCTAGGTTTGTTTGGGACACTTTCTTCCCGTGTTTTCTCATGTTGCTCGTGTATCTTCCCCTCTAGTAGTGCAAATCAGAGGGATTGCAATTTCCCTGTAAAGACTTAAAGTCTCCCTGCAGATTTCCAGTAACTCACCAGATGTTTGAGAGGTGCTTGATCAAGCGGTGACCCAAGAAATCTGCTGTCCCACTACCTCCAGGTTGGGAATTATCAATGCTTCTGGGCAGAGGCAGCCTGGTGTTGATAGACAATCAGATACAGCAAAGTGCTAGACCCCGGGCCAGGGTGTGGACCTGGACACTAGACCAAGTTGGGGTAGGGGCACAGAACTGTGCTCAGTGATGGAGACACTGGGCTTGAGAGCCCAGGCAGGCCTGAGCTCCTCACTGGGGGCTCAGTCGGTGGCAGGTGGTCACTCTCTGCCAGGGAAGCTGTAAAATAGTGCCAAAGCTCCTAAACTCCCCGCTGGAGCTGGCAACTGCCTCCGCTCCAGGCCAGATCTCACCAGAAGCCGCAGCGCCGTGGCCCCGCTGGAAGATCGGAGCTCAGCTCCTAGGATCAGTCAGCCGAAGATGGTCTCTCTCTGCCAGAGAAGTTGCACCGGAGTCGCTGCAGCCGCCCGGAATTCCTCCTGGTATCCTCTTAAGTGAAATAATTTTTCCCCTTTTGTGTCACTTACCATATTCCATTTTGTGCTCTCTTTTATGCATCTGCATCCTGTTTTATATCAGTCCATGCACACAATATTAAATATGTTTGTAAATTCTTGTCAAGTAAAATGAATAAATGGTCTGATGCCAATTTCATTCAAAACTACATTCACTTTCAATTTGAAAAAGGCTCAGTACTCTTCACACTTTCCTGACAGTTGAGCACAAGGAACCTTCAAATCATCCATAAAACCTGTGATTGGGTAGTTTTACTTTCAGATTTTTTCCTGGCTATCATTCTAAAGGGGAAATAATGTCTAACAGCTCTTCTCCCATGTCCCATCTAAGTGCCTACTCTATCTTCCTGTGATCTACTAAGCAGCAATGACTACAGGAATCCAAACAAAATTAATTACCCTAGATTGGTCTCTACTACCCTAGGATAAAAGAATTCTTATATATTTGGAATTTGGGTACTTTTTTGCAAAAGATTGGGGTCTCTTTCATAAACATTACATATAAAACATATTAAGAGTAGAAAATGTAACAAACATTGACAAATATATATTTAACCATTTTAATATAAGCCTCAGAAAAGTCTAGAAGTTAGAGATGTGTGACCAGAGCACTGTTAAGTGACACACTAGTAATAAGTTATGACCAGAGTTGCATAAACAACAGACACTGTACGGTGATGCAACCACATTAATGTTTATAGCAACTCAGCTCACAATAGCTAAAATATGGAACCAACCTTGGTGCCCTTCAACAGATAAATGGATAACGAAAATGTGATACACACACCCATACACACGCACACACACACACACACACACACACACACACTGGAATATTTACTCAGCTTTAAAGAAGAATGAAATTGTGACATTTGCTGGTAAATGAATGGAGTTAGAGAATATCATGCTAAGTGAAATAAGCCAAACCCAAAAAACCAAAGACCAAATGTTTTCTCTGATACAAGGATGCTAATTCACAATAAGAGGTGAGGGGACAGGGAAGAATAGAGTTACTTTAAATTAGGTAGAGGGGGGTGAAGGGAGGGGAAGGGGTATGGGGGAAAGAATGATAATAGAGTAAAACAGACATTATTCCTCATGTACATATATGACTGCATGACTATGTGATCCTCCAATATGTATAATCAGAAAAATGAGAAATCACACTCTATTTATGTATGATCTATCAAAATGGATAAATGCATTCTACTGTTATGTACAACTAATTAGAACAAATTTTTTTTAAAAAACAGAACATTAGGGGTTGAGGTTGTACCTCAGTGGTTGAGCACTTGCCTAGCATGGGTGAGGCACTGGGTTCAATCTTCAGCACTACATTAAAAAATCAATTAATTAATTAATTAATTAAAGGTTAAATTCTTAAAGAAATAAAAGCAGAGCATTACTTTAGAAGAAAAGCTTTTGGGAAAAAATGAAAGTTTGAGAAGTAAAAAAATAAATTCATTCATTAAAAGGGCTGGGGACTTAGGTCAGTAATAAAGCACCCCAGGGTTCAATCCCCAGGACCCAAACAAAACAAACAACAAAAAAAACACCACCAACAAAAAACCCAAATTTTTAGTGGAAAACAAAATGCATTGTGCTCTGGTTGAAAGCAGCTGGGAGGCAGAGCTCTGATGCTTTCTCCTAATCCCTCTCACAACTGGTTCACCAGAAGCACCTCTGTGATGTCCAGTTCCCAGGAACACATTTGGAAACCTCTCGCTGTGGGGTCAACGCATACATATGGATTGTGACACTCCTTGCTACCTTGCCCAGTAAATTTCTCTGAAAGATACTGGCTTCTTGAGACTCCTGGGACCCCCTTCTGGTGTCATCTCAGAGCACCTCCATAGCTTTCTACAAGGGTTGGGAGGCTGGTCCACCTCCTGAAGCCCAATTCCTCCATCTCATCCAACACTACCAGCCAGGTTTTCATGGGGCCAATTTCTTTTTCTTTTTCTGGATGTAACTTTTTTTTATTTAAGTTGGTTCATATTAGTTATGCATGGTGATAAAATCCATTTTGATAAAATTTTGCAAACATATCCATCCATTTACTGGGAAATGTTTATGGCTGGGTAATATTCCATTGTGTATATATACCACAATTTCTTTATACATTCATCTGTTGGTGGGCATCTAATTTGGTTCTATAGCTTAGCTATTGTGAATTGTGCTGCTACAAACATTGATGTGGCTGCATCACTGTCGTATGCTGATTTAAAATCCTTTGGATGTATGCTGAGGCGTGGTATAGCTGGGTCAAATGGTGGTTCCATTCCTACTTCTTCGAGGAATCTCCATACTGCTTTCCAAGGGATTGCACCAATTTGCAGTCCCACCAGTAATGTATGAGCATTTCTTTTTCCCCACTTCCTCATCAACACCTATTATTATTTGTATTCTTGATCATTGCCTTTCTGACTGACTGGATTTAGATGGATCTAAGTGTAGTTTTAATATCTCTAATTGCTAGAGATATTGAACATTTTTATATATTTGTTAAACATTTATATTTCTTCTTTGAGAAGTGCCTATTCAGTTCCTTTGTGCATTTATTGATTAGGTCATTTTTATTAAGTTTTTCAAATTATTTATATATCCTGGAAATTCACATCCTATCCAAGGTGTAGATGGCAAAGATTTTCCCCCATTCTGGAGGTTCTCTTTTTATGCTGATTATTTCTTTTGCTGTAAAGAAGCTTTTTAGTTTGACACCATCCAATTTATTCATTTTTTATTTATTTCTTGTGCTTTAGGATTCTTGTTCAGGATGTCAGCTCCTGTGTCAATATGTTGAAGTATTGGGTCTGCCTTTTCTTTTACTAGGTGAAAGGTTTCTGGTCTAATTCCTAGGTCGTTGATCTACTTAGACTTGTTTTTTGTGCAGGGTGAGAGATAGGGGTTAACTTTCATTCTATTATATATTTATTTCCAGATTTCCCAACACCATTTGTTGAAGAGGCTCTCTTTTCTCTAGTGTGTGTTTTTGGCACCTTTGCCTAGTAAGAACTGAATTTATGTGGGTTTGTCTCTGTGTCTTTAATTCTGTTTCATTAGTCTTCTTGCCTATTTTGGTGCCAATACCATGCTGATTTTATTACTATAGCTCTGTAGTATAATTTAAGATCTGGTACTGTTATTCCTCCTGCTTTGTATTGCTTTCTAAGGATTGCTTTATCTATTCTGGAACTCTTATTTTTCCAAATGAATTTCATGATTGTTTTTTCTGTTTATTTGAAGAACATTGTTGGGATTTTTGATGAGAATTGCAGTTAATCTATATAGTTCTTTTGGTAGTAGGCCATTTTGACAATATTGATTCTGCCTATCCAAGAATATAGGAGGTTTTTCCATATTCTAAGATCTTCTTCAATTTCTTTCTTCATTGTTCTGTAGTTTTCATTGTACAGATCCTATCGTTCTTTGGTTAGATTGATTCCCAGGCCTTTTTTTTTTTTTTTTGAGACTACTATGAATGGAATAGTATCCATAATTTCTCTTTCAGCTAATTCATCATTAGAGAATAGGAATGCAATCAATTTATGGTCCTTAATTTTGTACTCTGCTACTTTGCTGAATTTATTTATTAGTTCTAGAAGTGTATTCATGGAGTTTTTTGAGTCTTCTAAATATAGAATCATGCCATCAGCAAACAGGGATAGTTTGAGCTCTCTTTTTCCTATTCATATCCCTTTTATTTCCTTCTTTTGCCCAACTGCTATGGCTAGAGTTTCAAGGACTATGCTGAATAGAAGTGGTGAAAGTGCACATTCTCATTTTGTCCCTGTTTTTAGAGGGAATGATTTCAGTTTTTCTCAGTTTAGAATGATGTTGGCCATGGACTTAGCAGAGATAGCTTTTACAATGTTGAGATCTGTTCCTACTATTCCTAGTTTTTCCAGTGTTCTGAACATGAGTGGATGCTGAATTTTATCAAATGCTGTTTCTGCATCTAATGAGATAATCATATGGTTCTTGTCTTTAAGTGTATTTATGTCATGACATACATAGATTTCTGTATGTTGAACAAATATTGCATCCCTGGGCTGAAATATCCTTGATCATGCTTTACTATATTTTTGATGTCTTTTTGTATGCAATTTACCAGTATTTTATTAAGAATTTTTGCATCTATGTTCATTAGAGATATTGGTCTGATTTTTTTTTTTTTTTTGGTGTGTCTTTGTCTAGTTTTGGTATCAGGATGATACTAGCTTCATAGAATGAGTTTGGAAGAGTTCATTCCATTTCTATGTCATGGAATAATTTGAAAAGAATTGGTGTTAGTTCTTCTTTAAAGACCTGGTAGAATTCAGATGAGTATCCATCCAATCCTGAACTTTCCTTTGTTAGTAGGCTTTTGATGGTTTCTTCTATTTCATTACTAGAAAATGTCTGTTTAAATTTTCTACATTGTCCTGGTTCAATTTGGGTAGGTCATATGACTCTAGGAATTTGTCAATATCTTCAAGATTTTCTAGTTTAGTTGAGTATAAGTTGTTTTTTTTAAGTTTTTGTTCATTGTACACAAATGGAGTGCAACTATCGTTTTTCTGGTTGTACACAAAGCAGAAGCATACAATTTGTGTATTCATACATATGCATAGGGTAATAATATTTGTCTCATTCTATTATTTTCCTTCCCCACCCACTCTCCACCCCTCATTTTCCTCTATACAATCCATCCTTTCCCCATTCTTCTGCTACCTCCCACTCCCCCATTATGTGTCATCAGCCACGTATCAGAGAAATCATTTGCCCTTTGGTTTTTTGGGATTGCCTTATTTCACTTAACATGATATTCACCAACTCCATCCAATGACCGGCAAATGTCATAATTTTATTATACTTTATGGATGAATAATATTCCATTGTGTATATATACCACAGTTTTGTTATCCATTCATCTATTGAAGGGCATCAAAGTTGGTTCCACAATCTAGCTATTGTGAATTGAGCAGCTATGAACATTGATGTGGCTGCATCATTGTAGTAATCTGATTTTAAACCCTTTGGGTATAGGCCAAAGAGTTGGATAACTGGGTCAAATGTTGGTTCCATTCAGAGTATTCTAGGAATCCCCATACTGCTTTCCAGAGTGGCTGCACCAATTTGCAAACCCACCAACAATTTAAGAGTGTACCTTTTTCCCCACATCCTCACCAACACCTGTTGTTGCTTGTAATCTTGATAATAGACATTCTAATTGGGGTGAGATGATATCTTAGGGTAATTTTGATTTGCATTTCTCTTATTATTAGAAATGTTGAACGTTTTTTCATATATCTGTTGATTGCTTGTAGATCCTCTTCTGTGAAGTGTCTGCTCATTTCCTTAGCCCATTTATTTATTGGGTTATTTGTATTCTTGATGTAAAGTTTTTTGAACTCTTTATAAATTCTGGAGGTTAGTGCTCTATCTGATGTGTGTGTGGCAAAGATTTTCTCCCACTCTGTAGGCTTTCTCTTCACATTGTTGATTGTTTCCCTTGCTGAGAAAAAGCTTTTTAGTTTGAATCTATCCCAGTTGTTGATTCCTGCTTTTATTTCTTGTGCTTTGGGAGTCATGTTAAGGAAGTCTGGTCCTAAGCTGATATGATGAAGATTTAGAACTACTTTTTCTTCTATTAGGTGCAGGGTCTCTGGTCTAAATCCTAGGTCCTTGATCCATTTTGCATTGAGTCTTGTGCAGGATGAAAGATAGGGGTTTAGTTTCATTTTGCTGCATATGGATTTCCAGTTTTCCCAGCACCATTTGTTGAAGAGACTGTCTTTTCTCCATTGTATGTTTTTGGCTCCTTTGTCAAGTATGAGATAGTTGTATTTATGTGAGTTTGCCTCTGTGTCCTCTATTCTGTCCCAATGGTCTACCGGCCTATTTTGGTGCCAATATCATGCCATTTTCGTTATTATTGCTCTGTAGTATAGATGAAGGTCTGATATTGTGATATCACCTGCTTTGTTCTTCCTGCTAAGGATTGCTTTAGCTGTTCTGGGTCTCCTATTCTTCCAAATGAATTTCATGATTGCTTGCTCTATTTCTATGAGGTCCATCATTGGGATTTTAATTGGAATTGCATTGAATGTGTATAGAACTTTTGGTAGTATGGCCATTTTGACAATATTGATTCTGCCTTTCCAAGAACATGGGAGATCCTTCCATCTTCTAAAGTTTTCTTTAATTTCTCTCTTTAATGTTCTGTAGTTCTCATTGTAGAGATCTTTCATCACTTTTGCTAAATTGACTCCCAGGTATTTTATTTTTTGAGGCTATTGTGAATGGGGTAGTTTTCCTAATTTCTCTTTCAGAGGATTCATAACTTGTGAATAAGAATGCATTAGATTTATGATCATTGATTTTATATCCTGCTAGATTACTGAATTCATTTATGATTTCTATAAGTTTTCATGTGGAATTTTTTGGCTCCTCTAAATATAGAATCATATCATCTGCAAATAGTGATAGTTTAAGTTCTTCTTTTCCTATTCGTATCCATTTTTATTTCTTTAGTCTGTCTAATTGCTCTGGCTAGAATTTCAAGGACAATGTTGAATAGAATCAGTGAAAGACAGCATCCCTGTCTTGTTCCAGTTTTTATAGGGAATGCTTTCAGTTTTCCTCCATTTAGAATGATATTGGCCGTGGTCTTAGCATAGATAGCCTTTAAAATGTTAAGGAATATTCCCACTATCCCTATTTTTTCTAGTGTTTTGAGCATGAAGGGGTGCTGTATTTTATCAAATGCTTTCCTCTGCATCTATTGAAATAATCATGTGATTCTTAACTTTAAGTCTGTTGATGTGGTGAATTACATTTATTGATTTCCTGATGTTGAACCAACCTTGCATCCCTGGGATGAAACCCACTTGATAATGATGCACTATCTTTTCAATATGTTTTTGTATGTGATTTGCTAAAATTTTGTTAAGAATTTTTGCATCTATGTTCATTAGGGATATTGATCTGAAATTTTCTTTGCTTTATGTGTCTTTGTCTGGTTTTGGTATCAGGGTGATATTAGTTTCATAGAATGAGATCGAAAGGGTTCCCTCCTATTCTATTTCATGGAATACTTTGAGGAGTATTGGAATGAGTTCTTCTTTGAAGATCTTGTAGAACTCAGCTGAGAATCCATCTGGCCCTGGACTTTTCTTGGTAAGTAGGCTCTTGATGATTTCTTCTATTTCATTGCTTGAAATTGGTCTATTTAAATTGTGTACGTCCTCCAGATTCAGTTTGGGTGGATCATATGTCTCTAGAAACTTGTCAATGTCTTTGATATTTTCTATTTTGTTGGAGTATAGATTTTCAAAATAGTGTCTAATTATGTTTGTATTTCAATAGTGTCCATTGTGATAGTTCCTTTTTCATCTCAACTTTTAGTAATTTGAGTTTTCTCTCTCCTTCTCTTCATTAGTGTGGCTAAGGTTTTATCAATTTTATTTATGTTTTCAAAGAACCAACTTGTTATTCTGCCAATATTTTGAATAGTTTCTTTTGTTTCAATTTCATTGATTTCAGCTTAGATTTTAATTATTTCCTCTCTTCTACTACTTTCATTAATCTGTTCTTTTTCTAGGGCTTTGAGCTGTAATGTGAGGTCTTTTATTTGTTGACTTTTCATTCATTTATCAAATGTGCTGCATACAATGAATTTTTCTCTTAGTACTGCTTTCATAGTGTCCCAGAAATGTTGAAACACTGTATTGTTGTTCTCGTTTAACTCTATGAATTTTTTTTATTTCCCCCCGGATGTCTTCTGTTATCCATGCATCATTCAATAGTGTCTTATTTAATCTCCAGGTGTTGGAGTGGTTTCTGTTTTTTATTTTATTAATGATTTCTAATTTCATTCCATTGTGATCTGATAGAATACAAGGTAGTATCTCTATCTTTTTGTAGTTGCTAAGAGTAGCTTTGTGGCATAACATACGGTCTTTTTAGAGAAGGATCCATGTGCTGCTGAGAAGAAAGTGTATTCCTTTGCTGATGGATGGAATATTCTATATATGTCTGTTAAGTCTAAATTATTGATTGTGTTATTGAGATCTATGGTTTCTTTGTTCAATTTTTGTTTGGAATATCTGTCCAGCGGTGAGAGAGAGTGTTAAAGTTTCCGCGTATTATTGTGTTTTGGTCTATTTGGTTCCTGAAATTGAGAAGGATCTGATTGACATACATGGATGCACTATTATTTGGGGCATAAATATTTATGATCATTTTGTCTTGCTGATTTATGCTTCCCTTAAGCAGTATGAAATGTCCTTCTTTATCCCTTCTGACTAACATTGGCTTGAAGTCTGCTTTATATGAAATGAGAATGGAAACCCCTTCTTTTTTACTGAGTCTGTGTATGTGGTATATTTCTTCCCGTCCTTACACCTTTAGTGTGTGGATGTCCTTTTCTATGAGATGGTCTCTTGAAGGCAGCATAGTGTTGGGTCTTTCTTTTTAATCCAATCTGCCAGCCTATCTTTTGATTGATCAGTTTAGGCCATTAACATTCAGGGTTATTATTGAGATATGACTTGTATTCCCGGTCATTTTGGCTTATCTTTGGCTTTTAACTTGACGTGGTTTCTCCTTTAATTAGCTACTCCCTTAGGGTAATTCCTCCCTTTCCTGACTTGTATTGCTGTTTTTCATTTTTTCCTCTTGGAATATTTTGCTGAGAATGTTCTGTAGTGCAGACTTTCTATTTGTGAATTCTTTCAACTTTTGTTTATCATGGAAGGATGTTATTTTGTCATCAAATCTGAAGGTAAGTTTTTCAGGATATAAGATTCTTGGTTGGCATCCATTTTCTTTCAGAGCTTGAAATATGTTGTTCCAGGCCCTTCTTGCTTTTAGGGTCTGGGCTGAGAAATCTGCTGATATCTGTATTGGTTTCCCCCTGTATGTAATCTGATGCTTTTCTCTCGCAGCCTTTAAAGTTCTATTTTTATTTTGTATGTTAGGTATTTTTATTATAATTGCCTTGGTGTGGACCTGTTGTAATTTTGCGCATTTGGTGTCCTTTAAGCCTCTTGTATTTGATTTTCCATCTCATTCATCAGATGTGAGAAATTTTCTGATATTATTTCATTGAACAGACCATTCATTCCTTTGGTTTGTATCTCTGTGCCTTCCTTGATCCCAATAATTCTTAAATTTGGTTTTTTCGTGATGTCCCATAATTCTTGAAGGTTCCGTTCATGATTCTTTACCATCTTCTCTGTTTGGTTGACTTTGTTTTCAAGATTAAATATTTTGTCTTTATTGTCTGTGGTTCTGTCTTCCAAGTGATCTAGCCTGTTGGTTATGCTTTCTATTGAGTTTTTAATTTGGTTTATTGTTTCCTTCATTTCAAGAATTTCTGTTTAGATTTCTTTTTCAGAATCTCTATCACTTTATTTAAATAATTTTTTGCTTCCCGCAATTGCTCTTTTAGCTGTTTATTGGTACAATCATTCATTGCCTGCATTTGCTCTCTTATCTCATCATTCAGTTATCAGATCATTTTAATTATGTACATTCTGAACTCCGTTTCTGACATTACTTCTACCATGTTGTCATTGGGTTCTATTGATATAACCTCTAGGTTTGTTTGGGACACTTTCTTCCCTTGTTTTCTCATGTTGCTCATGTATCTTCCTCTCTAGCAGTGCAAATCAGAGGTATTGTAGTTTCCCTTTAAAGATTTACAGTGTCCCTGCAGATTTCCAATACCTCATCTTGAAGAGTTTAATATTAGCTGCACACCATATAAACAATATGCATCCTTAATTCATATAGGTTCTATTTAGATATTAAATGTGTTGTCAAAATATACAGAGATGAGTTCAAATTATTATCTACAGCATAACCAATAGGATTGCAATAAGGACCACAATTTCAAGTGGTGGAAAAAGAGAATGAGGAGGGGTGTAGAATATAATGCTAATGAGATAGGAAGTGAGTCTATAGAGGTACTATGTCGTAGGAATAGTGAAAGTGGAATTAAAAGAAATAGGTTGTTAGCATGAGAAAAGAGAGAAAGGTTCTCCAAGGAAACATATATATAAGAGAACGATAGAGTATAAGAATATTAATAAAAGAAAAAAGTGGGATATAGTAGGTATAATAGGAATAATCCTAATAATACTACTATTTTAAAATTTTGTTCAATAAAATTATACTCTACTGTTTACACCTCCAATTTTTCAGTAGTCTGATGCCTGAGAGGTGCTTGATAATGCAGAGTCCCAGGAAGGGTGTTGTCCCACTGCCTCCAGGTCAGGAATAATCAATGCTGGTAGGCAAAGGCAACCTGGTGTTGATAGATGGCCCCACAGTGTGGGCGCAGGCCTGGGCACTGGACCAGGGACAGAGTGCAGGCCTGTGCTTTGGTGCTGGAGATGGCAGGCCTGATGACTCAGTGGGCCTGTGTTCACAGCTGGGCCTTCCTGCAGCAGGCCTGTGCTCAGACCTGGGGTATCTGAGCTGCTAGTCCTGGGCTCCTCGCTGGGGCTGCCAGTGGTTCGGAGTATAAGTTTTCAAAGCAGTTTCCAATTATCCTCTGTATTTCAGTAGTGTCTGTGGTGATATTTCTATTTTCATTATGGATTTTCAAATTTTGAACCTTTTCTTTCAGTTAGCTTGGCTAAGGGTTTACCAATTTTGTTTAGTCTTTCAAAGAACCAACTTTTTGTTTTGTTGATTTTTTTGAAATTTTTATTAATCTCAATTTTATTGAATTCAGCTCTGATTTTGATTATTTCCGGTCTTCTGTTGATTTTGGTGTTTATTTGTTTTTCTTTTTCTAGCACCTTGAGTGAAATCTTAGATCATTTTATTTGATGCCTTTCTGTTCTTTTAATGAATGATCTCAGTGCTCTGAACTTTACTCTTAGAACCACTGTCATAGTGTCCCAGAGGTTTCGATATGTTTTATCACTATTCTCATTTACTTCTAAGTATTTTATGATTTCATTCCTGATTCCTTGTGCTATCCATTCATCATTCAATAGTGAATTACTTAGTCTTCAGGTGTTAGAATAGTTTCTACTTTTTGCCTTATTATTAATTTCTAAATTCATTCCATTATGATCTGATATTATGCAGGGTATGGTCTCTATTTTTTTCTTTTTTTGTATTTGCTAAGCCTTGCTTTCTGATCTAAGATATGGTCTGTCTCAGAAAATATTCCATGTGCTGCTGAGAAGAAGATACATTCAGTCTTCATGGATGAAATATTCTATATATATCTTTTAAGTCTACATTATTGATTGTATTTTTTGTTATTCTGTAACTTCTTTAGTTTTTGTTTGAATTATCTATCTAGTGTTAAGAGAGGTGTGCTAAAGTCACCAAATATTATTGTGTTGTGGTCTATTGATTCTTGATTTTGAGGAGGGTTTGTTTGATGTATGCCCCATTATTTGGGGCATAAATATTTATAACTCTTAGTTCTTCTCATTGTACGATTACCTCAAGCAGTATCCTTAAGCCTTCTTTTTCTCTTCTGATTAACTTTGGTTTGAAATCCACTTTATCTGATATGAGAATAAAAAATTCTGCTTGTTTATGAGGACCGTGTGAATTATATATTTTTTCCCATCCTTTCACCTTCAGTCTTTTGATATCTTTGTCTATGAGGTGAGTCTCTTGGAGACAGAATATGGTTAAGTCTTGTTTTTTGATCCAATCTGCAAACCCATGTCTTTTGATTGATGAGTCTAGATCATTTACAGTCAGTGTTATTACTGAAAGATGCTTTTTATTTCTTGTTACTTTATGGGTTCTTTTATGTTCTAGGCTTTTATTCTTTTTAAAAAAAAATTACATGTATATCATTTTTCTATATAATAACAATGACAGGAATAGAGTGGAAAAAAGAATAAATTAGAAGAAAAAATAAAACAGAGACAAAAGGTAGAGTTGAGGAAAACCCAGAAAGGTGACAAATATTGGGAACAGTTCTGCCCATGTGGTTATTTGACATATAAAAGATGAAGATGAAGATGAGCTAGAGTTATTTTTAGTATTATTAAAGAGATGATAATGAGGTAGAGAAGATTGAGAGAAATATTCAGAAAAGATTTTCTTTTTACCAGCATGCATAAAATTTATCCTGAGAATAAATTATATGTATATATGCACATATAGGCAACACACACACACACATACACTAAGTGTAAATGTGAAAAAGGAAAAGAAAACAGAGTTAAAGCATTCTTTTAAATTCTTCACAAAGCAACATATTAAGACTCAGGATTTTAAAGACAAAGAAGGACAGTTCGCTCCACTAATATTTTATTTTATTTTTTTAATTTCTAGTTTCCAAGTTGAATTAGATTCTCCTTTGAGTATTCTTCTAGTGTTGTTTCTCCCTCTGCTGGTTTTTGTTTTTATTCTCCATTTCTTCTTCATAAAATATTTTATTGAGTATGATTTGTAGTGCAGGCTTTCTAGTTGTGTATTCTTTTAACTTTTGTTTATCTTGGAAGGTTTTTATTTCTTCAGTTCTGAAGCTTAATTTTGCTGGGTACAGTATTCATGTCTGGCATCTATTTTCTTTCAGAACTTGGTGTATATTATTCCTATACTGCCTCCCTTTCAGGGTCTGGGTTGAAACATTGGCTGAGATTGGATTC
>JAJEJO010052493.1:7373-41140 GCA_020662805.1 Glaucomys volans
GAGGATGTGGGGAAAAGGTACACTCATACATTGCTGGTGGGGTTGCAAATTAGTGCAGCCACTCCCACTCTGGAAAGCAGTGTGGAGATTCCTTAGATAACTTGGAATGTATCCACTATTTGACCCCACTATTCCACTCCTTGGCCTACACCCAAAGTACTTAATATCAGCATACTACGGTGATGCAGCCACATCAATGTTCATAGCTGCTCAGTTTGCAATAGCTAGATTGTGGAACCAACCTAGATGCCCTTCAATAGAGGAATGCATAAAGAAACCGTTGTATATATACACAATGGAATATTACTCAGCCATAAAAAGAATAAAATGATGGCATTTGCAGGTAAATGGATGAAGTTAGTGAATGTCATGCTAAGTGAGATTAGTCAATCCCAAAAATCCAAAGTTCGAATGATCTCTCTGACAAGTGAAGGATGATACATAATGCAGGGTGGGAGGGAGGCAGAATGGAGGAAGGATGGATTGCATAGAGGAAAAAGAGGGGGGGGATCAGGTTGTGGGGTAAGAATAATAACAGAATGAGACAAACATCATTACCCTATGTCCATGTATGGTTACACAAATGGCGTGGCTCTACTTCATGTACAACCAGAGAAATAATAGTTCTCTTTGATTGATTGTATACAATCAATCAAAATAAATTTTAAAAAAAGAAAAAAAAAAGGAGGCAATCTCACAAAGACTATATGTCATGTACTTGATTCATAGGACATTTCAGGATATTAAAAAGAAATACTTGGACAGAGAATATTCCCAATGCCATAAAACTGGACACAAAATATCAAATTCATTAAATGCAACTTTAAAGATTAGATTTTAAAACTAAATGAAGTAGTAAGATGCCATAAATAACTTTATGAATCACAGTTGAGTGGACTGAAAAGTGCCTGAAAAGATAGAAAAGTAGAGTCTACTACTAAAAGTAGTAGTGGTTTAGGATAGAAAGCAAACTAGGTTTCAAAGACTTGCCTAAAATAAAAACAACATAAATATTAATGTGGGAAAGGGAAGAATTAGACTGCTGAGAGAAAAACCAGGAAGTGTGTCAGTCAGTTTTTTGTTGTAGTGACCAAAAGAACTAAGAAGAACAACTTAGTGGAGGAAACGTTTATTATGGCACCTGGTTTCAGAGGTTCAGTCAATGGTAGCTGACTCCAAAACTGTAGGCCTGAGGTGAAGCAGAATGTAATGGACCAAGGGCCTGGTGAAGTAAAGCCACTCCATCCATAATGGCCAGGAGAGAAAGACCAGGAGGGCAAGGACAAAATCTAAACACCAAAGGCATGACTCAGTGACCTACTTCCTCTAACACGGCCCTACCTATGATTACCACCCAGTTAATCCATTCAAGCGGATTACTCTACCGCTCAGGTTACAATTCTCATGATCTAATCATTTCATCTCTAAATAATGCATTTTCTCACACATTCACATTTGGAGAGCACCACATACCCAATCCATAACAGGAAGCCTATCATAAATACACACACACACACACACCACAATAACTGTGCAACTTATTTTTGTAAGTATATGAAATTCTACATTTAGGTTTCAGCAATACATTAAAACAGTATTACAAAATAATAATTTGGATTTTTTTAGTAATAGAGAGGGAAGAGATATGCTGAATAGGTTCTATAAATTTAAATTTTTATACAATATTTTACTTACAATAGTTTATTCTACTTGGAATTTAACTTAGAAAACTTTATATCCTCAAACTTAAAGCTTTTTGATTCCTCACTAATTAAAAATATACCTTCATATTGGAGGAATATTTTGCCTCAATAAACATCCACTGTGCCTCCACCAAACACTTACAATTTTATGTACCAGAAGCAAATTCAAACCAGAGGAGTTAATACAAGGTAATCTATGAACAAGCTTGGATATTTCCTTAAAATAAGTATAACATGAAAAACTAATTAGGATAATTATTATAATATTGGCTCTTTTAAAAAATAAAATAGATGTGAGCCATCTGTTTAAATCAGATTTTGGGGGCATGGTTTTTACTATTTGCTAAACCAGATTAACAATTTTAATTTTAGCATCTTATACAGTAGTTTGAAAATGATTTCAAACAAATGTCAAAAAGAGAAGAGTCAAAATAAAGCATAGATCTACACAGTTCATACATGCATATATTAGCTGATTTAATATTTGTAAAATGTACATAAACAATGTTATGCCGGGATCTAAATCTTGAAAGATATTCTTTAAAATACATTTTCAGTGGAAGAAAATATGAACTAAGAGCATAAGTATTACAAATAACAAGTACAAAGTACACATATCTAGGGTCTTTTTCACGTGTCATATATTAGGATGATGGACCTATTTAGCAGTCTGCAGCATAGATGTTTAGGAATCCTGCTTCCTGTGTCTGGAGAGGTCAAGACTGCGGATGTGATGGAGAAGAAATCCATTAGTCTTATTTTGAGGTTGCTTGTACTCATGATAAGAGGCAACCTTTTGTTCAAGTGGTTTCCAACTTTCCTTCCAGCAATTTCTTAAAGCATTCCTGCAGTGGGGAAAGGCCCATTTTATCTGATATCCAGTGGACCATCAAACTGGTGTTTTCTTTGTTAAAACTATATCTGCATTATATTGTCAAGGAAGCTCTGAGATCTTACCCCTTGTACAGTATGGTTTTGTTAAACTCCATCCTACTGCACCTCTCCCCATGAAGTGTTTATTATAAACTTTCTTATAGAAAGCCATTTATATGATCTCTTTCCCTATTAGATCTCCAGAAAAAAAAAAAATGTATGCATTCACATTGACACCATTTTGCACATTTGAGTCACAAAGTTAAACGTGCTCTATTTCTTACACAGCTTCCTCCCCTTATTCTTACCAGGAACTATCAAACTAACACTATTACAGTTTGAGTTTTGTGCTGAATAAATAACAAGAATGAGGTTATGAATAAACGAGTGAATGAATTCATCAAATGAAGACCAACCATTAGAAATATGGAAAAGGTCTTCACACTCTAAATAATGTTTATTCTTTCAGCCAGTGATTTCACTCCTACTTTAAAATAAAGTGAATCTTCACTGAATCTTTCTGATGCATTATTATATCACTAAAATTATTTTTACTGATTCAAAAATTAAATTTAATAAAAGACACTTTAGTTTTTATTTCCCTCCACATTCCCCATCCCACCTATGTATAGTGAAAATAGAGTGGGGTGACCTTATAGACATCATACACAGGTTTCAAACCTTTCATATTTTTCCTGTAATAAAACATTTCATGAATTTTACAATGTATTTAATTGCAAAACATCCCTTCAGCTCAGATGTACTTCCACAGGTTCTGGATAAAACTAAATTAAATTATGCAAGTATTACATTTGCTTTTCATTTTTTTCTGTCCTTACCTCATACTTTTAATCATGTCAAAATCTATTTAAATCATGTAGCTTATCCAATTCATCTTTTTCTCCCATTTAAAACACTATTCTGGTAAATGAATAGTCAGAAACTTTTGTTTTGACATATCTTTACAGAGTCAAATCAATTATATTTAGATTCGAATTCTTGTGGCTGAGATTATGAGAGATAGTATTTTAATAGTGAGTGCCATTGTTAAATCATGTTCCAATGCTACATCCAGAATGAAAACATTCTCTAAATGTATTGATTAATTGGCAGTGTACCTTGATTTTTCTCTCTGCTCTACTAATTGTTCTCTGCCCTTCTCTCCCTTTCTTACTCTTTCCCCTCTGTCCTATGTTTCTCTCCTCCTCTGTTGGCATACATTTTGACAGCCAACCATCCCCAATATTTCACAATATAAAAAGAATGTGTGACTAACCTCCAAATGAATGAGAAACCTCAAACAATAATATTTAGACATAAACTCTTGTCAAATTCCAGTTCCAATAATACGAAACATAAGATTGCTAGAAATAACTAAAATATAGCATTCAAATATTCAAATCTTTCCTGAGTGAGTAGAATTAAGAAAATATGATTAATAGTTCTTGTAGCAACATTTATAAGTAGATTATAAACCCTCCATCTGTACAATTTTAAAATATTAATAAAAGTAATATATATTATAAAATTATGTATTTGATAAGATTTACAGGGGGTATGAAAGATGGTGGAATGAGACAGACGTCCTTACCCTATGTACATGTATGATTACACAAGTGGTGTGAATCTACATCGTGCACAACCATAAAAACGAAAAGTTGTACTCCACTCATGTACAATCAAAATGCATTCTGTAAAAATTAAAAAAAATAAATAAAAAAGATTTACATTGTATATAATGTAAATCTTATAAAATATCTTTCTATTATATTATACATATACATATATATGTGTGTGCATGTGTGTATATATATATATATATACATATATATATGTGTACACACATTTGTGTCTGAGCTAGAGAACAACTGATAATAAGGAGTGCCTGTTTTAAAATTCAAGTTTTTCAGTTTACAGAAACAAATTCAGATTTGTTTGGATGCTTTTTAAGACAAAGAGAATCATTCTTGGATTCTCTAAGTTCTACTTTGAGTATGTGTTAGAGACACGCAAAGCAGAAAGTGTGCTTCTGGCTCCAAGTAAGTTAAAGCACTGAAGAAAGAAAGCCAAAAGAAACTTGCACCAGACAGAAATAACAATTATTATGCACTGCATGGGCAACCACTGGAATGAAGTTTGTGTGTTGGAGAGTTTGGAGAGACTAGATTTGGCCTATCAATATTTTTTTTAAGAATTAGTATATATATGATTTTTGCACAATTATGTATTCAATGAACATTTTCAGTATGTGTAAATATTACATGTTCCATCTTCTTGTATTTTCGTTTGTAATAAATATGTTTAAACATTCCACAGTTTCAATAAATTCCCTTATTAAGTTAAAAATGTAATACGTACATAATATTGTAAATATTTTTTGTGGGAATTTTTTTCTAGATAGATTGCATAAACTTTACTTAGTTGTGAAGTTAATTTGCATTTTTTGGTATTTAGGTAATGACAGCAGTTTAAATTCATTGAAATATTTACTACATGTCTTTTGCTAAACTAAGCCTATTATGCATTTTTCTCAGTAAAAACTTAGAACATGTCTTTTGATTGAAGGTGGTGAGTCTGAGATCACATAATTTACTCAAGGTCATGTGTTGGTAAGTTGCTGAATCAGTGCTTGAATTCAGGTGTGTATTAACCATAATAAATTTTCCTTAAAATGATGCTATAATTCTTCCACAAACATTGGTATTTTATGTGTGAAACTCTTTCCTTATACATAAAGTTATGTATTTTTTAATTTTATTAATAAAATTTCTACATCAAATCAGGAACTGAACCAAAAAGCAAAATTGAAATATAGGAATATTCCTTTCATGTAACATTCCTCGGGATATTATGCCTAACAATGCTAGACAGGATTATAAATCATATACAGAGATTAACTAAGGCTCGCCAATCACTCACTGTCTTAGAGCATTCACTTGGCTTTAGATAAGAATCTTCTAAGTAACAAGACTTACTGTGTTATTATATAGATATATGAAGTCCCACATTACCATACAGAATAAGGCAGATGGCAGATGTTCCCAGTAATGCATGATGACATTAACATGACAAAATCCATATCAACCCACAACTCATCTAAAATTCCATTACCTCATTGTTGATTAATTGCTTCAACTTTAAATTTACTCCAGATGAACTTGACTTATATGTCTACTTTGTCTTTTTATTCCAGAATGTTCTACCTGTCAAATTGAAGGAATCTGATGATTTTCGTTCAATGAAGAGAAAATGTATACTAGCACATTTGCCCTTGATAAAAACAACACACACATAGTGTCATAGTCATCCTAACAAAGACAAATTACACATGTAAAGAATGTATTAAGTGATTTCCATGTGATTAAAATCATGAAATGCCTTCATTTGTACATTGGTTCTTGTCATCTTTTTTTTCTATGTTCACTTTTATAGTTTTAATTCCAGCAAAAGACTATACAGAGGAAAATTACTGTCCTTAAATACTGAAGAAGAACTTTGAAAATGTCTAAGCAAGGGAAGAATTAAAATACTTATATGGTGATTTCATTTGCTTATTTGTATGTTTTTATAATGTTGAAAGC
This sequence comes from Glaucomys volans, assembly GCA_020662805.1. Taxonomy (NCBI): domain Eukaryota; kingdom Metazoa; phylum Chordata; class Mammalia; order Rodentia; family Sciuridae; genus Glaucomys; species Glaucomys volans. Next base: position 13,531 of record JAJEJO010052493.1, read on the forward strand.
AGTAGGTTATATTTGTTTGACTTTTGTTTTTCACTTAAGACTACAGAGTGACGTGTATTTTTTATAATCCCTAAATTATATATTTACCCATGTGAATGTAAACATTGTAAGTGTCCTGCTTTCTACTGTGTTTTTATCTATTGCTACAAATTTTCAAAATAGTTGTGGTTGCTTATTTACATAAAGATATGAATGATCAAATCTTGCAGGTGTGTACTCATAAGAAGATACTGCTTGTATTGAAGAATAAAGAAAACTTCAAAAATTTTAAGAACTTTTAAATACACTTTGAAAGATATGTATTAATCAAAGAATTGAAGATGAGGAAATAGAATGTCCCAACATGGTGAATTACTAATTTAAAGCATGATGTTCATAAAAATAATAAAGCATATTCAACAGAAGAGGGATGACTCACTGTCACAAGAGAACAGAATTTCAATTATACGAGTGGGCATATCACCTGAGTTGGAGGAAGTAAATTAGACTAGCAGGTCAAATAAAAAAAAATACAATATTCAGCCAGCATTTACTGTGTCCTTATTTGACTCTGGAACACATACAATTCTTTTAGTGTTTCAACTAATTTAATCCGTTTAGCCATCCGAGGAAATACATAATCCTGTTCTATAAAACAGTAAGTAGAGAAAACCACTCACACTATTATGGCTGCCTCTCCTGTGCCCTTTACACCTGCTACAGTAGGGATCACTTGTCCACCACCAACACTGTTACCACTAACCTGAATATGTCATGATGAGACAGTTCAGCACTCCTACCACCGGGGTCAGCACCACCACCCTCACCAGTACCAGCACCAATACCAATCTGATCTATGTCACCATCAACTCTTTAGATTATGCTAAATTAATAATCCGATTGGTACTCCATAGGCTACTAACATTGCCACATATAATCCCCAAATAGCCCTTAAAATATGAATATGACCACATAAATAACTTATTTAAAATCCAGTACTTTTCTACTTAATCCTAAGTCCAAATTCTTCACCATGCTGTGTGATATTGTATAAGATCTAGTTTCTGCCTTCCTCCTCTACAAAATTATATATTGGTTCTGTCTCCTTTCTTTCACCACATAATTTGACTTCTGTGCTTTATCTCAAATACATATCTCCCCTTACCTCAGAAGCAGTTTTGACAATACTGCTTCTTCCAAGAATAATTCCTTCCTAACTTTTCTATATCTCATCTTATTCAGTGGCTTTTAAAAATTCATTTTTGAGCAACCTGCATGCTGATATTGGCTATACAAATTTACACTTCCATAGAAAGTGTATGTTTTGCTTTACTCCTGCATTCTTGACAACATTTATTACTATGCGTATTATTATTATTATTACTATTATTTGTACAGAGGATTTGATTTGATTTGATTTGATTAATTTGAAATGATTACCCATGGAGCCACATATCCAGTCCTTTTCATTTTCCATTTTTCATTTTGAGACAGGGCCTTGCTAAGTTGCTTAGAGAGCCTCCCTAAATTGCTAAGACTAGTTTTGAACTTATGATACTCCTGTTTCTGTCTCCCAAATAGCTGGGATTACAGATGTGTGTCACTTGCCTGGTCTTAATATTTGTGTCATTAATGTTGTCATTCTAATGGAAATGACATGGTTGCATTTCCCTGATTGCAGAAGATATTGCATATTTTTTCAAATGCTTGCTGGCCATTTTTACTTGTTCATTTGATAAGTGTCTAATTATTTCATTTGTCCATTTATTAAATGAGTTATTTATTTTTCTTTGTTTTGTTGGCTCAACACCAAAAACTCAACTTTTTGAGTTCTCTCTCTCTCTCTCTGTCTCTTTCTGTGTATATATATATATATATATATACACATAAATATGTATATTTGATTCAAAAGAATCAAAATAAGCATATTTTAAAGAGAGATACAAAACCATGTTTATTGTAGCATAATTCACAGTAGCCAAGTTATAGAATCAGGCTAGATGTCTATCAGCAGGCGAATGAATAAAAACAATGAGAGATATATACATATTGGAATTTTATTTATCATAAAGAAGAGCAAAGTTGTGACATTTGCAAGAAAACAGATCTGAAGAGCATCATGTTACTCAAAATAAGTCAAACTCAGAAAGTGTGAATATTGTGATATTTTATATGTGGAAGGCAGCGGAAAAATGAAATGAAAAGTATGTCATGAAAGTAGAAGGGAGACCACTGGACTAGGGGAAAGATAAGTGAGAGGGAAGAGAGGAAGATAAGGGAAGGTCCTGGGGAGTAAAAATGGCCAGATTGTTATATGCCTGTATGAGTGTGTCACAATGACTCTCACCACTCTGTATGCTAATATTTTCCCAAAGGTAAAAAAAAAAAAAAAAGATTCTTCACAGAATTCTTCTCTAAACAAACAATGAAATGAAACCCATATTCCTTTCCTTTCAATTCGTCTCCTATTAAAATTTCTCTGCCTTGCTGGGTTCTGTGGCATGTGCCTGTAATCCCAGCACAGGAGGCTGAGGCAGGAGGATGGAAAGTTCAAAGCCAGCCTCAGCAAAAGTGAGTTGCTAAGCAACTTGGTGAGACCCTGTCTCTAAATAAAATAGGACACAGGGCTAAGGATGTGGCTCAATGGTTGAGTGCCTATGAGTTCAATCCCCGGTACCCCCCCAAAAATCATCTGCATAATTATAATATTATTTAAACAAATAAAATGTTAATTGTTGCTATGTTCCTTGCTCTGGAGACATGTCGATGAATAAAAGAAGAAAAAATAAAAACAGAAAGAGAGAAGACTTTACTTTGTACCTTCATGAAACATACATTCTAATCTCCAGAAAGAAAACAATAAAAAAAATTTGTAAAATTTATGATGCGTTAGAAGTGAAATTATTTTGTGTATCTGTGTTACTAGAAGGCAAGTCCCAGGGAAGTATTTATTATACAGTTTGCAATTTGCAACAGAAACTTCAAGTTTCTTGCATCTACTAGGTCACTGGAACAAGATGACATATCTGTTTGCTCTGTATATAGTATGAGTTTGTTGATCTGGCTTCTCTTGTTTTGAAATTCACTCACTGTGGAAAACCCTTGAGTCACTCAAGAAATGGACCTTATTAGCACCTTCTAGTATGTGTTGTCTTGCTCAGAAAGTCCAAACAAATATATGAAACACTAGCCTTTTTGTTGTGGTGGTAGTTATTACTGGTATAGTCTATAATAAAAAATAAATTACTCTTTACCTGTAGTAAAGATAAAAAATCCCAGAATCTAGACACCCAAGAAAGTTTAATAAAGCCATCTGTTTCTCTCTTATGCAGACTTTTCCAAAATATATATTAAACTACTACCTGTTCCTCTTACTCTATTATGAGTTTAATGCAATCACAGTAAAAGGCCATTACAGTGTGTCATAGAATCAGAAAATATAAGACCTTTGTAGACAAAACTGATAGAATGAATTTATATTTCTGTGACTATATGGCAAAAAATGTATCAAATTTGTTGTAATAGGAAAGCAAATTTTGTTAATATTTTAATTATTTGAGTATAGAAAAAGTAAATGTCTCGATCAGCAGCTATTTACCATGTGCCAGGTATATAGGCTTGAAGATAGACACACTCAAACACACTAAAACATACCCACACACATTTCAAGGAGCAGTTGAATAATATTTAGGAGACTCCACTAAAATTACCTATATCTCTTTTTTGAAAGTTCAGATAAAAATAAAAAAAAAAAACAATTGCATATCTCTTTCTTGAGTTTGAGCATGGCACTAGTCACTACAATTTTTTGAAGAAATTCAGCAGAACTTTGATTTACTATTTTGGCAGGAAGAAATAGAATCCAGGGCTTCCATTCAACTCTCCACAACCATGAATGACAGGGAAATGTGGAGAGTCTGTCAGTTTTAGTGCAAGATATTTTTTTCTTCTACTTATAGGAACTGGTGAATAAACACAGGTGATGTTTAAGGTTCTAATAAATGCACCTTGAAATGGACTTGATTAAAGATTACAATAGTTACTGGCTGATGGGCAGTGTCATACTCGATTCTCTAGATTTGTGCTAACTAAAGAGGGATCTAAAAATTGAATTTTCTAGGTAATTCTCAATCTCCTGTGTATAATATCTTTGACAATTGGCCATAGAAATCTTGGAGGAAAACTTGAACATATACCTCTAATTCTCATATTGTTCTCTTGAACTATATAATAATGCAAGTCTGGTCAGAAGACAACAGTCCTACCCCAAGTCTTGGCTGTCTTCACCATTTCAACCCAAGGGACACCTCCTCAATATACATCCAGTCTGTAGCAGGGCCTAGACAGACAGCTTAGTTGTTTTGTGGAATCTTTAATTAATTCTTCCCAAACTGTTTGAAATTCTTCTTAGGGGATTCTTGCCATTTCAAACTTATTTAGCTTTTCTTCACTCAAGAGGGTAGATGTATCAGTCAACAAGGTAATCATGGTGGTGGATGTGATGGTGCATACTTGTAATCCCAGTGACTGCAGAGGCTGAGGCAGGAGGATCACAAGTTTGAGGTCAACCTGGGAAATATAGTGATGTTGTCTCAAAATTTTAAAAAAACTAAATAAAAAGGGTTGGGGTGTAGCTCAGTGGTAGTATACCCCTGCGTTTAATTCCCCAGTACAAAAACAAGGCAAAATGAAATAACTAATCAGTTAGATTTACTCTTTTTGTATGTATGAGCCACATAGTTGTCAGCAAACTGTCAAACTCAGCCTCCTCCTTGTTTTACTCAGTACAGTTTTCTTAGAACACAGGTCTATGATTATATATCATCTCTGGCTCTTTCTGACTACAGTGGCAAACTTTCGTAGTTATAATAAGAGTCATGTGGTCTTAATGCTTAAAATTGTTGCTATTTGGTTTTTACAGAAAAAAAAATTGTCTACTTCTTAGCTAGCACATTAAGTTCCAAATCTCTATTATGTATATGCATATCAATTCTTAAATTACATTTTATTCTTCTCTTGAATTGTTTTATTTGTTTTAATTAGTTATACATGACAATAGAATGCATTTTGACACATTATGTATAAACGGTGTATAACTTATTTTTCTGATTGTACATATTGCAGAATCATATTGGTTGTATAATCATATGTACATAGGATAATAGAGTCTGATTCATTCTATCCTTCCTACCCTCTGTCCCCTCCCCTCCTTTCACTCCCCTCTTCCTAAAGTACTTCTATTCTTCCCTAGCCACCCTTCCCCCTTATTGTGAATTAGCACTATCAGAGAAAACATTCATCCTTTGGTTTTTTGGGACTGGCTTATTTTTCTTAGTATGATATTCTCCATATCTATCCATTTCAATGCAAACTCAACACCAAAATAACAATAACCAAAACAATAAATGAGCCAAGAAACTGAACAGATTCTTCACAGAAGAAATACAATCATTCAACAAATATATGAAAAATGTTCAACATCTTTAGCAATGAGAGAAATGAAAAACAAAACTACACTGAGATTCCTATCTCACTCCAGTCAAAATGGCAATTATCAAGAATACAAGGAAAAAAATATGTGTTGGTGAGAATGTGGGGAAAAAGATACAATAATACAAGTCTGGTGGGACTGCAAATTGATGCAACCCCTCTGGAAAGCAATATGAAGATTCCTCAGAAAATTTGGAATGGAACCACCATTTAACCTAGCTCTCCACTCCTCAGTTTATACCCAAAGGACCTAAAATCAGCATACTACAGTGATGCCACCACATCAGTGTTTGTAGCAGCTCAATTCACAACAATCAAACTATGGAACAACCTAGATGCCTTTCAACAAATGAGTGGATAAAGAAAATGTGATACATATACATTTTATTCTTAGAGTTCTAATTTCCTCAGAAGGATTGGGGGAATTGTAAGCCACATGGAAATAAGTATGTAGATTCTTCAATGTACTCGGAATGCAACTATCAAATGACCCAGTCATATCACTTCTTGGTGTTTATCCAAAAGATTAAAGTCAGCATATGATAGTGTTATATGCATATCCATGTTTAGAAAACCACAATAAACAATGGTCACATTATAGAACCAGTCTAGGTGTTCATGAACAGGTGAATAGATAAAGAAAATGTGGTATATATACACAATGGGGTTTTACTGAACTGTAAAGAATGAAATTGTGTCATTTTCAGGAAGATAAATGGAACTAGAGAATATCATATAAGTAAGATAAGTGATTCATAAGGTCGAGGGTAATATGTGTTCTTCCTATGTGGACAATATAAAAAGGAAAAAAAAAATAAGGAGTTCTTCAAAATAGAAGAGAGACCAGTAGAGTGGAGAAAAAAGATTGGGAAGAAGGAGAAGGAGAGGGAAGTATGAGGAAATGAAATACACTGAATTATGTTCTGTGCATATAAGAATGTATCATGATTAATTCCATTATCATAGAAAATTATAATGTACAAGTAAGAGAATAAATAAAGAAAATCCTTAGCATTAATTCCCACGTATATTTCCTACAAGTAGTGTTATATATTCTAGCAAAAACTTGGCAATCATTTTCTAATGCAGACCTTATTTCAGGTTTGCCTTACCTCAACCACTCCCAAACAAAGAGACACCTTGAGTCTAAAACTGGAGGCTATGAAGTAAGGCTAGGGGTGAACTGAGTATCAATAGGTCCAATAAAACATCTTTTGAAGATTGGCTATAGGGCATTTAAGCAATATAGAAACAAGCACACAAGCGACAGGAAAATATATAATTATTGCAGGCAATGAAAATTCATTAGAATTTGGGGATTTGCTATACACCAATTGTTCTCTACCTCTCATATTATTCCATTCTTATTCTCGTGATCTCATATATGTGTGCAGAAATTCTCCAAGTTTCAGATAAAATTCCTGGTGGAGTTGACGATTTAAATAATTCTATCATTTTTGAATGTGGGTTTTTACTATTTAGCCATAAATAATGGTTATCCATCCAATTATCCAAGAGTTGAGCTATTAGGAAACATTTGTTGTCTTTCTCTGATGCATCAGTACAGGGAAAAGCAATCAGCCTATCCTGCAGAACTTGTGTGCCTTTTGCCAAGGTCCTATCTCCTGAAAGAGCAGGTATGACTAAGTTATTTCACTAACCTTAATTGAACCATTAAGTAGCTATTTTGGAAATGTTTTCAAGAGGAAGGCAGAATCTCATTCTTCAATACAAGCTGGTAATATAATCAGTATGGATAAACTGTCTCTGGATTTTTATTTCCCTGAATTTCCTTTGCCTATATCCATGTTTGGCTTCAACTTCTGATGAAGTAATGATTTTTGTATAAAAATAAAGTAGCAACACTGATTAAACTCTAATTTAAGAACTTAGTTTGCTAATAGATTTGTATATTTGGAGTGGATCATGAAATCAGACTTAGAGACTACTGAAGTACATGGCTGTGCATCCCATCATGGCAATGCACCATGGGAATGTGGCAATGAAGGCCCTAAAACTAGTAGGGCACAGTTACCACAGCCTCCATAGCTGATGTTGGCACAGGATGCCAGAAACATTTTCATTATTGGCCTTGAAGCCCAGATGGTTCTACCATGACTCTTGGCAGATGTGGATATGCTTGGTAGTTTATGCCTATGTTGTTCTTCTCTGGATGAGAGTTCAACATTTAGAATTTGGAGATGGAACCACAGTAAAATATTCTAACCATAAAAAGAAGCAAATTCTGACTTTTACCTTGGTGAGAAATAAGTCACAATAGGAGAATTTCTTCAATCATAAATAAGAGATGTTGAAAACTTGCTGTGTGACTAATGGCATGACAAATTTCTACCACACCTTCTGAAAAAAGGCTAGAGCAATGAAACATAATTTTGACATCTTTATGATTGTTTCAATGTATGTACTCCAGAAACAATAATGTGCTTGCTATTCTTGGACAAACCATAAAAACTGCATCTGTTCCTTAAGGAACTCCACAGGATCTTGTTCAGTAATTTTTACCTAGTGATTGTTCTTTGAAACATCAGCAAACACAATGCAATAGAAAAGGTACTGAATATCTGTATGGAGTCACTTTGACTTCACATTGATTACAAATGGGGGCTGTATTTCTAAACTCCATGGCAGGTTGTATTTATGTTCATATGAATTAAATAATAATTAAAAAGCTTTTCAGTAAATCTGAAGCAGAGATACTTAACTCACAAATAATTACATATATATGTGCATACATATAAACAAAAATATATTCATATTTATTTACATATATTCTTCTGTCTTTAAATATGACTGTCCAGAATATATGGTAATGATTAACTTATTTCAACATCTGACTTCAGTTTATTCAGTTTTAATAGGGGATCATAATGGTTAATTTGAATTGTCAACTTGATTGGATGCAATGATTAAAAGGCCTCTGGGTGTGTCCATGAGGACATGTCTAGGAATGATTGGAATGTGGGATAGGAACTGAAGTGCAGCCCCTCCATAAGCATGGGCCGCCCCCCCACCCCATAGGATGGAGTAAAAGGAGGAAGAACAAGAAAGCAGATGCAGAGGCAACCTCAGCTCTTCTTGAATGGGTTCTTGATTGCTGCTTCCATCATATGATGTTATCAGACTCTCACTTCTTCACTCTTCCAAGCCAGACTCTGCCAGTGATTCTCCAGGTAGTTTCCAGAAGCCTTGGTCTTGGACTAGGGTAGTTCTGTTGATCCTTCTTATTCTGGGGCTTCTGCGTCTTGGACTGTGCAGCTGCGGGTTCCTCCAGCAGATGGCCACTGTGGAATATCCATCTTCTGGTCAGGTAAGCCAATCTAATAAATCCCCTTTTTATAATCATACTCCCCATTGGTTCTGTTCCTCTACAGAACCCTGACTAATACAGGGACACAAGTGTCCTACAAATAATTGGAATTGAGGAAACGTAGAAGTTCAGAGGGAAAACAATATTTCTTTCTAAAAAATGTTCTGCTTATAATGGGCTTCTTTAAACAGAAAGGGAAAAACTAGGCCATCTTTGGCTATTTTTTTTTTTTTTTTTGGAACTGGGGATTGAACTCAGGGTCTCTGGGTCACTAAGCCACATCCCCAGCCCTATTTTGTATTTTGTTTAGACATAGGGTCTCACTGAGTTGCTTAGGGCCTTGCTAAATTGCTGAGGCTGGCTTTGAACTTGTGATCCTCCTACCTCAGCCTCCCAAGCTGCTGAGACTACAGGCATGCACCACTGCACCTGGCTAATCTTTGGCTATTCTTAAGTTGTTATTTCCTTCCTTTCTTAACAGTGTTACCTACACTTCAGTATTCATCCTACGGATTCTTACGGTAGTTAATTGATTTGCAAGGACTGGCCATAGTTTGCTAGTGGAATAAAGCAATTTACCTGAAAAAACAGAAGTTAAGTTTTCATTGTGATTTTAGATATGCAGTTTTCCTTAAGTACCATTTATGAACCTCAGCTTAGAAGACCAGTTCTGTGCTATAGAACTGACAGGACAGGGATATATGACTTTCTCTTTTAAAAACTCTTGCTCTGTAGAATACATTTCCTTTTCCCAGGCCTTTATTTTTTTGTACAAGTTATAGTTTAGTCAATGGCAGGTATAATTAATTAACCTAGAAGATAAATGGTAAAATTATTTAACTTTAGCATACATTCATACATTTTAAGAGATCATTATAAAGATATATCATATTGTTATGGAATATTAAGTTTTTATATTTATGAATGAAACTATACATACAAGTACATACACATATATACATATGTACATATATACACATACATGCACTACTTGTATATATATTTATACAATATATAAACATAAAATAATTATAAAATCAGACAGCAAGAACTGCCACCCATCACCCACCCAACATCCTCCTCTTTGGTTAAATCTTATGAAATATCTGAATCTTTTTAAAAATGATTTCTTAACATACATAAATGTGAGTTTCCTATGGATTCATTTAATAAATTTAAAAATGTTATTATTCCATAACAATATGATAGTTATCACTTCAAATCAAAAGTGATGCCTTTTTGTACTCCAATTTTAGCTGCTGTAGCTGCATTAATTAGTGACAATTAAAGTACATACTTTAAGAATTTTTGTTTTAAAATGACTTCTGCTTATTAGCTGTATCCACTTATTCATTTTTACAAAAACAAAAAGAAGCATTTCTGTCACTCATCTGATGGTTGCTTCCGTCATTTGATGTAAATAAATAAAATTTACTGAGGGTGTAATCTTTGCTAGAGTTTCCCCCAAATAATGTCACTGGTAGACAGTACAATTTTGGAAGGAAAACATTTGCAAAAGGAATGGAAGGAAGACAAGGGAAGTGTAAAATTGAGATTAGTCTAACTTTGATAGCATTTCCTCTCTGGCATGAAACATGATAAAATAAGTTTAGGATAAGTTCCTACAAATAGCTTGCACTTAATTCAATCTGGGGATAATTTTCTGTATGACTGCATTTCAAATATTGCATTTTCTTCCCAGTAGTTTACTCTGTTTCTATAATTGGCTTAACTATGTCAAAATAATGTGTTTTCCAACATTTCTCGCAAATTGTCGCTCTTATTCCCATTGGAAAAAATGAGATAGTATGCATCATTATTCTGGTTATAAACATAGAAAATAGTTTGAGAGCAGCTCTCAAGACAAGTGCTGTTTGGGATGTCACCATGCTATCCTCCCCTCATCTGCTGCCCACTAACGCACTTTCTTTTTTGTCACTGCCTTTTTTGACAACTTCTTCTCACTCAGAGCCCTTGCTTACATATGGCTCTGTAGTTTCTTTCTCGGGTTTTTGCCTGTACTCTCTGGTGGGGCAAGCCAGTTGTCATTGATTAAGGAGCATCTCACTGGGAAGAGAACTTTCCCTCCTGAGTGTCCAACCTAATGTCGTAAATCAATGTAAATAATCCCAGTTCTTATTGCTGTCTTCCCAGTTCCCTTCGCTTGATAAGAGAAGATTTTGTGAAAATGTGATCACATTTGCATGAGAAACTTCTTTGAAAGTCCTATGCATGACTAATTTCATGTAGTTTCCAGGATTTGGGTAAATTTCTGCATTCATAGAATGAGGCTATTGACAGAGATTAAAACCATCTTCATAGTTCAAACCTTATGAATTTCAAAACTAATTCATAATTTCGTTTAAAGTGACAAGAAAAGTACTGCAATATCATTTTAAATGTAACCTATGTTTTGGACATTTTGCAATGTGTAATCATTTTCTTGCTATTTTAATAATCCCATAAATTAGTTGCACGCTAAAGTGCCCAATGCCTTGTGAAGAAATTAATTCAGAAAAAAATTATGAATGTTTCTCCAATTTTATTAGGGCTAATTCTATCCATGAAGGGAAGATTAACTATTTACAGATGAATGGAAATTATTTTAAGAAAGATGACTACACATAGGAAAAAATAAGAAATTTAGAATGCTAAAAAATATGCATCATAGAATATGTCACTATAAATATGTAAAAATAAAATAAAATCGTTTCATCTAGATTATATAATTCATGGCAGAATAATGAGTAAACTATTTTATTTCTTACCAATATCTTCAAACATTGATTTAAGTAAAGAAACAAAACAACAATAAAAAACTTATGAACAGGAAAAAAAGTTAAAAACAACAGTCAGGTTGACAATTTCAAACTAGATTTTGAGTGGGTCCTTAGCCCACTTTTGCCCCTTGGTTTGGAAACCTGAAGTGAGGCAGACAAGTGACAAGAAAGTGACAAGAAAAGTACTGCAATATCATTCTAAATGTAACCTATGTTTTGGACATTTTGCAATGTGTAATCATTTTCTCACTATTTTAATAATCCCAGAAATGAGTTGCATGCTAAAGTGCAATGGTTTTTATCTTTCACTTGGCTATCATCTTCCATCTCTGCACCCCCTTCTTTAGGTTGCTGCTCCAAGGTAATGGATTGGAAGAATTGGAATTATAGAAAACAATGCAAATTCTTAAATGATCTGACCATGTGTATCACTTCTTTGTTGTAGGCAGAAAAGTGTTACCTCTCTTCTGTCACTATATCACTGGTCAGTGATATAGCTGCATTGGACTACTGCTTCCTTTAATTCCTGTAAATAGCATACCTCTAGTTTGTTTAATTCTAAAAATTGCTCATGAAATAAACATTCTCTGTGCAAACTCTTGTCATGATGGCTTTCCATTTATAAATCAGTGGCATCCACATAAGTCTCAAAATCGACACCATGAATCCAATGAAATGGTAAAAATGAATCCTAACTGATCCCTGCTCTATGTCCTTTTTAGGAAATGAGGAGCAATTCCAATATTTTCTCCTTTAATACAGTACTTTCTTTTCAAAAAGCAAGAACAGACACAAGACCACCCCACTGCTAGGGTCATATTCTCTTAAGACTTCTCTCTAGTTTCCTTCCCATAGGAACACAGTGAGGTGGTAGTTATGTGAGTGTCACCTCTATTTCCTCTTTGATCTTTTTGACTTTGATTTAACTTGAAACTGAAGGACTTACTTCCCTGCCCTGTGGAAGGAAAAGAGTAACAGCCCTCCTCTCTCTTTAGAGTAGAATCTCTTGATCAATTAATTTTCTGAGTTCCCTTTTAAATGAATCAATTTTGGGGAACATATTCTATGTTCATTTTTATGTTTGATGTGTCCTGTATGTATTGTCTAGTGACTCTTTTCGAATGATACCCATTCTTATTACTCATATTCTTCATATTTTATGAAATTTTCAAAATCCTGAATGTCCTCTTCATCATCCTGTTATAAGAGAATTCATCAGAAACCACTGAGTATTTGTGTGTGTGTGTGTGTGTGTGTGTGTGCGCGCGCATGTATGCATTTGAAGGAGTGGGTTTTCTGACTCATAAGAACATAAAAGCAGTCAGTGTGGAACATATGCCTTTGTAGAAGCTGGATTCATCAGGATAATTTTGTTTGACTATAATATCTCTGCAGATCACTCATCTACTCTTCTTTGTTCTGAATTCCCATCTGCAGATCAACCTCCATTTTGATTTCAATTTGTCTTTTTATGAGGTTTTGACTTTTTAAGTACATTTGTTTATGTAGAAAATTTGTCCAAGAAAGGCCATGAGTATCCATTCTTCTTGAAAATTATGTTTTTATTTAATTTTAAGATGTAAATTGGACCTTCTGATTTTATAGTTAGCTCTCTTTGAATTTGATAAAAGCCCATTTGAGGATTCCAGACTATTTCAATTGGATACTTTATATTCCTATATTTTTTTCAAAAAACAACTATCTTAATTATGGTTATAGTTAATAATTAAAGAGAAAATTAGGATTCCGGATCAATACATCCCCCGATACACTCAGATCTCTCTGCAAAAATACACCAATATGCTTATCAGTGTTATCCTATGTCATCTTAGGTCCAAAGGAGGTATTAACAAGGAAAATTGAGTTTAAAGCAAAATGAGGGGAAGAATTCCCAAGAGGGACTACCTCTGAGTTATTTGGAAAATAAACAGAATCGATCAGTTTGAAAAGATGAAAATAGTAGAAACAGATAAAAGAAACTACATCTTGGATTCTAAATATTATAGGAAACTGAGTGATTCTTTATTGTATTTTCTTAATGCTGTTGAAGCCCCATCATGATTAAAATAATTATATGACTAATAGGTGATTTACAAAACCCTACCTTCATTCATAAAACTTCCAGGATACAAATGATACTGTTCTACTTTAAAGCAGAATCTTAAGCATATTATTCATTTAATTAAATAAATTTAAAGTAATTTAATTAAATTACTACTTAAATACATTTAAGTAGTTCAAATCCTGAACTACTTTGCATATCAGTAACAATTACATTTCATTTGAAGGGCAAGAATAACCAGTCCAATCGATAATCACTTTATCCTAGTACTCAGTTTATACTGAGCTTTCTAAGAGTTGATCTAGTAACTATAAGAGCATGGAAATGGGAATTGTTATAGTCTAAAATGTAGATGAATAATTCACACATATTTTTTAAAGGAAGGTCCTGACAATCCTGAAAGTGGCTGAATAGATGTACATAACCTTCCACAAGAACAGAAAAAAAATATTTAAGTGCCTTGTGAGTTGAAGAGAGTGTTTTTGGAAGAAAACTATAAATTCACAGGATAAAAATGGAAATCTTGTAAAACCTAGAGTCCTCGTACAACAACACAGGAAGAGGAATACATGCTCTGGCCATTGCAACCCAGGCTTTCCAGAAAGAGAAGTAATGATTCTCAACAAACTCTTTCAATGCAGGTACTGACAATCCCAGGTTTTGGAAAATTTTACAACCCAAGTGCTGGTAAACTATCTAGATGAGTAAACTGAAAACATTACTGTAACTTGACTTTGGAAAAGGAATTCTCACATTATCTCCCAGCAACTGCCCCGGACTCCTGTAGCCAGAGGCCCTCTTGAGAAGGAAGCTGTTGTAGGAACTTGTACTGTTCTACAGGCCAGAAGCCCTCCACATTTCTAAACAGAGAATTTAACACACTGGCTTAGCAGGTATTTCCCTCGTGCACCAAATGTGCTCAGTAGAATAACTGACACAAACAAACTGAGAATGCTACACTGTAAGGAATGGGTTTAGTGACTGAAAATGGAGAGCGATTCCCTCAAGAACCAATGAATGTAGGAGCCTATCCTCCCAGACCAAGGTGTGATCGGTCATATGGTGCCAGAACTGAAGGCAGTTGCCCATGCAGTTGCTGCCTTCCCTGACTTTACTCCTTTCCCTGGAGCTGCACACAGGCACCTGTTACTAAGAAATCTGGCAAATAGCCCTATGGTTTCACTGATCCCCTGCCAATAGGTGCATGCTGGAGCTGTCTGAAGCAACACTACAGCTGTAGGTGTCACCCTGCTTCTAGGACATGTGGCTGAAGAAGGTCAGGGGATAAACTTTGCTGGCACCAGTAACATCCTGTTCTCACTCTCTCCCATGAACATATTAGCTGAGAGGAAATTTTGCCCAAGTCCAACTGAGACTTCCTGCCACTTGAACCTGAAGTACTCTACCTCAAGGAATGAGGGAAGAAAATCTCCATCCCCAGATGTGCATTGCACAGGTGAGTCTGAGGTCCTGCTCCTGGGCAGGCATGCCCACAGTAGCAGCAGAAATAGGAATACTACAACTTCTCCTGCCTCCACACCTGTGCAGGTCCTCAAATCAGGTGCCTCTGTGCTCTGACTAATCACAGTGCTGACAAATCAGTACGTGCTGCATAAGAGGATGCTGTGATTATAGCCACTACCTTTTCCTGTGAAGCTCCTGTGCTTCAGCGTGAAGTCAGAAGATGACTGTTTTGGGCCCCTTGCCACTACTGGTTCAGTCAGTACAAAAGACACTTACAAATAGCAGGGCCAATAGCAATGATGCTTGAGGAAATTCTTGTTACATTATCAGGGCTGCCTCTTCCATTGTAGAAGCCACACGGTGCGCACGCCACACCTGTTTGAACTGGTAACTCTTATGTGACCCACAGAAACAGTGAGTGTTCTGACTCTGATGCATTATTCAAACTCACTAATCACAGTCAGATAATATATGGAGAGATTACATTGTAGTATGCATCTGGAAATAAACTCTGTTGAATAACAAACCAATAACCCAAGAAGCATTTTAGAAAGCTACCCTATTAAGTATCAGAGATATCCATTTTACCAGAAGTCCAACTTCTCACATGGGAACACAAGAATCACGAAAAAAAAAGGTATATGACACTCCTAAAGATCATAATTCTTCAATAACAAATTCCAAAGATATCAAAGTAAATCAAATGCCTGAAAAGAATCTAAAAGAATAATTTTTAAAAGTCTAAAGGAGATATAAAAGAATACAAGTAAGCAGTTAAGTGAAATTGGGACTACAATGCAGGATATGAATGAAATTTAGGAAAGGGATAGATATTTTGAAAAAGAACAATACAGAAGAAAACTTGGAAATGAAAAGCTCTGTAAGTCAAATCAAAAGGTCAGTTGACAACAGACTCAATCAAAAAGAAGAAAGCAAATCAGAGCTTGAAGGCAGGTCATTTGAAATAACTCATTTAAATAAGAAAGAAAAGGGAAAAAAGAAAGAATGAAGAGAGCAAGAGAGCATTCAAGATCTTTGGAATACGGAACAATCAAATATCCATGTCATTGACATCCACAAAGGGGAAATAAAAATTAAGGCCATAGAAAATTTATTCAATGAAATAATAGCAGATATTCTCTGATCTTGGTAAAGACATGAGCATCCACATCTAGGAATCTTATAGAACCCCAGATAAACGTAACCAGAAAAGTTCTTTACCATAACATACTTTGGTCAAATCCAAAATTTATAGACAAGGAATTTTCAAATCTGCAAGGGAAAATCATCAATCACACTGTAGAGCAATCATATTAGACTAACAATATATTTTTTGGTAGACACCCCTACAGACCATGAGATGATGTTTTCAAGCACTTAAAGAAAAGAAATACCAACTATGATGGTTAATCTGAATTGACAACTTGATTGGATTCAGATGTCTAAAATTGAGTCTTCTGAGTGTGTCAGTAAGGGTGTTTCTAGGAACGACTGACAAATGAGACAGCAATGTGAGGTTGAGATCCACTCTACGTATGGGCAGCAGTCCAATAAGTAGGTGGCCTGGATGGAATGAAAGTTGGAAGAATAAACAAGAAGCAGAAAACACATACTTGATTCTTTTGAGCTGGTTCTTTCATTGCTGCTGCAATTGCCTGAGAACATCAAATTCCAGCTAGTCCAAATCAGACTAACCTAGACTGGAGTTACACCATTGATCCGTCCTGTTCTGAGGCTCCAGCTATTTTGACTGAGTAGCTACTGGTTCCTTGAGCTCTCTATCCTGCAGGTGATCATTTGGAGAATATTTACCTTCTGATAGTGTAAGTCAATGTGATAAATTCCCCTTTTACAATCATAATCACTTGTTGGCTCTGCTCCTCTAGAGAACCCTGACTAACATGCCAATCAAGAGTACTATACCCAAGAGTATCCTTAACATAAGAAGGAAATGAAAGGACACTCCAAGATAAGTAAAAATTAAGAGAAGTCATGACCTCCTGACCAGCAAAAAAAGATGATTGAGAGAGTTCTATATTCAAAAGTGAAAAAAGATAATTTCCAAAATGAAGAATTGTGAAAGCATAAATCCTACTACCAGAGTTGATGCATAAAAAAATAGAAAAGAATTAAGCATTATCAATATGGTAAATCATCTATTCACCGAGATGAATAAGAGAGGGAAACTGGACATACATTTTAATTAACTATAATTAAATTTAACGAAATAATAGCTACAAGTCCATACTTTCAACAATATTTCTGAATGAAAGGGCCTTAATTCTCCAATTATAAGATGTGGACCTGCTGGATGAGGTGGTGCATTCCTATAATTTCAACCATTCAGGAGGCTTAGGCAGGAGAATCACTAGTTCAAAGCAAAAGCAGAGTTCTAAGCAACTCAGTGAGACCCTGTCTCTAAATAAAATACAAAATAGAGCTGGGGATGTGGCTCAGTGGTCAAGTGCCCCTGAGTTCAATCCTTGGTAACAAAATAAAACAAAAATGTTTGAATTGACTTGATTGAATAGAAAAAAAAAATGTGTGTGTGTGTGTGTGTGTGTGTATATACACATATTGTGTATATGTATATATATATATACACATATTGTGTATATATATATACACATATATATAATATGTAAAATGATATTCAAATAAATGGAATTTTTCAAATAAATGGAATACAAAAAAAAAGCAGGATTAACAATACTTGCAAATGACAAAACAGACTTTGAGACAAAATAGGAAAGAAGAAAAAGACCACTGTATATGGATGAAAGGATCAATTCATTGAAAAATATAAAAAATATAAATCTGCATATACCTGCAAGAACAAACAGTTTTTTAAAATAAATAGTATTAAACTTAAAAGGAGAGATAGAATCTAATAAAATAATAGTGGGGAAATTCAGCTCTCCATACTCACTGATGAATAGAGACCATCCAGACAAAAATTAAACAAGGAAATATCAGAGGTAAACTATACTATAGCTCAATTAACTTAGAAGGTATTTACAGAATATTCCATCCAACAACAGCTATGCCATACATGGGTATATATCCAAAGGGAATGAATTCAACATGCAAAAGAGATACCCTCATGCTTGTATTTATTTCAGCTCTATCCACAATAGGTAAGATATGGAATCAGCACAGGTGCCAGTCAACAGATAAATAGATAAAGAACATATGGCATATATACACAAAGGAGCATTTCTCAGTCTTATAGAAAAATGAAATCCTGTCTTGTATCTGGAGACTAAAACAAAAAATGGCCTGAAAATACAAGAGTGACTATTAAGGACAGGGAAGGGTGCCTAGTAGGAAAAAGGAGGGCAGAAGTGTGGATGGATACAATAAATGCAAGTTGTATGCATGCCTGGAAACAGCACAGTGAATCCTAGTAATTTTTACAATTAATATATGTTAATTAAATATGCAAAGAATCCAAAGTTAAGAAACTACAAAATATTATAAATATTTCATTTCAACTTTTCAAAGATCCATAAAGTAGTTAATGAGAAAAAAGCTATATTTATTATGAATCAATCTATTTCTGAAAGATGCATTTAAGGGGAATCTAGTGTTCACTCAGATAAGGACAAATGTTTTGTTTAGAGAATGCAGCTATTGTTAGAATTTTTAAATTTCTAGATTGTGAAGTAGTTTGGGTACATTGTAGCTTTAAGTGATGAATAATTTTCTTAAAAGAGATTATCTCAGACATCAGATTTTACTGCAATGTTTCAATTTAGGTGAGGTCTAATGAATTAAAAAGAGTGTCAAGATGACAAAAAGGAAAAGAAGGGAAATTAGCAATTTGGAGTCTTAAAAACCTCCACTATAGGGCTGGGATTGTGGATCAGTGGTGGAGTGCTTGTCTAGCACATGTGAGACACTGGGTTCTATTCTCAGCATGACAAATAATAAAGATACATTGGCAACTAAAAAAACCCACCAATAAAAGTGCTTATTTGCAATAAATTGTTAAGGAAGATTCATATTAATCAATCATATGAAATACTCTATGTGAATGAAACTCTAGGGAAAGATGAAAAGAACTCCAAATTGATCATTTTTTAATAATGTAATAGTGGGCTCATTATTCTAACACAAAACACAGAGTGAATAGCCCATCTTATGGATTATATGGAAATTTTCTTGATCTAGTCAATTAATCTCTAATTTCCAGAATCTCAACTAGAAAAGCACAGTTTTGTCTTTCATATCTTTCCAAACCAAAATAAATTAACTGTATTTTTTTGACAAAATGCTATGTAACCTATTATATTGATTTCAATTCTGAATACACAAGACATACTTTATCTGCATTCTTTCTTAGAACATTAATATTATATGGTGAAAAGAAACATTGTAAGCTTTCACCTTTTTTCTGAAGCAATATAAAATATGACCATAAACAAGCAAAATTGAGGCATGTGAATATACAAGAATATATGCAAATATAGTACTTGCTATGTTTATATATATTAAAATGTCATGGTATATATTCTAAAGTATTTTTCATACAGTAGAGAAATTTTGTTGTTTTTCTCTCCATGAATATTCATTTTTGTATGAATGGTTTTATCTTACTAGGTGACAGAAGTGTATTACCCTACCATATCATATAAGCAATTCAATATGTTTCAATGTGAGAAAACAACTTAGGTACCAAGTAAGGTGTTACATGGGAAAAGGATTCCATGAGGCATGGCAATTGGCAGCTTTATTCCACAGAGAAGATTAGATCATGCTTTATGAGTTTCTTTCTGCTTCACTGATGATTTTATATTGAATTTGTTTCATTTTCCTTTATATTTTTCTTATTACTTCACCTGTTTCACATTTCTATTCATTAGTTTCCATAGATAATATGGTCAAATCAAGTATACTGAAAGAAACGTTTGCCTGTGTAGAGTGGAAACAAGACAGATATTGGTATTTTTCCAGCTTTTAAATAATAACTTGCCTTCACATCTTAATTTTTCTGGATATCAATAATGTATTCATTCTTTTGGCTTAATCTTATGCAATAAAACATGTCATATGTAAAGTATATAGAAATGTGTGGCAAGAAGTAAGAGTTCATTTTGTTCACAATTCAAATATACCTAATCAAATCTAAGTTCCATAATTATGCATTCACTTAATATTGGTTTCAGACTATCTTTAATCAAAATCCAATTGAAACACTACTTGAAAAGAATTTTTGTTGTAAATATTTTATGTATTTATGATATCACATCATTATTCCTGAGTAACTTATATCTTCATATTAGTAAACATTGTTATAAAATAGAAATGAACTTTCATTAAAAATAAAATTATAAGGCTATTTACTTAAATGTATTGACTAGAAATATGCAAAGAATGCATGTCATGTTTAAGAAATTGAATCTCATCTCATGCATGACTATTTTTATGAAACTTTAATTATTACAGCTCATAAATAAATGTTATTTAAAAAAATTAATTATTCATACTGATGAAATGGTAACATTGGGAAATTAGTACAACATGCTTCTAATGAAGTGAATGAGTGAAATTAGACTCTGTGTTGTCCTGCAGTGGCCCAGCATAGAATATAATGCTTCATAACAATTCTGTAGGATTTGCTTTCTTCTGTTTTTTTTTTTTCTTTTACTCATTAACATTCTGTCTATAGTGATCCATTTCTATTCTCTGTTCTCTTGTTTTAGCATGTTATCTAAGGGGAAAATCAAAACATTAACGTTCTTGTGATATTATTTAATATCCCTTTTACTCTTTTTATAGATCAACTAGTCACTAATATTGTCAATTCTTCATGATCATTTCTTAATCTGTTCATTTTTACTGATATATCTAACAATGAGAATATAAAAGATATATCAGTACAGTAACTAGGTAGGTAGTTGCTTGCTTCCCATGTCTCCATTTTAATAGGTGCATGTGCCTTTAGTTTGAAAGAAAAAGTTTAAGGCTCAATATGACATTATAGTTATCTCACACATACAATGAACATATTAAATTTTATTTAAAGAGTAACTATTACATGTTATTCTGGAAGTTTCATAGTACTAGCTTTCATTTCACTTTTGGGTGTTTACTCATGATTGTCTTTGCATAAATTCAGACATGTTTTTCTGTGTGTGTGTGTGTGTGTGTGTGTGTGTGTGTATTGTGTGTGGTTTCCATACACCTATGATCTTTATGTACAGTTTCCCTATAAGCCATAATGTTATCCCAAAGGATTAACATTAGCCCCTTTTCTGCAGAGACTTAGATGGGGGATGTATTTAATACCCCAACAAAAGTTTAATGCTTCTGTCCACTTTCTAGACATTATCTTTTCTTATTCTTATTAACATTGGCTCCATTAAGTTTTCTCCAATAAATATTTCATGCTCAGTGCTTTTCTTTTAGATCATATCTCTTAAGCTTAAAACATGGGTCAGGCAATAGCATTTTTAGAATCACAACAATAATAATTAAGTCAATAAATAAAAAAATATATTTTAAAACTTTACATTTTACATCTATGGACCTGTATTTCTATACTTAGGCAGTCACATTGTATAAAACAATAAAATACGTTACCTGTCTCCGCTTCTTTATGTACCATATATTTGAAAACTTTTACAAGTTAGTTTCATAAATGAACACCATACCTAAATTAATTGTCCTTTACTTTTTAAAAACTTTTTTATACTGGTGATTGAACCCAGGGACACTTAACCACAAGCTACATACCCAGCCCTTTTTATATCTCATTTAGATAGAGGGTCTTGCTAAATTGCTTAGGGCCTTGTTAATTTGCTGAGGCTAACTCTGAACATGCAATCCTCCTGCCTCAACCTCATAAGACACAGTGTGAATTATCATTTTTTAAAAAAAATATAAATTACAGAGCTTACTTTTTTTTTTTTTTTTTTTTGCGGTGCTGGGGATTGAACCCAGGGCCTTGTGCTTGTGAGGCAAGCACTCTACCAACTGAGCTACATCCCCAGCCCCCAGAGCTTACATTTTAAAATATTTATTATACTGGAATTGTATTCATCATTTCACATTTTTGCTGATTTTCTCCTTAAATCCTTTCCATGTCACACATAGCACTCTGGCTCCTTTTTTAATAAATGAATTTGCTTAGATTATCTTCCTCTGATTTCTTATCACTGTGGTTATGGAGAATCACATCAACACCCCAAATCATTTTGCTGTCTTAAGTGGCCTATTCTAGACTTTGATTTAAATTACCAAGTGTTTATTTATTTATTTATTTATTTATTTATATATTTTATGAGATGAGCCTTGCTAATTTGCCCAGTCTGGTTTGGAACTCCTGGGATAAAGTGGTCCTGCTGTTTCATCCTCCAGAGTGCCGGAGACTATAGGTATGTACCACTATCTCAGATCAAATTATATTTGCCTGTTTACTTCTTAATTTTAGTCACAATTCTCTGGATTGTTTTAAAACCACTCTTAAATCATGTACAAAGTCTGGATTTACTTATTTTTTGCCAAACTTGTCCTGTATACATTTCTAATATTCCCAATAGCAATTTTCCTAATAATAGAAAGTTGTTAAACAGCTTTGACTATAAGTGTTTTCTTTAATCCTTGCATTTAAAGAGTTACAATTGCCTTGAGAGGACTTTTACTATTTTGCAATCCCATTCCTTCATGAAATCACCATTGCTCACTGTTTGCAGTAAATTCTTAATTTTTCCCTTTCCCTCAATCCCGACGTTTGTCAAGGGTTAATATACACATCCTTCGCTGTAATCCACACTCTTTCATTATGATTTCCTGGGATAATGCATAATTTTTCTATTGCCACAATTTTTCTATTTCCCCTCTTGATCCAAATTGTTTTTGGAACTGACTCACTGACAGTGTCCTATGCTCACCTTTCATGAATGTTTACAGAATTAATGGTAGACTACTTAATTAAATTTGCACATTCTCAAAATGCTGTCTTTACCTTGTTTTTAGGAAGCACTGTCATCTTAGTTCCAAGTCAATTCAAATGCCAACCTCCAAGGGGAGCCTCCACTGTCCTTTAAAGCAAAGGAGTTCTTTTTTGTATTCCCACGACAGTATATTTGTCTCTATTAGAGCAATTTGTGATGACATTTATCAAGCAAAGACTCTGCAGTAGAAACCAAGCCTTGAGGAAAGGTCAAACAGCTAATAACTTTTGAAACAGTTTTCAAATTTGTATCCTTGACCAAAATAAACAGACGCACACATAAACAATCCCCACTAAGCAATCCTGATGCTAACTTAACTGCATTAGGTGCAATGTGTTTACTTGTCTGGAACCTAATAATATGAAATGATAGAGCCAGATTATAATTGTCTTTGTTCTGTGCACCTGGCACAGTTACTAAAACATAAGAGAAGCATATTAAATGTTCTCTTACTGATTGCAGAATGGATGGATGAATGCATATGTTTGTGACATTTGCTCAACACATATTATTTTGAATGAATACAATATTGATATTCAGAAAGTGAAAGACTGTACTAATAAGTAAATGATCAAAGGAAGGAATGAGATCACTGATAGAATTGACTTTGATGTCTTTCTCCTGTCTCTTTTGCTGCACTATAGTCTGTCATTTGGTACCAGTTAAAGTCTTGTATGTGTTTTTAATTATGATATATGGTTACATTATCTGCCTAACTAAATAATATTATCAGTGAGGATAGAAATAATGCTTCTGCAATGTTTAGGAAAATGCTGTGTATATAACTACTTATCAAATGACTAGTATAAAAGCAATTACTATTATCTATTTGCCTTCACTGAGTTTATGAACATACGTAATTAATCCTAAGTTATAAATAACTGGCAAAATATAACATGATCTGTTTCCCTGGGAGGGGGGAATATTATTATAGTAACATATAATGAAATAGGAACCAGAAGGCGGATAAAGTACAACTTGTTCCTTATTATGAAGTTGACATCTATCTTTGCTGACTAGGTTCTGCTATTTTGCTTGACTTTCTTTAGCAGGAAGGATCTCTTCAGCACCATTTATTAAAGCAGTTGAGTAATCTTAATATGTCCTCAATGCATTTGATGCATCACACATGGGTGATGCTTTAAATAGCACCAGAAAGTTAATCAGATGTCTCAGATTTATAAATGGGGAAATTAAGAAGATAATGAACTGATAAATCAGTAATAGACCTCTTAAAAGATTGAGACATGTGGCTCTCTTCATTAAGATTTGTATCTCTTTAAAAGTATTTCCTCAAGTGGAATCTCTCTTGTCTGATGTGATCCTTTTCCCAAAACAAAATTTTAAATGGTTTGAAGCAAAAGTTGCAGAAAAACAGAATGAGTTAGTTATTACTCCTTCATCTTACTCAGTATTTTTCAAAAAGTAACAGATTGGTATTCATTATAATTTTATAATTTTATAATTTTCATGACAGCGGACAGAGTAATATCATCAAAAGTCAAGAGAATACTTCTGAAAAATATAGTGACACTTTCCTGTGAAATACCTTTAAAAACAATTCCATATTGAACCCACACATCATGCTGACTTACTTTCAACTTTCTCCTTGTCGTTTAATTCTGCTAAAATCAGTGTATTTTATTCATTACATTGACATTTCTAAAAAAATTATAAACAAACCAAAGAAGAAGTATTTTTAAGTAATTTTAATTTGATCAGTAAGAAACATCTGAAACATGATCCAGAAAAACAAAATTTTGAAAGCACCCAGGCAAGGAAATTATAACTATAACTATAAATATATATATACATATATATATGTATATATATATTTTAGAGTTCAGAAATTTTATTTCAAAAGTTATTCATGAACATTTATTGAAAATCTTCACATGGGCAACAGCTTGAGGGAAAAAGAGATTTTAATATGAACCTATCAAATGAGCAAATGAAATTCAGTGAAAAAGAAGAGAGAAGAAAAAGTAAAAATACTACAAGTGAGGTTTCACAAATAGAGTTCAAATGAATTTTGAATACTGGAAAAAATACAATCAAGATTATTTTATTACATATGATTATTAACAGATTACAAATCTAGCACCACAAACTTAAAGTATGTTAAGGGTTTTTATCAGTAGAAAAAATTATCCAAAACAAAAACTATCCTTCATTTTGTAGAACCCAGACAAAAAGGAAAGGAATTAAATTAACTCAGAAAACCTTAAAACACTGATCACTAATAGATTTAGCTGCTTCTTTTGTGTAGCTTACATATTCTGCAGAAAGACTAAAGGCAGGCTACCAGTTGGGACTAAAATTTTAAGTGATTTCCCTGAGTACCACAATTAGCATTTTCATTGAAACTCTGATTTGGACTTTTGAATAGTATATAAAAATCTTTCCATTATTCTCCACCATCTCCTTTGTATAATTAGGGCTAGCTGTACAAATTGTATATTTATACAATCAAAGAACACCAAGATAATGTTAAAATTATTTCTCTAAGTTATACTTTTGATTATATAAGGGATACAAAGAATGCTTTTCTATTGTATTTTTATTTGACAATTTAACTGTATTGACAGGTGTTCTTTTAGTGTAGTATCCTCTATTCCTCTTAAAAATCTTAATTAATATTTCTGTAAGGTTGATGGGACAATAACAAATATACTCTATTTTTTCCTGGATTATCTTAAGAATTTTGGTTAGTCATCTTTTTCCTTTCATATTTTGAATTTGACACCTTAGTGACACCTGGCTTTCATGATTTCTAAGGAGAGGTACTATGTTAACCCTATTAGGAATACCTTAAACCTCAAACTGAATTTTTAATATGTTATCTGTTCCTGGTTTTCAACAGTTAAACTGTGATGTCTTTTGGTATAGATCTCTTATCTCATCTCACTGGGAGTTCACTGAATTTCTCAGATGTGTGCATTTATGACTTTTATTTTGCTTGCTTTGTTTTATTTGGGAGATTGAAAATTCTGCTTTGTTTCACTTTATGTTAGAAAATATGCTTTGAACTTTGCATTTAAATGTACTAGATATCATTTGAAAAATCAGTGAAATGTAAAACTTAAAGCAATTAGAATAAACCCAAATAGAGTGACTCTAACAGAGGCAGTACATGAGGGATTTGGGATGTTTCATTATTTTTAAACACTTTTTCTGCCCCTCTCTCTTTCTCTTAACAGCATGTTGGTATGCTTGATGGTGACATATAGAAACTCGGTTTGTTTATGTATTTATGTACTTATTTTTCTTTCTTTGGTTCCTCAGATTGAATTATCTCCCTTGAACTATTGTTAAGCTTACTACTTCTCAGCTCAATTCACAATAGCTGATTATGGAACCACCCTAGGTGCTATTCAAAAGATGAATGGATAAAAAAATTGTAGTATATGTATACAATGGAACATTACTCAACATTAAAGAAGAATGAAACTATGGCATTTGCTGGTAAATGAATGGAACTGGAGAATATCATGCTAAGCGAAATAAGCCAATCCCAAAGAAAAAAAGTCAAATGTTTTTTTCTGATATGCAGATGCTAATTCCCACTAAGTGGGGGGCTAGGGAAGAATAGAGGTACTTTGGATTAGACAGAAGAGAACAAAAAGGAGGGAAAGGAGTATAGGGGTAGAAATGATAGTAGAATGAATCAGACATTATTACCCTACGTGCATAAATGATTACTAAGACTCTGTAACTCTACATCCTTTACAATCAGAAGAAAGAGAAGTTACATTCCATTTATGTATGATACCTCAAAATGCATCCTATTGCCATGTGTAACTAATTAGAACAAATAAAAAAATAATAGTTAAAACACCACCACCAACAACAAACCTTATGACTTCTTTCTTCTTACAGTTCATACCTACTGCTAAACCATAGAGTGACTTTTCCATTTCAATTACTTTATTTTTGACTCCAGAATTTCTATAAGGTTCTTTTTTTTATAAATAGTATGGAAGGGGTGGGGTGGCAGGCTAAAGGACTGTCAGTGTAGATAATGAGTGGTTGAGTCAGAAAGATGGGGGCTGATTCAAGGGGGAAAAAATGCTAATACATCCAGAGCACTTCCCCTCCTCCAACCTGTTGTCAAGGATACCTGCCTCCAGGGAACTGTTTCCCCTGCAAGGAGCTGTTAATGAATGAAAGCCTCCTGGGCCACTCCCTTACTGCCTGTATCCCTGGTTAGCTTCCTTCTGCCCTAGGATCACTTCACCTTTTGGCCCACCTTTTGGTCACTAGTTAGGTAGGAAGGATGGGGAGGAAAGGGCATGAAGACAAAGGGAAAGTAAAACCTACAAAAGGAGCAAGACACCACCACTTCCTGGGACACCCAGCCCTAGGGCCCTGTCTCTTCAGAGAAGTCTCTCTCTATTCTATCCTTTAAATAAAACCTGCTTTCTACACTTGCCTTGGCCTTTCTCTCTTGTTCAATCTTCACATCAGGGAAAGAGAACCAGCCCCTGTACTCATCACCAGTATCAATAGTACCTCTTTATCCATACACTTTATTCAGTAAGACATCATC
>JAJEJO010052493.1:46140-81235 GCA_020662805.1 Glaucomys volans
CCTCTGAAAAGCAGTGTGGAGATTCCTTAGAAAACTTGGAATGGATCCACCATTTGACCCAGCTATCCCACTCCTTGGCCTATACCCAAAGGACTTAAAATCAGATTACTACAGTGATGCAGCCACATCAATGTTCATAGCTGCTCAATTCACAATAGCTAGATTTTGGAACCAGCCTAGATGCCCTTCAATAGATGAATGAATAGAGAAACTGTGGTATATATACACAATGGAATATTACTCAGCCATAAAGAAGAATCAAATTATGGTATTTGTATGTAAATGTATGATGTTGGAGACCATCATGCTAAGTGATATTAGTCAATCCCCAATATCCAAAGGCTGAATAATCTCCCCGATAAGTGAATGATGATGCATAATGTGGGGTGGAAGGGAGGCAAGAATGGAGGAAGGATAGATAGCATAGAGGGAAGGGAGGGGTGTTGGGGCAAGAAAAATAACAGAGTGAGACAGATATCATTGCCCTGTGTACATGTATGAATGCACAGATGGTGTGACTCTACTTTGTATTCAACGAGAGAAACAATAGCTGTACTCCATTTGTTTTCAATGGATCAAAATTAAATGAATAAAAAAATAAATAAAAATAAAAAATTTAAACTCCCCCCCCCAAAAAATTATAATTATAGTGTGGGGACACTGGAAATCAGACCCTTCTCCTTAAAATCATTGTTTCTGTTCATATTATTTTATAGCAATTGCTGCTGCTATCATTTCGTGACTCTTCTTGACCAATATTTGGACATTTATATTCATGTTCTATTCAATTCCTATAGTTTCGGCCCAGTTAGCTTTGTGATCAGTGGATAATGGACAGAGATTATCCTAATCACCTTGAACCAACAATTTTCTCACCCTTTGCCAAAGGCTTTTTTATATCGACAAAAACTTTCCAAGCTTTGATAATCTGCAACTCTGATCAGTCCTCCCTTGATGTTG
Source organism: Glaucomys volans (assembly GCA_020662805.1). Taxonomy (NCBI): domain Eukaryota; kingdom Metazoa; phylum Chordata; class Mammalia; order Rodentia; family Sciuridae; genus Glaucomys; species Glaucomys volans. Next base: position 47,101 of record JAJEJO010052493.1, read on the forward strand.
GTTCAGAGCCTAGAGATCAGTCAGAGGTGAGACATTAAGAAAACGTTAAGCGTTTCTTGAAGCGTGGACATATCCTTGCATACTATTATGGCTTTGCCATTCTCCCAAAATATCTTCGAACATTCCAGATCACCCTTGGACATTGCCAAATTGAGCATTTTGTGTCTTAAGTCACTTGATTATCAGCGATATCACAGCCTCAGGGTGCATTAAAGTTTAAAATTGCTAATTATGTTTATCAAATATTCTAGAGATAAGGTTTTTCCTGCTGACTGAGTTCTGAATCAGGCCAAATAATGACGACACCTTGTGAAATGTCTTTTCCAGGGAGCTGTGAGATGGACCAACGAGTAATGTTCTGGTAATGGCATTCTAAGTAGCTCAAAATCTGGTTTCCCCATCTTGGTGACTGGAGGGCTGCTGTTTTTCCTTATCATTGGTCAAATGCTGCTGTTTGCTTAATACTGCCCTAGAGACGGGGAGAGGTCTTTAAAGCAGGTCAAGATGCAGCACAGCACAGCCTGTTCTCAAAGTGGTTCAATAGGATTCTTTCTGGTGGTGCTGTTTCTTAGACAACAACCACACTGATTATTACAAACCGTGGGTAATTTTCCAGGGTTCATAAAAAGTTGATTCTGACAATTTTTGCTGGAATCTGACAAAGAAATGTCTAGAATAAATTGGTATAAAAGATTATCTGCTTCTATTATTTTTTTACTTTGCAGTACTAGGGATTGAATTCAGGGCCTCTGGCATGCTAAACCATCATACTACCACTGAACTAAACCCCCAGCCCCAAATATCTGCTTTTATGAATTAGTGCAAATATGACATCCTCACTCTTTAGCTTCGAAGTCTCACCTGCATTGCCTTTTTAAATGTGTGTACTTACATCTTGAAATTTTTGAAAATTATTCACTGTTACAGTTATTTTCCCTTCCTTCTCAGCCGCCAGATGTGGTAGTGAAAGCTGCATTCCTCTGACACATTCTTTTATATTTTCCTGGCTATGCGCCATGTTTTACCTTGTAGATTTGAATCTGGACGTTTAGCCTATGAACTTGGGCTTCATCTCTATCTAAAGTACATTCAGAATTCAAAACAATAGTGAAAATGATGAAACTTCAAGATTGGCGGGGTGAAGACATAGGACTACCTTTCAAGTCTAAGGTTTCCTGTTATAGATTTTGGTTTTGGAATTACATATGGGAGGGGGTTCAAGTGGCTATAACTCAATTTGAAAGTTTTAGTTCTCTTAGAAATATTTTAAAATCATATATTTTAGAACATAGTAAAAGCAGAATTCTCTTATAGAATTTTTTAAAGCCTGGGTTTCTGGATCTAATACTGTTGTCTTTTATTTATTGTATTTATTTTTTTTATATGTTGTTTATTGCTTCTGTGTTTCACACATTTTATCTTAAAATGCTTTTGAAGAAATCATATTTGAACTCAGATGAACATACATTTCTGCAATAACATTTTCTGGAGGGATGGGCTGCATTTGTTGTTGTCAACCTCCTTGCTGTGTTATAGCCAAGTGGTCTTTTTAAAAAGCAAAAATTTTTGAATTTTCTTGCACAGTCAATAAAATGAGAAAGCAAACAAAAGTTTATAAGAGAGCTGGATTTCATCCAATTTCCATTTATTCTTCTTTGAATTCTTCAGATTTCCCAGTTTTTAATCAGGCTTTGTGCCTCATGATCAAGAATTGTGTCTTCATGTTTAATGAGGTTTCCAGCACCAACCCTAGGGTGTCACTTTCACTTCCAGGGATGCACATGTCCTCAGGTTAGAACTGGCTTCGCAAGCATGACCGGAATTTTAATATGATGCTTGCTTGACTAGTTCTCAATGTCTTGGTGACTGTGTGTAACATTTTTATTAAGTGCTTTAAATTTCTGTTCCATACATTTGTTTGTTGTGATAAGGGTAATCCAAACTAATCATTTAAAAAATTAGGATTGATTTTCTTTGTATTTTATTTAGTTAGTGTTATGGGCTGAATTTTGGCCCTCCAAATCCATATGTTGAAGCTGTTCTCCCTGTAGATAAGAATGTGACTATATTTGGAAGTAGGATGCTAAAAGATTTAATTAAGAATATTTGTGCAATCAATGCAGACCCTAATTAATGTGCTTATGTCTATAAAAGAGGAAGAGATTATAAAATAAAGGAAGATACCAGAGACGAGAATGTATGGAGAACTCTGTGAGAACACATCAAGAAAGTGGAAACTGAGAGCAATGGAGAGATGTCTAGGGGAAGCCGGGCCTCCCAGGAACTAGATCATGGTCTTCCAGGCTCCAGATCAGTGAAAACACAAATTACTGTTGCTTAAGTCATTCAAGTGATAGTGTTGGTGGTGGTACTTTTAGCAAATTCACATACTAAACAGATTAGTTATGTGCCATTTCTTGCCTAACTCAGGTTGAAGTTCTGATAGGTTGAATCTGTTGTCTTTTATATCTGCTGATTCTGCTCATGATGTCATTTTCTTCTTGTGTGTGTGGTGTGCATGGTCATCTTTGCTGCAATGATAGCTCAAGCACTAGAGAAAAATGGGAATAATTTTAGACTTAGCATAATGAGACCAAACTGTATAAAGATATTTTTTTCCCATCAAATGCCAAAAAAACCTTTGAAGGGAAGAGCACTTTAAACCAACTTTAACCCCCACAACACCTAATCAATATTAATGCAAAGGCAAAACATGAAGCTGGTTTACTTAGAATTTAACCTTTTGCAGTTTCATACCCTGTTTATCCTACTGGACCATCCACTTTGGGATGTGGTTGATTTCATTTATTTTGTATTGTTGTCTCTTTTTTATACTAATTCATTTCTAATGAGTTGTACATGACAGTAGAACGCATTTATACATGTTGATAAGTCATACATAAATGGAGTGTAATTTATCATTTTTCTAATTGTGCTATTGTAGGATCACATCAGTCATGCAGTCATATATGTACGTGGGTAATAATGTTCATTTTTTCGTAGTTCAAATAAGACACATTTTAGGATCTAAATGGTGTCTGTTAGTGCTGTTTATTCACAACTTAGTTTATCAATAACTGTAAATGTTTTCCATATTTTTTTGCATTGACTTAGTTCTATTTGTTCACAGTGGGGAAGTTGCTTTTTTTCTCTCTCTCTCTCTTTCTCATACCATGACTGGGAATGGGGAGTGACTATTCCATTGCATCTCTGGTGACTCTCTCTCCTATCCAGTCATAAATCCCTCTGCCAACGTATCAAAAAATCCATTCCTAACTCCAAAAGTCTTTCTATATTCCAGACCTAAAAATGCATTTATATTTTTATTATATATCCTTATTTTTTAGGTTCCATATATTGCATAATATACCAGTGGACCTGCTTTTCCTCCTGTAGAATATTTGTTTCTTTAAATTTTAGGATGTGTGAGGAATATTGGACCATCAGGAGAGAAGTGAGAACAGTCAGTGTTAAAATAAATGTGTTTTCATGTCAAGTAGCAGAACTATATTTTCCTATAGATATAACTCATTTGTCTCTGTTCATTTAAACTCCCTGTCTCTTTCAGCCCTCGTTGCACCACGGCTGGTACAAATTATAGATCAGCCACAGATCACATATACTCACTTTATGTAATTTCTTGAAATCATTCCTGAATGACCTCAATCCTACCAAAGTCGACCCTTAATTGTATTGCCTGTCTCCATGCCATCCTGGCTTCTTGTCATTACTGCTCCATGCTAGACCACATTATAGCAATGCATTTTCCCTTTCTACCAAACAAGAAATTCAATATGTAGGGTCATAATTCTAAAGTAGAATTCTAATGCTCTCCCTTAAAAAATAAAATTTAAAAGGTCTCTTCAGTTTCCAGATCTCCACAAGCAATAAAAATGTATTTTACTCTCTTTATTATTATCCTCAATATTTCATATGTCTTTATTTGTTTAAATATGTCGCTCCCCAATACTGACACCTGCTTTCAATTAGAAAATCAGTCTTAATTATCTTTGTATTTTAATACGTGAAACACTGACATGTAGCAGATGCTATGAGAATTAGTATTTATGTACTATGGCATTTTTATTCTGTCTCTTGTCTATTCTGCAGGTGCTGCTAAATAGTTTTTAACTGTTTTAACTTTTCCAAATAGTGTTTGTATGAAGTTCCATGTTAAGAAAATAGTACTGTTTGCTAAGTACAGTTTTATCAATTATGTGGTTTTTGTTGTATGATGGGGGGTGTTTGCATGTTTGTTTGTTCTGTTGCTTGATAATCACAAACATATGTTAGTAATTCATAAATAAATTAGAAACTATAGGTGACAGATCGCGTCGACTGTTTACTATATTCTTCTTGTGTATGATGCAACCTATGTTTTAGTTAATAACCACTTAAAATAAATTCAGTTTTAATGTAGGTCATAGGACATGCAGCTTGTGAGGCAATGGACAAGAGGAATACTAATTTTTTATTTCATATTTATTTCTACCCTTTAAATAATTTTGTTACTTTTATTGTTAAAGGCCTATTATGAAGATCCTACCCTGAATGCCATTTTAACCTTTTTAATAAAAAGAAAAACTTCAAAGAAATAGAAATAATGTAAAATGTGACAATAAGGGTAAGGATTTATGGCATACATTTTGAACACTGGGATAAATTCAAGTGAGGCCAATTATAGGATATTTGATTATTTTAAAATGGTTTGGGAATTTCCTTCTCTGAATGATTTAACCTTCCATGAGAAAAGGTATCTTGAGCACTGTCACCCCATGTTCCACCTGTGAGTCATCTTCAAATAATCTGGTGTATCTGAGGATTTTAGAGAGTCCATGACTATATGGAAAACAGAATACTCAGACTTTTTTTATTCATTTTTTAATCTCATCCCTGAGAATTTTTTTTCTCAAATTAAAGTGGATACACTCAGCTTTTTATTTTTTTATTATTATTTTTAATACCTTTATTTTTTTATTTTTATATGGTGCTGAGGATCAAACCCAGGGCCTCACACATGCTAGACAAACACTCTACCACTGAGTCACCAACCCAGCCCCTACTCAGTTTTTTAAATTCTATGCAGTGAAGGATTCTATCAAGGGCATATAATTTTTCTTCCCTTGTGAAATATAATTATATTTTTGCTGCCTTTCTGGGTCATAAGTGATAGTGATTCAGATGCAGTAATCATCCACTTATATCCAGGGTGTCACGGATGGATATTGTGAGGTGGTCTTTGTACAGTATAACATGGAAGGGATTAGTTGTTCTACTCAAGTTGCTATTATCTGCCAAACCCAACAAAAATACAACTGCAGCTATAAAAATGAATTACTTTATTAAAAATTCAAACACTTAGCATGCCCAGGAAAACATAGTCTTTGAATTGTGAAGGATAATGGTTCAGAAAGCCTACTGAGTTGCATAATGAGGTAACCATGTTATTTGGTACCATTGTTACTCTAGACAAATAAAAATATGGATATTTGCCTTTTGAAATGTCAAATACAAAATGTTCACATTCATTAGAAGTATATTTACTTTGCTGAAAAACAAGGGTAATAGTACCATTTCATGGTATCTTTGTCTCTTTTGTAGTTTCCCCTGTGTTTTCAAACATCGTATTTTCATTGCAAACCTTATAAGTTTGCTTCTTTAATTATGCACAACTAATTGAAACTAACATTTAAATATGTAATCTGGATGAACAGGAGGCTCTGATGATCTATCTAGTGGACACACTGATGAATGCTAAGAGGTAGAATAAACATCTTTGTGCTGTTTTTATATTGTCTCATTTTTACTTTGAAAAAAGAAGAATGTTTTCAATGTACATGTAGCTTCGTCAGTCACTGTTCATCACCCTAGATTTAGCTTCACAGCATATTGCATGAGTTTTCTAGGTCTATTAGATTATTTAGATTTAGGATGTAAGAAGATACATTGCTATGAATTTGCCACGCCCACCCAAAGTACAAATGTTGCTATATTCTGGCGTTAGATGATGATGCAACTTTAAAATAATTCCTTTCCTAAAAATGTATCTGACAGTAGAAATAAAACTACTTAATTTTCCAGAAATGATAGATTCATGATTTCTTATGGGTTTATCATTCACTGTATTTCAAAACAAAATTTCCGAATCACGGTTTACTTAGCCCTGAAAGTTCATCCACTTTTAAATAATTAACAGTTTTACTTTACTTTATGTTCTTTTTCTTCTCTGTACACACTCATTATTATGGTTGTCAATTATCTTCTTAACTGTATGATTTTAATAAAGGTAGCTCTACTATTAGCAAATTGCTCAGAAGCTACTAATAGCTCTCTGGAGAGCACTTGTCTCACCCAGTATCTCCCACCTCATCAAAAGGTCACATTAATTATATCTCCCTTACTGAGAGGAAATCAACGTGTCAGTCAGAGGGGCTCACAACTGTGCTGAGATAGAACATGAGGGGTGAATCAGTTTTATTTAATGTCCCAAAATAGCCATTTGCATTTAGATCTTACAAATGCATTTAACACAATTGAAACAATAAGTTACATTTTGATTCACTGATTTTTGGAAAACACTAGTTTGGTATTATTTTCCTGATGTTAGTTGAAGATAATTTTAGAGAATCTTTGTAAAATGGTTTCAAAAGAATAGTGGTTTCTTTATTATTTCTTTAATAGTAAGAGTTTCCTGGTTAAACCATCTTCATTTATCATTCAGTTTTCAAGTAATTAAGCACATAAAATGGTGTCTGATAAATACCACCATCTTACTTTCATGTGTTCCAGATTCTAGGTATCAAACCTTACAAATTACAAAAAAAGCCAGAACAAATGCAAAGAAAGTTCTAGGAATGTGGGTATATCTAATTAATATTAATACATGTTTTTCTTGGTAACTAAATACCTTCCATTCATTTTATTCAAATAAACTTTATGTGCTACTGAGCCAATTTTCTACTTCAATATCCCTCTGTCATTAGTACATTATTTACTTTATTTGATATAGTATAGCAAATTATTATTAAAATTAAGAATCATGCCACTATTTATATTGCATTAATTTGACCAAATTGTGAACCACATGCATGAGTTATGTTCCCAGCAGTATCAGAAGGTACATGCATTGAAAGATTAATTTAAAGGTTCTTTTAAAGAGGACCATTTAGACAATCAGACTTAAGAGTAGGGAAGTGATAAATGATGATGCATTTTCCCTTGTATAGTAACAGGTTTGGGGTATTTAAGCAAAGAAGGTCATAGAATAGAGTAGAACATCACTACAGGAATTGAAAAACAAAGTATCAGGAGTGAGACCTCCTTGAGAGGAGCTGTGACTCTGGAACCAGGACCCACCCAGCCCCACAACTCTGCAGGGAGGGAGTCATGGGGTAACATCCTCTTTGTACCCTGTTCCTCTAATGGTGGAATCCTTTTCAGCAACATTTTCCTAGAAGCTAAAATCAAAGAAAAACACTGATGTAGTAGATACAGGTCAATTTCCCAGGGTGAAGAGAGAATCTGAAGACTTAGAATAAAGATGATGATTTGGGAATTTGCATTTATCAATTATTATTTGTTAGCTTGGATAAAACATGATACAAAATTGGGAACAGGTGCTGTAAGCAAAGGGCAAAGGAGAGCAGAAAAGCAGGCCAAGGTATATAAAGAAAAAAGAGAGGAAAAAAAGGACACCAAGAAAGTGTTAACTTTTGAAGAGGCTATAGACTCACAATAAGGTTTATGTTTGGGAGAGATGCAGGTTAGAATCTGAGCTTTGAGCAAGAATTCCACTCGATATTAAGAATACAAACTTAGAATCAAGGGCATTAAGGCGAACTTCTCTCAAGAACACTAGCCCTAAGTTACACCACTGGGGAAACTTGTAGACACACTGAACATCTCTAATCCTAATTTTGTTTTTGATCTACAAGTTGTTATCTAACAGGGCAAAGGTATACTTAGAACTGTAAGGTAAGAAGGTACAATGAGAATTGTGAATTTAAGGTCCAAATAAAACAGTTAGTCGTGATATACATATATATTTTCTTTTCTGTACACTGTCCTAAAACTTTCTTATTCTAACAGCCTTTGTAAATCTAAAAGGCATAATTACCATTTATCTCAAAAATCTAATAATCAGAGGGCATAGCTTGTAATGAGCACTTAATTATATTGTACAATAGATGATTTATAATTCATTTTTGGTGCATTAGAGAAAATCTCATATGATATTGTGAACCCACTTAAACTTCACTTGTACTCATAATACTGTAATAATGCCTCCATCAATACTGTGAAATATGCAACTTGAAATACTTATTTATCCCAAAGCCACATGAAGTTTAGTACTCTCTTTTCCTATTCCAGTGTAAGCTTAGCACAAAGGCAAACACAGCAAAGGAGAAGGAATTCATACTACTTCCATTGTTTGAAAATAGGAAGAGAGTTTCTTACAAAAATTTCTATAAACACTTGTATTACTCAACTAGGATTCAGATATTTTATCTTTAAGAAAACATTGGAGTAAATGAAAAATAATAATAATGTATGGTCAAAATGTCTTTTTTTTTTTTGGCAGAATCCATTTGATCTTTTAAGGACCAAGAGTAGAATAATTCCTAGAGGTTAAATTATTCTTCCTTAGATCATTTTTTCAGCTCAATATGATTTCTTGGAGAATAGGTGCTCCAGAGAGACACATTAATGATATGCTGATAGCAATGTGTTCACCATTTTTCTAACAGTTCCTCCAATGCCATCCAAAATCCTTAGATTTTTAGTCACAGCTAAGATAGACATGATGTCCAGTTTGTGAAATGTTAATAAGTTTTAGAGATTGGTGACAACAAATTATGCATAAATTTCTTATAAATAAAATCTCAGATTAGCTAAGTGTATATTGCATAGAATCATAGCCATAACATGAGAAAAAATCGAGAGACAAAAGAGGAGCAACTTTAAGCATGAGCAAAGAAAAATACGATATAAAGAGCAATTCCAATAGTACTTTAGAATATTAAAGTAATATATCAATTTGGATTGAGGGAGAACCTATTAATTCAATATGAAAATTATATCTGTGAGATCAAATTGACATTTAGAGATATTTATGTTATTTCACGCCAAGCTTTTTGAGGTGGGGAGATTCCTTACTGAGTCTTCCTCAATTGGACTTCTTTGTGTTTTGGGAAGTTGGGTAAATATCCACAGCTCCAAGCTTTCACCTCTAAGTTTCTCTGGATGTTGTAGTAGTGATCTCATCAGCTCATCTTTGATACAATTTTAGGAGGTTCCTTCCAATTTTCAGTGTATCTTGGTACCTAACATCTTTCTGATTGGCCACAGGAGACAAGCATATTTTTCTGTGACTTAGCACCCAGGTCTCTGGTTGGGGCTGCAGTTTTGTGTGCCCCCCTGTTGACGTAGTTGTGTACCCAAAGCTATCAAATCCAGGGTGCAGATTTTGGAGTGTTTAGAATGAGGAGGCCTAAGGCAAAAATGTGTTGGTCTAACAGTAGTGGTGCTAGGTGGTTCCTGGGAGGTACAGGGCTCTTCACACTAAGGAAGGAAATTGAAGAAGGCCTTAGAAGATGGAAAGATCTCCTCTGGTTCTTCCATGTTCTTGTATAGGCAGAATTAGTATTGCTGGAAGAACTGTATTACCAAAAGTGATCTACAAATTCAATGTAATTGCCATCAAAATATCAATGACATTCTTCACAGAACAACAAAAAAAGTCCTAAAATTAAAATTTATCTAATAGAATAACAGACCCAGAATAACCAAAGCAATACTGAGCAATAAGAAGAATATGGCAGGCAGCATTCCAATACCCAATCTCATATGCTACAGAACTATAGTGAAAAAACGAAACAATGCAAACCAAAAAACAAACAAACAACCCCCCCCCCAAACAAGGACATGGTATTAATGGTATTGGTGTCAAAGCAGGCATGAATATCATGGAACAGTATAGGAGACACAGAGTCAAACCCACACAGATATAGTCATTTGAATCTGGTCAAGTGACGAAAACATACATTGGAGAAAAGACAGCCTTTGTAACAAATCGTACTGGGAAAATAGGATATCCACATGTAGAAGAATGAAACTAGATATTTATATCTCTCCCTGCACAAAAGTCATCCCAAGGTAGATCAAAAACCTAGGAATTAGAAACAGTAGAAATGCTAGAAGAAAATAGATCAACACTCCAATATATTGAAATAGTCACTGGCTCTGTGATACTATTTCTGAAGCTAAGAAATGAAACCAAGAAAAAAAATTAACAATATGGCATCAAATTAAAAAGCTTCTACACAGCAAAGCAAGAAATGGCATAATGAAAATTATGAGAAAATTATTTACCAGTTACTCTTCTGAAAGACAATTAAAATCTAGAATATATAAAGAATGCAAAAACTTAGCACCTAAAACCAAATAAACCAATCTATAAATGTGAAAATGAATAAAACAGACGTTTCTTAAAAGAAGAATACAAATGACCAAAAAATATATGAAAAAAAAATCTTCAAAATCTTCACCAGAGACAAGCAAATCAAAATGACAATGAAATTTCATTTCACTCCAGTTAAAATGGCATACTTTAAGAACATAAATAATAATAAATGCTGATCATGTTGTGGAAATTATGGAATAACTTACACATTGTTGGTAGGATTGCAAATTAGGACCACTGCTGTGGACAACATTATGATGATTCTCCAAAAGACAAGTAATGGAAATGTCATAGGACTCAATTTTATTCCATTCTTTCTTATTTATCCAAAAGAACTAAAATCAGCATTCTATAGTGGTACATGTATTCCAATATTTATAGTAATGCAATTGATGACAGTCAATTTAAAGAAACAGTCTAGATGTTCATTAACAGATGAATGGATTTTAAAAATGTGATATCACACACACACACACACACACACACACACACACACACACACAAAGTTTCACTCAAAAAGAAGAATGAAATTATGTTATTTGTTTGTGTATAGATGGAACCGGAGAACATCATGAAATAAGCCACACTCAGAAAGTCAAAGGTTGCATGATTTCTGTCCTATGCAGAAATTTGAGAGAAAAATTAAGAAAAATAAAATAGTATGTCAGGAAATCAGAAGGAAGAATAGAAAAGGAAAGAAAGATAATCCATGAGGAAGGAGGAATGGAGGGAAAGGTGAGGTACTTGGTATGAAAATTACCAAAATATACTATGTGCATGTATGATGATACCACAACAAATCCCACTTTTATGTATAATTATAATGGATTAGTTAAAAATGAATAAGTTGAAGATAAACAAATAGAGTAGCAGAAGAGGATCATGGGGAATGGGGAAAGAAAGGAACCAACATTGATAAAAACTAAGTTTTAATTAAGGCTCTGTTTAATATTTTTCCCTATGCTTTTGCTAAAACCATAATAACATAAGACACATTGTAGTACCTTTGATTCCAAAAGGGAATTCTACACTGATAGACATACCAATCCTTCTATTTGACTTGTGATTTGTAGCATATATATTGGGAAGAGGATATATTTTTTTTTCCAGCACAACACTTCAGTACTTTATTTTTTTTTATTCACATGATTCTATATAATTTTACATATACATAGGGTAATACTGTCTGTCTCAGTCTACTATTTTTCCTTCTACCACCCCCTCCTGTCCCATTTTCCTCTACATCATCCATACATCCATTCTTTTCTCATACCCCCTAAACCCCCCCCCCTTTTGTATTCGCATTCACTGATCAGAGAAAACATTCAGCCTTTGGTTTTTTGAGCTTGGTTTATTTTAATTAGCATGATATTCTCCATCTCCACCCATTTACCAGCAAATGCCATAGTTTTATTCTTCTTTATGGCTGAGTTATATTTCATTGTGTATATATACCACAGTTTCTTTATCCATTCTTCTATTGAAGGGCATCTAGGTTGGTTCTATGATCTAGCTATTGTGAATTGAGCTGCTATGAATATAGATGTGGCTGCACTCCTATACTTTGCTGATTTTTAAGACCTTTGGGTACAAACTGAGGAGTGGGATAGCTGGATCAATGGTGGGTCCATTCCAAGTTTTTTGAGGAATCTCCATACTGCTTTCCAGAGTGGCTGCACCAATTTACAACTCCACCAGCAATGTACAAGTGTGCCCTTTTCCCCTCATCCATGCCAACACTTATTATTGCTTGTTTTCCTGATAATAGCCATTCTAATTGGAGTTAGATGAAATCTTAGGGTGGTTATAATTTGCACTTCTCTAAATACTAGAGATGATGAGCACTTTTTCATGTGTTTGTTGATCACCTGTATATCATCTTCTGTGAAATGTCTGCCCAGTTCCTTAGCCCATTTATTGATTGGGTTCTTCGTATTTTGGGTGTAAAGTCTTTTAAGTTCTTTATAAATTTTGGAGATCAGTGCTCTGTCATAAGTGTGTGTGGAAAAGATTTTTTCCCACTTTGGAAGGCTCCTTTTTCACATTATTGATTGTTTCTTTTGCTGAGAAAAAGCTTTTTAATTTGAATCCATCCCATTTATTGATTCTTGCTTTTATTTCTTTTACTCTGGTGGTCATGCTGAGAAAGTCTGGTCCTAAGCCAACATGAAGAAGATTCCAGCCTATTGATCCATTTTGAGTTGGGTTTTGTACAGGGTGAGAGATAGGGGTTTAATTTCATTTTGTTGCATATGGATATTTTATTGCAAGAGGATATTTGATAATTAATTGCAAAGTGTTAGGTAAATAGAATCAGTGACTCCACAAAGTTGGGGGTGGGGAACATAGACAGAGACAGAGTCAGAGATCGAAAGAGAGATACTTAAGTACTACCACCAGAGGAGAACCCAATTCTTCCTCAGTTTGAAAATTGTTAATTATGAGGAAAAAATTAAACAGTAGGTTTTCCTATTTCTTAAGAATTTGAATTCAATTGCAGTATATATCACAATGGAGTACATAGAGTAAAAATACGTAAAATAGGCGATAAACAAAAAAATAATAAAATACAAAATAATCAATTGGTAACCACAATGACTTCAGTGGCATTCATGGTGATTCACCTAAAGCATTAGATAAAATATTGGTTAACAAGATAGTGGAAAGATGACGAAGTATCTCTACACAGATTATTTACCAATTACGAGAGGAAATCATTTTCATAATGAACAATCTGCCAGGAATCAAAGCAACCAGATATTCTCAATTCAAGCATATATATTTGCCAACAGAACATTTTAAACCTGCTGAGGTGATGTGATGCAAAAATAACCCCGTCACCTCCAAAGGATTCTAGCCAAAATATTTAATGTAAGTATGACCTACCATTTAAAACCAAATTGCACCACAATGAAGATTCCAAATGGTGGAAAACTTACTACCATCTGGTTTTCCAAATAATAGTGATAACGATGTCAATGAAAAAATGAATGGCAACTATACATTTTATTAGAATAACAGAATAATGAACTGTATGTGTAACTAATACCAAAACAGTGAAGTGCAACATGTGGAACTCAGTACTTCCTTCACTCTTAGTGTATAGTCCAGTGGGTTTTGACAAACACATACAATCATGTCACTGGTATACTAAACAAAATATTGAATAGTTTCTCCAAATTTCTTCTTGCTTCAGTTAGTCAACCTCTTTCTGTATTCCTAACCATAGATGTTTCCGTTCTGAAACAATTGTTTTATTTTGTAACTCTGTTAAGTAAATGCAATAATACAGCATATACCTTGTAAGTCCAACTTGAATGCAAGATAATATTAAAATCAAGTTTATCTTCTTCAATACCATTTCCATGCATTATTTGTCATTAATTTTATCCTGGTGTCTCACTTTTAGGAATTGTTTTCTAATGACTTTAATATCAGAAATGGTTTGGAATATCTCAATATACAGTGTGCAACTGAAATCAAGGAATGATGATATTTTGCTTTCCAGTGCAGAAATTATGGATCATGATTTCTATATTATGAGCAAACTAAAGTTAGGAAAATTTTGTTAGGAAATAAAGTTAGGAAATAATAGTGATTTTAACCTTTAAATGTTCTAAAATAGTGAATTTAACTTTTAAATGTTTTAAAATTCATGTTTTCATCAGAATTATTTTATAAATGATAGTAGTGTTTCAGGAAATCAAAACATTTATACACTTCCCTCAATTCTCTGATACGTTTTAGACATTTTTTAGAGACAAGAGGAGATTCAAAATAATTTTAATGAAACACAAACTTTGTTTACATATAGAAAATCCTCTGTTTCCTGTTTTCCCTCCTTATTAAGAGAATCAACATTTTCAACTGGTATATTATCTTGCTTTTCTTCATTTTTTCCATAATTGTTTTCTAAATTGAAACAACTAATTGCATTCATACTTAGAAGATGTTGGGAAAAAGAGGGCTCCAACCACTGAAATGTCAATGAGTAGAACTCTGCGATTCCAAGTCACAGAAAACACATGACTATTGCCATTAGACTGGCAAAGTGTGGCCACAATGAAGTAGTAGGGTGAAGATTGTATTTCTGCATAATGAGATTTTTTTTAATACAGATAAAGGTAATCTGATATAGCTGTGAGGAGGAATATTAAAGGAGAGGGGAGAAACATACATCTACCAATGCCTTTCCACAGAGTAGTGGTTATAAAAATTTTTGAATACATTATTTAACAAGCTCCTGAATAAACTTAAGCAGACAGCATAACCAAAGGATTGAGTCTGGCCTCTGAAAACTACTGTTTTGTCCTAATCCTTATTTTGTTTGTCTCTTGTGTTAATTTTGACCATTTAGCTACTGCTACTACCTACTCCACAGTGGTTCATCACCTGTGTAGTGATAAGTTAGCTTTTAGACAAATTATGAGTAATTTTATAATCCTTTTTATAATCACCTATCTGCAAACTCCAAATGTAAGCAAAACCAAACACCTAATGCTTTATCAGAAACTCCAAATAACTGTGAAACGAATAAGTCTATAAACCCAAAAGCTTTCCATAACTCATTCAGCAGAAAAATAGCTTTGATCTGAATTTATTTGGTGGCAAAACCTGACCCAAATTAAACTGAGGCTGTCTGAAATATTAATTTATGCCACTTGGTGTGACAATCCATTCTCTGCAGAAATATCATTATGAGGGTCATTATTTGCTTTAAGTTTAAAGATACAGAAATTAGTTAAATCACTTATGTTAAATTGCTGCATTGAAGTTTTGTTTTATATTTTCTTCCTCCTTACAGATTCATGAAAATTTATGTAATTTAAACTTCATTCAAAGAAAGAACTGCCATAGTGTTTGCTTGATTCAGAAAATAGTATGTTAAGCTAGAGGACATTTGTCTCGTTCAATTTTATTTGCTTAGTTGTTCTTAATTACTTATTTTTCAATAATGATAAATATGTATTCATAAGTGCGTACGTGTGTGTTTGCACCTATGAGTACACACATAAGCAACTATTCATGAATATTCTGGTTAGTGTATAGTCATTTTCATTAGGCAGCTGAATATGGAGAAGATGTATCTGGTGCTAATTCACAATTTAATGTGATCTGAAGACACAAAATTTCAATTTTCTTGCTTTCAAGCATTACATCAAGTTGTCCATTACTTATATTTCCCTAACATATAGTGCTTTCTATGGAGTTTTTCATGAAGGATTTTTTTCCAAAATAAAACAGACTCATTGAGAACTTTCAATTTAATGAAACTATGTATTGCATTTAATAGAATGTTAGAAGCCTAAGTTAAAACACTTAAAATATGTAGTCATTGTGCTTTCTGCCATTAAAAAACTATGAATGTATTATATGGTTTTGTTGAAATTTTGTTATACTTCTGTTTTGTCTGATTGCAATATGACCATTTTAAAAGGCTAACTTTTTAAAAGGCAAGTGAATTGAGCTGAGGCCAGGTGAATGTATTTCAATCATCTGTGTATTAATATTAAAATATTTTAAAATAAAAATGATTAATTCTGACATTGGAAGATATTATAGTTTTGTATAATAATCTTGAAAGTTCCTCAGATGAACTACATACACACACATACTCACTCAAACTTAACATAGTTATTTGTAGGAAAGATAGTTGTAAGAATTTTATGATCTATTTGTCTTTAAACAAACAACTAAGATACATGTGAATATTTTTGAAAGAATTTAAAAACGAAAATATCTTCCTCATTATTAAATTTTTTTTCTCCATAATGTCTCAAATAATTTTGAATTTTAGAATGAAGGCTGGGTACAGTGGCATGTGCATATAACCCCAGCCCTTTGCAAGGCAGAGGCACAAGGGTTCCAAGTCCAAAGTCAGTCTCAGCAACTAAGCAAGACTGTAAACAATTTAGTGAGATCCTGTCACAAAATTAAAAATAAAAATGACTTGGGATGTGGCTCAGTGGTTAAGAACCCCTGGGGTTCAATTCCTGGTACCAAAAAAAAACCAACAAAAAAGCATGTGCTTATGAAATAATTAACAACTCTCAGGACCACAATATGAAGAAAAAATTGTTTCAATGGAATAATACACAAAAGCATGCATACACACACACACACACACACAAACACGTGGACATACATATACATTCATATATACATATATATGCCCTAAAATATTTTATAAAATATAATGAATGCATTAATACAGATATGAATTCAGTGGAAGTACAGAGAGAACATATTATAATAAAACAATGTTATTATGTCTTATTCTGATTTCAGAATTTCAAGTATAGTTTTTATTTACTGGTAGTGTATTTGAGAGACTAGTGTTTTGTTGTAAACACAATGTGCTAAAATATTAATTTGGAGTATTTACCTCTGCCCTGTCTTGAATGTAACAATGCTTTTTGCCTTGTTCTCTTTGCATTTCAATAATAAGTTCAAATTGTATACCAATATTGCTTCTAAAAGATGGAATCTAACACCTATTGATAAAAAAATTATGCTTCAAAGAAAAGCATTAATTAGATGGGTAAATATTTTTAAAACAGTTCTTTGGGAAAATACAAAAGAATCTAATATTTATTATACAAAAATGACATGAGATTTTCACAGAGATTTAAATAGAAATAGTCTTAGGCCAGAAGCTAGAGGTCATTTACTTTGTCAAGGTCTAGAATTTCATTCTCAAACATATCTGAAATTAACTCAAATAACTCCGTGTCCATCAAATTTTTATAAGGGCCATGACTTGAAATTACCTGTCATAATAATGGGTATTTGTTAAAATGAATTTGGATAGCTTCTTTAATTTTAGATTCATTCTTTGTCTCCAACTCTCAATGTTTCTGTATCACTCCCTATCAACTTTCTTTCAATTCTATTTTTGAGAACACATGGTTTTTTCATGGTCTAAAGCGAGAGTATTATTAGTTTCTCTGGCTGATTTGTTCCTATGAAAATGATGACTTTTTTTTAAAGAAAATCACCAAATTTTAATATACATCTATTAATATTAACACTAAGTTAGAAATTAGAATTACAATACATATCACCATGGTATGCAGGGTCATTTGTTTCTCCAACCAGATGCAATCTCTATCCTTTATCATCCTACTGCTGGCCTAGGACACTGATTTTTATGCAAGGTGTTATTGAGCCCTCTTCCTTCTGACTGTAACTAGATGCAGTCACCTGGAACAACTAGTATAAGATAAGAAAATGAGAAGAAATGGAAACCAGGGCACTGCTTATCTGGGACTTTTCTGTACCTCTTTCTATGGGTTGTCTGTGTCCTGCTACTAGAGTTGACATCTCTTCTCAATGGCCTTTACTATACGCCTGCTTCTTTAAATTATGTGACCATTTCCTCTGCCTCCTAATCCCTGCAATTGCTAATTTCAGTGATTTGATATCCCTTGTCAATTTTCTCTTTCCTTATCCACGATTTTTGAAAGGAGTCCATTTATTTAACCTGAGCATTTACACCAGTTTTGTTTGCATCTTTTCTAGATGAAACTTACTATTTCAAATACATAGGACAGTGATGGATTATGGGTTATAATTAGCTAGGATTAATTTCGCAAGTTAACTTAAAAATATTGGAAATATTCATGCAATCTTGATATTTAAGTTAAGAAATTATATTATAGGCTGTAAATATGAGATATAGCCATTTTATTCCCTTCTTCCTCCTTCCTTTCTTCCAAGAGCCAAGTGCCTTCTTGAATATTTCATATTTTATCTTCTAAGTATAATTTTTACCCTCCTCTTTCTTCATGCCCAGAGACACTGATACCAAAGTGTTGGATTGGGGGCTCCCCTGCTCTCTGGCTTCCAGTTGATAGTGGTCAATGGATAGCATCATAAATTGATGGAAGAAGAGGAGAAAAGCCAGACTTGGTATTTATTCTTCTTGTTCCTACTCAGTCCTTAGGAGGTGACAGTCTCTAATATTGCTTGGTGTTGCTGCTACAGCATCCTTCAAGGAGTCCCACGCTGCTGCAACCATTCCCTCATTATCAATTAGTGCTCATCATCTCTTTCTTGACATCTCCTGACTTTGATGAGTTTATTATCTGATTCAGTTCTGACCAATTTCATACCTGATCCACTTGAAATTGATTAAAAATATGGTATGCCTCATACAATAAACAATTGATTTAGTTTTATATAGTAACAGAATAGAAAGTTTTAAACTTTAGGAAATGGATCCCTTTCTAAAATCCAGAGCACAAAGTCAATGGAGAAATTTTATTTTAACCTCAAATTGCCTGGAATCTAAAATTCAATGCAGATGATTTTTAAAACAAAGATTTTTTTAAAAAACGCAAAAACAAAAAAAGAGGCTCATATCAAAAGAGTTATAAGCTGCAGTGATTGCATGTTCAACATATCTAAGGTCACTTCATTTTATATTTCATGTCAAGATTAACTTAAGTGACCCTGTTCACTATGAAAATTCCATTTGACATTCAGGTATATGGCCATGATGTCACATCTCAATAATACTTGAACTTGTTAGAAAATATAAGATTTTTTTCTATAACTTAATATTTTGGGGCTAAGGTAATTGCTTATATCAAAGATTGGATTTGATTTGTTGAGGAAGGATCACCTGAATGTTTTTTGAGATTTCACCCTCAACATGTGTAAGTCTGTATTTCAGGGTGAAATATTTACAAAAATATCTTAATATATTTATTCAATTAATATCCACTTCTTGGAAAATAATTATGTAGCCTTTTGTGGTATCTAATGAATTATGATGAACACTAAAATTCATTTTAGAAGCTCATAGTTGTTATTAGAAAATGTAAATATCTAGAATTTAATTTCTGATGACATAGTAGAATTGGAATATATTTGATGAGTATAAAATAATATTGCATTTAGTATGTGTTTGGTTCAACAGTGACACAATTTAAAAACCTATAACAATTTGCAAAATTATCATAACTACTTTGTGAAGCTTCAGTATTTGTGTGTATGTACCTGTATGTGTTTGTGTGAGATATATATAAATATACATGCAAAAAAAGACAAACTCCCACACAAAGAAATATTTGTCATTTCTTACTATTGTTCCGGAAATTGTTATTAATGACATTGGCTAAACAGATACTTCATATTTTCTAACAGTTGTTAGTAAGTAGCCTTTGGGAATCTAGTCTGAAAGGAGGAAAGTCAATGTTCCTGAATTAACTCAGAAATAATTCTGACAAGTACCCTTTGCCACATTATATTTAGTATATGCCTTAAAATGTATGAGAGCTGTCAAAATACATCAATCTTTTTAAATACAAAACTTCTGTCAAGAACTAAAAATGTAACAATTAAAGTGATATAGTTCTTGAAGTTACATAACAAATTGCTTTCAATTGTTCCAATTTGAAAATCAGTAGGAGTGCATCTTTAGATGTAATTCATTAATACATTAAGATTAAATGCCACCATTGTCCTATTTGAACAGTTATTCCATTTCATTTCTTGAAAGTTATTTTCCCCTCATGTGAGAAGCATAAAATAGTCTTGCACTGAAAACTTTGTACTTCAGGAAAAGCCAGACCTATATTATTTGATATAAAATATTTCAAAAATAGATGAAAATATCTAATTTCAATCTTTATACACATAAGTATGCTTCTTATCAACGTATTGCTTCTTAGTTCCAGATTTACTCTTTTAACCTACTGTATTAAAAGTGATGACCCTTTAAATATTTTTCTTTTGCCAGGTGACAGTGTCGTTAGCACTGCTAGTGAGATCTTAAAACCTAAGAAAAAATTCTACGTCTTTGTTTTGATGTGCTTCCTTGACAAATTTCTGTAGTATGGATGGATTCTGTTTGTATCTGGGTCTTGCAGAGTCTCCAGCCTCTCTAGTGCCTGACTCCATACCAATATGTTATATCCAGTTGTACTCAGTGAAAACAGGTCAACTCTAACATACTGTGTGGGCAGTTTTTTGGACCATGCCTTCAGCCAGCTCCTGCAGTAGTCACAGCTTCTCCCAGACTCAGGTCCTACAGCACATGGGAGACAGCAGACACAGCATCTCCTCCTGACACCCTTCTTAGCGCAATTACATAAAAATTATGCTTCCAGAGAAGCTTTTCATGAACTGCTTTACCCTGCACACTTGATGGTAGATATCTGGAGAGATCCACAGGAAAAATGTAAGTCTCATTGATGTATCAGCAACTTTTTTGCAATGTCTCACCCAGAAGGTCTGGTTATCATATACAGAGATGTGGCTTTCCCTTGGAGAAGTCCTACATATCTAATGTCACTGTGCTCTTCAGACTTCACTTGGATTCCTAGGAACGAGTTCTCTCATTTTAATGAGAACTGATCTGAATGCTTATCTATATAAAAAAGATTTGGGGAAAATGGTTTATATCAGCCCAATTGATAAATAAGCAAAAACAAAAGCAATTCAAATATCCATCAAGGAACAATGGAGACAACATTTTAAATCAATCAGCAAGGGTTAAGCCATAAAGACATTTAATCAATTGCCTCCCCTGCAACAAAATAGCACTTTGTTTTGTTTTGTTTTGTTTTGTTTTGTTTTGTTTTGTTTTGTTTTGTTTAGGGAGGGCATTGTCTTCTGAAATTTATAGATAGGAAGAGAAGCTAATTGTCCCTTTCACACACAGTCTGATAGATCTTTGGCCACTGATGTAGCTATATCCAGTCATCTTCATTTAAGTGTGTGAATTTTGAGGTTAGGATGAAAGGCCTCATTATTTACACTTTATTCCAAAAGCATTCTAGCAAATGTCCTGCAGTAATAATAGGTCCTGTGACATCTTAAGCAGATGATTTGAGTCTGCAGCCAGGAGGACTCACTGAGATGCATGTAGTTATCCCCCAAAATACTGACAAAAATGAATCAGTATAAGGTGTTAGCCAAAGGATGGACTATGGCTGACTGAATATGAGATAAATAATAGCCACAGCCTTGGGAAGACTTACTGCACAAGGACTGTAGCCTGTGGGTAGATCTCCAGTGTCCTATAATTTTGCAGGATCCTGGCTGTTAGTTTAAAGTTTCTGTAACAGAAGGACTTAATGTAGGGCTTACGCAGACTTGAATGGTGCAATGTCTGGACGCTGGAAGTCAACACAGATTTCCTGTCCCTGCTGTCAACACCTCTGACTCTAGCTGAAACTGCAGCAGACATTTTACAAGAATTTTGGTGCTTTCTCTCCTAACTCCTTTGTCTCTGTTTCTGATTCTTTGAGGACTTCCTACAGAAATGTGGGAGCTCGACCATAGTTGGTTACCCTGGAATGATCAAAACTGAGTATTTCCAGAGTCAACAATTAGTAAAGGACAAAAGTCAAATATTTCCATCTCTTCATCTTTCTTTAGAACAATTTTGACATGCATTCTACTCGATTTCTGTGAAATTTTAGTTGCCCATCTAAATCCAACCACTCATAAAATCACCCTTTGTGGGCTCTTCTCTCTTTCCTTTGTTACTTCTCTTTTTCTTCCTCCGACTTACACTTCCTGGATCTATTCCCCAAAATATTCCTGTAGCAGTCTTTGTTTCAGAATTGTTTTGGATGAAAATCAAAATCACATGTACCTGGTTTTACTGAAAATATAGGAATAAATATACATTACAAAATTGGTGTGTGATATATATATCCATATCAACAAATTAGCACTTGGTTTTGCCTATCTCTCTACAGTTCAAAAGCCTCACTTCATACCCTTGACTAAAAAATAAAAAGTTAGTTAAAGATGAAATATTGTTCAAAGTTCCATTCAGCCACATCTGGGATTTATGTCTCATTCACGGATATAATAATCCAGTTGTAACATTTCATTCTTTCATATAAATGTAGTAATCCCTCATACTTTGGGATCATAATGTTAATATTACTGCTCTTAACTTTTAATGTATTCTTAAAGGAGAATCATATACTCAGACAAAGAATTAATCTCATTAGCAGAATAGTTTTAAGAAGTCCATTGCTTCAAATAAGCATTCCTCCAAAGATATGCAAATAGATAAAATCAGATTATGCACAATGTTTCTCAAAGTAAATGCGAGTGTTTTCTACTATTGTTATTTTATCGTCAGAGATTATAATAGTTAAGCCGAGAATTTATTGAAATCTAATTGTGATGGGAAACTATTTAAAAATCTGTGTTGATTTACACAATGTGACTATAGCTATGTGAAATAGGTAAGAGCAAATTTTTTCAGTGAATGTACAGTACTCTGGTATTTATGTACTCTTAAATATAAATAAAATATTTCAAATTTTCTGTACAGTTGGAGACAATTATTTTTTAAATATCTAGGAAAAGCAACATTCTAATAGAAAATACTCCAATAAATTAATACCAACTGCTTTTATATCTGGGAATTTTAGAGATTATTCACTTGTGTATTTTTTTGAATTCATTAATATATTCAGATTAATTAATGAAATACCCAAAATACCATTTAAGATATGGCAAACTTCAAAGAGTATGTGGTATACTTTTAACAGTTTCAGGGTTAACATAATTGAAGAAGCATTTAACCTATAAACTATGCATAAACTTGAATACTTAGTCATTTCTTTATTCTACAATGAAAACATGCTTTGCACACTTCCCTGAACATCACCCTAATTATTCACCTTGAATCTTTTATAATATTAATGACCAAAAGCAATGCTGCAGTGATAGAAATGTCCTAATCTCTGCTCTGTCCAATATGATGGTTACTTGGCACTTGTAAATAGCTCTTGAAATATATCTTGTGTGTCTAAAACACTGACTTATATTTTCAATTAAGAGTTTGCACATGGAAGTGCATACCTATAATCCCAGCTCCTTGGGAGACTAAGGTAGAAGGATCACAAGTTTCATTCCAGCATGGGTAACATAGTAGGATCCTGTCTCAAAATAAGATTTAGAATAGGGTTAGGGATGTCTCTTAGTGGCAGAACATTTGCCTTAGTATGTGCAAGGCCCTGGTTTTAATCCCAGTGGCTCAAAACTTAACAAATAAATATGCAAATAAAGCTTTAAATGTAAAGGTTTTCTTATTTTTACTTTTTGATACCAGGGATTGAACCCAGGGACTCTTAACCACTGAGTCCCGTCCCCACCCCTTTTTATTTTGTATTATGAGACAGGGTCTTACTAAGTTGCTTAGGGTGTCACTAAGTTATTGAGTCTGGATTTGAACTCATGATCCACCTGCCTCAGCCTCCCAACTGCTGGAATTACATGCAGTTTTAAATTTAATTAACCACTTATAGTTAATTGCTATCACAGTCTATCTGACTTAAAACAAAAAGATGCAAATAATAACTCTGAGTTACATGAGAACTACAATGAGAAAAGTGGTAGTTTTTAAATACGAAGATCAGTTCTTAAATATGAAAATATCCTGAGCCCAGAAAATACAAACTTCATTTAACTGACACAGTTTGTTTCCTTATTTTACTGGAGTATTTTATGAGTAGTTTTGAATGCTGATGAATTACTTAATGACTCTGAAATGTGGACTGTATGTCTGTGGATTTTACTTTTATGTGTTGTTGGAAGTTCAAGTGGGGCTTGAATTCATAGTAAAACTTAATGTACCTTTGTGAATGAATACAACTGTTTCTTAATTGAACACATTATGATATTGAACTATTTTACTGAACTAATAAAAAGACTAACATTGTTAGGCAGTATGTCATTGTATGCTTAGAATAACTGAATGACTAATTTAATTTAATATTGAGCACTTTGGAACAAAAACACATGTATTACAAGGTAAGATGATTATTATTGCTGATTAAAAGAAGGTAGCAAATTTTATACTTACGTGTGTTTAACAAATTCTCTTCAATGTGTTTAGCATAAGGGTTTTCCCTTACACCTATACCATGCATGGGCCTAACATTTTTAAACTTATTTTTATATAATTAATTTCTTCACTCTAATATCAGTGTAAGATGACTTTTCTATCACGTATGCAAATAACAGGTGCACTTATCATATTCATCACAAAAATTAAGGAATTGCCTGTTCTAGTGAGGAAGAGTCATTTTCATTATCTGAGAAATAGTATTAGAATTACAGTGAACTGAGACTCTTAAATTCTATTTGTTTGGATAACAAATCACTTAATCACTTCTGAACAATGCTTTCAAAATTGCTAGATAATTAGATTATAAATTCACCTTCATAGAAGGCTTCAAAGTATTTACAGATTGAAGTATTAGTATTGATAATCCTATGCATTATTTATATGTAATCAAAGGTAGATTGAATTTTGAGAAAAACATGAGATATGGAAGTATATTGAGAATGTTATGGCATTATATAAATATATATATATTATCACAAGAATATACTAATTTGCTGTTGTGTATCGTTTCTCTTCAGAATAAATTAAATTTCTTTTGAAAATCTAATTTCAAAAATCACTAATCACTGTGGGTACTTTGTAGACATTAGCAGTGTCTATTTTCCAGACTCAGTCATCACTGATGATCTGAGAACATTTCTGCTTGACTGCTGACATAGGTTATTGTTCATCCTCCTCCTTTACCCCTGCAAGCCACATCTGGGAGAGCTGACATGGAGTTGGTCCTCCTTCGGCACTTGTGGCCATTGCAAACAATGCCAGCCCTGTGCACATGCACACGACTACATGAGGACTGCCAGGCTTGCCTTCCTGCTCTAACCACACTCAGAACCCAAAGTCAGTGCTCCTTCCTTGCTATCTGAAATGTTATTTGGACCTGCTTATGAGCCACCCTATTCACACTCCAAAACTTCATTTTATGAGAAACACCTCCTTTGTATACTCTTCTTGGTTTGTATGTGGTATTGACCAACTGTATACCTAAATCAAATTTTGAAGAGTGGTCTATCCTAACTATAAACAGTGGCTGCAACAATGGGCATAGCAGTCAAGGTTTCTAGGTGATAACCTCCAACAGAGATGCTCTGCCTCCTTGCTGATTGGCTCTGTGCCTGCTGCTGAGCATGCATTTTGAGCTGCTGCTCTTGGTTTCTAGCTTGCACTTTGAGCTCTGCTACATTGTGCCGTACTTACTAGGTTCTGCCCAGCATCTTGTACAGATTTAAACTACCTGTGCCATAACTGGCATTGAGAAACACAAGCATGGGGTTGGGTCCCTCTTTGAAGTGGTCGTGCAGGTCATGCGTCTTAGGTTAGACTAATCTGTGTATCTTAGGTAGAGATCATGTATTGAATCCAGCATGAGCCAGCATGACTGATAGTAAGCTTGGGGGATTGACTCTTAATCCTGTGTCCATTGTTTTTGTGTCTCAACCTAGTGTTGGACCTCATTCTATAAAGCATTGGTATGATAAACATATACTGTGTGTGATACATGGATCACGGATCTAGAAGTGCAATAATAAAGATTAAAATACTCTGTTTCTCTCGTTTTTGGTAATTTTGCTTTTCCTGTCATTGTCAATTTAAGTCAATTTTGAGAAGGATTCTTATAGGTGACAATTATGTTTTTAATATCTTTTGTGTCATACATTTAAATTTCCTCCATTGTTCTATATATAAAATGACCATTTTCTGAGATTTCTTCATTTTGTTCAGAGGAATTCACTTATTTGTTGCTTTGACCACAAGATGTCCCCTGTTACCATCTACTTGAACGAACTGTAACTTAATCTGTGAGTAACATCAGATTTAATAACACTATTTAATAGATTCTCTATAAGTTAGAGGCAGAGCCTGGAGTGACTTTCTTCTGAAATGAAATGATTGGAAAATAACATGATGTGAACAAATAAACAAAACACACTGTCAATTTTCTTAGAGCTTAGCCTCCATCAATCTGAAATGACAAATTTTACTGTGTGTCAATGTCATACTCAGACATACACAGCTACTGAGGACTGGGAAAGTCCACTTTGAAACAGGGTGGATATGTCCATGTGGCATGATTGGTCATGTCCCCTTTCCACAATGTTCAACTATCCAGAATTGCTTAATGGGATTCTCCCAGGAAGACACAAAGATTTCTCAAAGGCATTCTCACCAGCTAATAACTTACCATAGTTTGACATACCATTTTCTCTGATAAAATAATAGCACAGTCATAAGAAATTGGGAATGCATTCCAAAAGCACAGTAATTTACAGATATTTCCTCTCAAATATCACACTCTCTATTCATTTTGTGTTGCCTGTACAGAGATGGTGCCAACACATATCTATTTTGCCAGCTGGCTCCCAGTTCAGCTCTTCTAGTAGGAACCCCCACAGGGAAATTTGTATGCTAGGATAGGAGAAATAAACCCCTTGCTCCATTATACTTTCCTGCTGGATCCTAGCAGCATTGTGCAGCAATATCTTTATCATTGATTCCACTTAGAACTCCTCCACCACTATAAATAGTCACCCTGAACTTCCCCAGGGGTAACAACCTCATCTAGAAAGTGTTTCTATCCCAAAGTTTCAATTCTAGCCTCCACTAAGATCTAATGAATTCTATGGAAAGCCTCACATCACAAACAGAGTGACAATGTAGTTTCACTGGAATTCTGTTAATCAAGTGGATTCAGAGGTGACCAAGGAAATGTGGGCACACACCTAACTGACTTCTGCCTCCTCATTTCACCACTTGTCTGCATATGCCCTATATTGAATCCACTTTTCTCCATGCTTTAAAGTAACAACCAATCATAATATGTAAGAATGATATTACCCCAGATGAACATGATGGTGCACACCTATAATCCCAGTGACTTGGGAACCTGAGGCAAGAGGAGCACAACTTCAAAAACTGGCCTCAACAACTTAGTGAGGCCCTAAATAACTTAGCAAGACAGTGTCTCAAAATAAAAAATAAAAAATTGTCTGGGTGGTGGCTCAGTGGTAAAGGGTTCCTGGGTTCAATTCCCAGTACCAACAAAAAGAATATGATATGACAGTAGATGTCAAATGGAGCACACTACAGTTCCTGCTATATTAACTGCTCCTAAGGCTGTACCCCATTCTCAATCAAAACTGACTCCACCCACTCTGGAATAGAACATCAGCCTATTGGTTTCTTTGTACAATTGATAGTAGACATGGTTCTCTGAGGGTTCTGACTACTACTTATAAGTAAGTAGTCAGGTCACAGTCATTGTACCACATCATTATCACCAAGTTTGGAATTACCTACTGGTAGTTCAGTGAGATCTCACAGTTTTTTTTTTCCTTACTATGTAGCAATATGCCCAGTATCTCATTATACTCAAGAAAACTTACTCACTAGTTGAACAACATCTTTATTTTTTTTCTGATAATCTATCAGCATTATAGCCCAAATGATGTGATAATATTTGCTGTTGTAGTGCCCAGACGGATTCTCTTCCCCTACCTCATAAATGCTAGGGTCATGAATCCCTCATAGACCAGAAGGAATGAGAGGCATTTTGCAATCAGTTTCTGGCAGCAATGATGATAAGTATCAACTCTATTACAACCCCTTGTTTTCTGGCTTCAAGTCTTCTACCTATTGAGATCCCTTCAAGATATACAGATTATGAGTTCAATACATACACCATAACATGTCCAACAAAATACTTCAACAATTGCATTTCATGCCTTTTCTGGTGGTTTTTGCTTAATTTTTAAGAGAACCCATACATGTTCTCCTGGACATGGAATCAGCACCAGTCTGCCAGTGTCTTCACTGTGGATCTTGGTTCTTCAAGGTATTTCATCAAATTTTCACACTGTAATAATCCCAACACCATCCATTTTCCTTTCTAATGTTGTAGAGTTGCTATATCTTGTAGTTACTACCTCTCTAATACCTTAGAAGACATCCCATTTCATTCTTGTTATTGTTTTCTATCCTCCAGTATCAGCTCAAATGATCACTTATGTGATCTATAATAATTATTGTGCTTTCCATTTTCCTGACTAGCACCAGAGAGTAAGGGAAATATTGAGCCAGACATTGTCATTTACTTAGTAAGTGTAACATTACTAAGTGTGAAGGTATACAGTGGGGTGGTAAGTGCATGGTGAAGAACAAAATAATGTCTACAATCTTACAAGGATGTTGTGGGTGTGTGTTAAACTGAAGTCCCAGGAGATAATAATTTTCCTAAGTCATTAGAAAGCAATACTGTGTGGTATGCTGTCATTATAGACCAGGTCATAGTAGCAGGAACAGTAATATTATAATGGTCTGAGCTCTGTGATGTGGTCCAGAGTAGATTATACAGAAAGTCAAACAATGCAGTGGCAGTGGTACAAACCATGTGATTGGGTATTGATACTATGATGTAATGACCAAGAACCAGAACACCATACATCTGCCACTAACAGAATCTCTAGCACAATGAAAAACTCTCCCTCCTCAAATAAAAGTAGCATTTTCAGTGAGGAACACCATCTCAGGTACTAATCCTACTGTTCTTTTTACTGATATTTTTTCTTCAATTGCTTTTGTGCATTTTAGTCTATATACCATTTGGCTCATATAATACTTTAGAAAGTGAAACATTTAACTAATAGTTCTAAAAATGTCAGTTGAAAAGATCTTAAGCACAAGGTTCTTGAATTTTGTAATATATAACTTTCAAAAATACGCTAATATATAACTTTCAAAAATACATAAGTACCTTCTATTAATCTTACTCAATTTGGAAAGTCATAGATATTCTCAAGGTTTCAAAACTGTTTATGTCAAAACAGTGAGAAATGTATGCAGATTTTCTCAGTGGAATCAAGCAGCTATATAAATGTTTGGCTTTTGAAATAGCATAATACTTTGAGTTCATTTCTTCACAAATTTCCTGCTCATAATTCTTTCCTTTGTAAATATTTATATAAGGTACTCAGCATATAAATCTCTTGATACAAAAGAGAGCTGAGAGACAAAAATGTAGATTCTCTCTGGCAGGAAAAAAACATCAATGTGAGAATCAAAGTGACTGCCTGGCACTATTAGAATTAGAATATCCTATGGTTTATATCTGGTACAATTGTGAATGTGAGGACTTTGCAAAGATATTTGAAGGAAATAGCACTTAAGGAAAGAATGCAGATGAAATGATACACACCTGAAAAATATATTTGTATATCAAATGCAATTTACAATGCATGAAAAAATCTTCCATTCCAAATCTTCTCTGGGACTTTTCCCCAATATAAATTTATAGTTTCTTTTGAAGAATAATAAGTATTATTATAAAAATACTGAAATGAGTTTTCTTATTTTAGAGAGATTAAGATTTCATTTTAGAAAGTTAAAATTGCCCAAACAGAAGACAGACCACACTTAAAATTTTTAAACAACTATTCCTTTAATGTCCACACTGATTCTCTGATTGTATACTATTTTTATATATAAATGCCTTTGCAAATAATAAAAACTTATGAATGACTTTAAGTACCTCTTTCCTTTGGCAATTTGCAGTAAAACTCTGATACATCTCTTTATCGAGTTGTCTGAAATAAAGCAATGATTTAATTGCTGAATGAAAAGTATTATATCAAAATACTAACTGGTAACTGTTTATTATTAGTTACCACTATGCTGCTACCATTTAGTGTGAAGATGAACAAATATAATACCTACTACTGGTCCAATAAGCTCAGCGGCCATTTACTATTCATACATGCTCATGGTCCAGAAGGAGGTGATATTATACCCTGAAGTTTCTTCTATTGACTTTCATGATTAGTTAGATATTTTATCTTAGGAAACTAAACCCAAAATGTATTAATCTGTAAAAAGTACTCATTTATGGGACCAGTATTTTTCATAACCTCTAAAATCTGTCTTTAAGAATGATTTTGATGGCTTATTCTTGGATTTATAGAGAAATGAGCCTCTGTGAATCCATCATGAATTCTTAAAGGCATGGAGGTTTGAGAGAGCACATGCTATGGCACTGATTTCCCCAAACCTCATTGTGCTTCAGTGTCAGCAATATTATACATATGAAGTGATTTTCACCATTGTGATTTGCACTGAAAAGTTACCACTGAAAAATGGGGAAAAATTAAGTCTCACAATCTATATTTACAACCAAGTTATGACAAAGGGGACATTACAATTTTAAAAATCAAGAAAATGAGTTATTGAATCTACACAAGCATAGCATAACAAAGTTGTTTTACTGCAAGTTCTTACTACCTTTTAAAATTTTTTCCTCCTAGTTTTGCGTATTAATTAATTGGTTTTCTGATTCTAGAAAAATTAAGGATCCTCAGAGTAGTTAAAACTGGGCTACATAAATGAATATAATGCAAATTATTTTAAGACAACATTCTCATTTTTAAGGAGATTCCTATGAAGATTAGACAAGAAAATTCATGTTTAGAAGTATCACATTAAGTGTTATGACCATGACTCTCAGGAAAAAAAAAAACAAAGCAAAAACACCTAAGCAAGATGCCAGAGACCTCCTGCCACCATTTAAATCATGAGAGAATTACTGGTTATAAAAATAAATGACTCCAAGTTGATTCTTCTAACACAACTAGGAGAAAGATTTGGGGTGGTTTACATATTTCCAAGGGAGCAGCCTAGGCAGAATTATATAAAGGCTAACTGTTTTGTAATAGTACAAGCAATGATTTGCATAATCCAGTCCCTGACTTCCATTTCAACCTCTATTCCTCAGGGTCTTCTTAAATCTACCTCTGACTAACTGGTGCTTTTTCCAGATTGTTGAACAAAACAAGCTTGCCCCTGCTTTAGGGTCTTTCAACTTCATCTTGGATTTGACTGCACAGATCTTTACTTCAACTCTTGTAGTTGACGATTACAGTTTATGTTTCAGCTCAGATGTCCTCTCTTTAGAAAGCTTTAATGAGCTGTCTCTCTTTCCAGAATTCCATTACGATCAAATGCCTATTTCATTATTTTTAAGATTTGAACCAATTTTAAAAACTATCTTTCTTGCTTTTATTTCCATTGTCTTTTCCTACACTTCATGGACCAGTCACATGAGAACAAGAACAATGGTGTTTGACAATGCTTTATCCCCAGACAGGAAAGCCCTGCTCCACAAACCTGAACAAATGGAGGAATGATATATTCATAGAAGGAGACAAGAAAAGTCAATATGGGCCAGATCAGTAATGTGTGCCAGGTCTACCTTTGATGAATGGCTTTGAATTTGAGGGATTATTAGAATTTATTGAAGAATTTGAGAAATAACATGATCTATTTGTGTTTTTTGAAGCAATGTTTTGACAACTGGCAAATCTTTCCCAAAGGATGTGAGCAGGCTAAGAGTAAGATAGAATAAAGAGAATTGAATCCAAAACTAAATTGGATGTGAAATGCACAAGAAAAATTATTTGTTGAACACTGGTGGGATAAAATATATCAGACAGAATAAAAAAGGCTATTGAAAATGAAGGACAGAGTGCAGAAAATGATATTTAATACACTATAAATTTCTATCTTTATTTTTGTCCCTACAAGCACATGGAGATTTCAGGGATTTCTGTGGTTTGTTTTACATAGAAATGATTAAATACTATACTTTATATAGGCATCTCTCCCACTTAACATTTCTGAGAGAATGCATGATAAGTTAAAATGCTTTTCTAGGAGTTATATAATTATGCACATTATAGCCATTTACATTTCCATCTTCAAATTCTTTAAGATAATTTTGATGGATTGCAGATGTAGTCTCCCAAACAAAATTTTATCTGAACTACTTGCAATGAATATTATAGTTATTTAATATTGGAGATAAATACTTTCAAATTGGCATTTTGAAGAACATTTTTCAATAATTTGATTACAAATTTTTTTCTTGTACTCTATTATTGTAGCAATTGTATCTGCAATTCAAGGACATTTAGGTTGAATTTCAAGATCATATTTAATGATTAGAAATTGCTTTCAGATTATGAGGTTTTGAATGTTTAATTACTTCTTATTTTACTTAAGGAAATTTATAAAAAAAATTCTATATGAATATAATCAGGATTCAAGCGTGATTCAGGAAACTTTATATTTTGGAACCTCCTGGGATTGAGAAGGCAGAAACTCTGGCATGAGCCCAATCCCTCATCTACCACTGGTTTTGAAATACCTTTTCAAAATAGGATAGTCCCCTTCCAAGGTTTGGGAATGGTCAAAAACAGCAGGGATGTTGTACCCAGGTTCAGGTACTCTAAATTCACACTCCTACATTCAGGAGCACTCTGTGACATTGTATCTCCACATATAATCAATCACATTTTCCAATAAGGTCCAGCAATTACGATTTTTGGATGTTTACGATCAGGGTGTTTTGCCAGGTCAAATTCCAGAAGGAAGCTTGCTAAAAAGATTACTTTTACATGGCAACAAGTGGATAATTTCTTACTTGAGATTAGCTGTACAAATAGAGCTGAAATGAAGATTCTGGATAACTCTCAGTAATGTCAGACATAAAAAGAAGTCAGAATTCCAGACCCCCTAAAGGCTATATCTGCCTCTTGATCTCAAGTTATTTGTATGGGCCTTGCTACTGGTCCCAAGTCATGTATAGGGCCCTCCACTATTGTGATTGATGTCAGAGCCACTTTTATTTTGCTCACCACCTCACTTATAGCCCCCAAATATCACTGAGAGAAATTAGAAGTCAGGACATACTATATATGTATATGATTGTTTGATGAACACAGTCAGAAATCCCAATAGACAACCATGTTTACCTCTGGGTCTCAAGTCATGTATGGGCCCCTCCCCTACCTTTTCAATGCTTCAATTTTTTTCTGTGATACTACTTGTGTTGTGTTCTCCTGAATTTGACAGTAATGGGAAAATATATACCCTATCCTGTGCTCATTTCCTACCCACAGCTGACAACCAGTAGGATTACTAAATCCCCTTAGTGTCATGAGGTTATCTAGGGGTGGTTTCATCAATCTCATCCAAGAAGTTATAATATAAAAACAGTCATTTTTGTCCATACTCTACTTCCAATCAGGATCAACTTCAATGGATATGTAACTTGTGCAATATCCCAGGGCACTGCTTTGAGAAGGATCGCACTCTTGGTTTAATTCTATTTCATTGCTATCTGCAAATCATCAGAATTTTTAATGCCAACCATTAATATTTGCTTTACACTGGTCCCTGCATATTATATAGCCCATTCTTACTTGGAAAACATGTTCTATATTTGTGTCATAAAATTTCAAACAATATATAAAACCAAAAAACAAATATGGTTCAAATGATTGATTTACTTTAATACTATGGGTAAAACTAACATCTGTGGTCATCATTAACTATATACATTAACAACCTTTGAGTTAGTAATTGGAAGTCAATATTCAGGAAAAGGATGGAAGATAATGTGGAGTTATACGCAATGATGTAATAAACAAAAAGAAGTAGTATTAAGTAACTTCAGAGAAGGTAAGTTATATATATATGTATATATATGTTATATATATATGTATTTTGTTCTTTTTCACTTAAAATCTGTACATTTATTTAAAAATATACATTTATTTTTTAGTTTTTGTCTGTTAACTGATACATAAAAACATAAGCATTGTATATATTAATGGGGTTTTCTATATTTTTAGTATAGACCTGTCATTAGATCCAGAGTTATGAGTAGTAACAATTACTGAATATTACACTGAAATGAAACAAAATTTTCCAGTAATAGTACTTTTAGCAGTGAACAGCTTATG
>JAJEJO010052495.1:1010-16142 GCA_020662805.1 Glaucomys volans
CCCCCCCCCCGCATTATGCATCATCATTCATTTATCAGAGGGACCATTCTGCTTTTGGATTTATGTGATTGGCTGATCTCACTTAGCATAACAGTTTCCAACATCAGCCATTTACTTACAAATGCCATAATTTTATTCTTCTTTATGGCTGAGTAATATTCCATTGTGTATATATACCACAGATTATTTATCCATTCATCTACTGAAGTGCATCTAGGTTGATTCCATAATCTAGCTATTGTGAATTGAGCAGCTATGAACATTGATGTTGCTGCATCACTCTAGCAATCTGATTTTAAGTCGTTTGGGTATAGGCCAAGGAGTGGGATAGCAGGGTCAAATGGTGGATCCATTCCAAGTTTTCTAAGGCATCTCCACACTGCTTTTCAGAGTGGCTGCACCAACTTGCACTCCCACCAGCAATGTATGAGTGTACCCTTTTCCCCACATCCTCGTCAACACCTGTCTTTGCCTGTGTTCTTAAGAAAAGACATTCTAATTGGGGTAATATGAAATCTTAAGGTGGTTTTGATTTGCATTTCTCTTATAACGAGGGATGTTGAACATTTTTTCATAAATCTGTTGATTCCTTGTAGATCTTCCTCTGTAAAGTGTCTGTTCATTTCCTTGGCCCATTTATTGATTGGGTTATTTGTGTTCGTGGTGTAAAGATTTTTGTGTACTTAGTAGATTCTGGAGATTAGTGCTCTGTCCGAAGTGTGTGTGGGAAAGATTTTCTCCCACTCTGAAGGCTCTCTCTTCACATTGATGATTGTTTCCTTTGCTGAGAAGAAGCTTTTTAGTTTGACTCTATCCCAATCATTGATTCGTGCTTTTATTTCTTGTGCTTTGGGAGTCGTGTTAAGGAAATCTGGTCCAAGGCCAACATGATGAAGATTTGGACCTATTTCTCTTCTATTAGGTGAGTGCACCATAATTATAAGGCAACAGAAGAGGTGATTGTGCTTGGTTGGTGATGTGAGGATAAACTGTATTACCTCTATTGTTGGAAACTGGTTTGCCTCCTTAGTAAATGATTAATGATTAACTCCATCTTCTCAACATTGGGTAGATCCACATCTCCTTACTTATATTTAGAAGTCCTAAACCCCAGGTTAAAATTGTCTCCTGTTGGTGCATTCATGGAAAGGTTTGGGATTACATTAGAATTGGTGTGATTTTTTTCCAGATCACACTTCAGCTAACACACTCAGCAGTGTGCATGCTCCTCTGCCCTAAAATGTAAATCATATGCCATCATTGCAGGTGGCTGGTAAGGCCTTAGGCCAATTGCCTGACTCAGCAATATAGCCGGTGAGTCCATACCAGGAAGACTGTTGTTGTCAGGTCTTGCACCTGTGGATTGGGCTTGACTTCTTGACCCACACATCCTTGCTTGGCCCGCATTACTCCCCTGTTCACTACACCTGGTGGGAACTATTTGCCTACAGCAGGGTCCCCAATCCCAGGAAATCATGATACCTCCTGCAGCCAATTGAGCACATTGGCCCCTCTCAGACATGGATGGTATGAAAGCCTGTCAGGTTTCAGCAGGCTTCATTATCTTGTCTTAGATGTCATTATTCAGATGTCTCAAAGAGAGAGTGTCCCCACCCAAAACACATGTTTTTTCCTCTTTTCCTGTAATAAGAGGTTATGATCACTTTTTTGGCAAACAAAAATCCCCTGGGTCTTGCCTGATTCCTCTTCCCTCCTACCAGCAGACCTGGGCCAGCCCTGTAGTTGAAAGTTCCTCTGCATCAACCAGGACCTGAAGAGGTTCCAGTTGTCATGGCAAATGGGATGCCATTGTGCTGTCATATGGCCTTTCTGTGACTTCAGGTGGTCAGTGCTGAACAGATAAGTTGACAGACAAGCCATTCATTTAAAGCCAGGTTGCACAAGACCCAGCAAGAAGCCCTGGGGTGAGAAAAAATCTCCATTCTTCTACATGACCAAGAAAATTCCATGGCATTCCCAACCAAACTCTTGCATATTAGCCCCTTCCACTCTATATACTGTAGTTCTCCTCTCTTTGGCTCTCTTGCCCAGGAACACTGGTAATCAAGTTAGGCATTTCTTGAGTGGGTTCAATCCAGGGTAGCAGCATTTTGGGGAGAAATGGTGGACTGAGAGTTCAATGGACAGGACATTCTGCAAATATTCTCACTGCAAAGAATGTTGAGAGGAATTTCAGCATTCATAAATGCTCAAAGTTTGAAAACTTAATGCGGATAATTTATCACTGATCGAATAAGATTCCTGGGTTCACACATTTGTAATCCATCACCTCTTCCCATTCCCTATACATATTTACATACTATGCCTCGTGAAGTTGCTGAAAATTCCCTTATTCAGAAACAGACTCTTCCCAGGAATACCACATTTTACAGGCACCCACATACGTGAAGTTAAAAGCAAAATCCAGCACCTCCACTGAGATATGCATTTGGCCCCACTGGTTTGATTTTTCTCAAGGACAAGACTGAGAGGAATGAAAACAATGAGACAGGTGTGAGCAGTATGGGATTATAATTGCTTGTTGTTCAGGTGTGAAAGATTCCCTCAATTTCCTGTTGTCTCAGTGAGCAGAACATATAAATCCTACAAATACCTAATTTTCCTACTGCCACATGCCTCCATGCTTCCCTCTGATAATTGTCTGCTATTTGAGCAACTTCAGCACTCTTATTCTGTCAAGCAACGGGGGTAAATATTTCTCTCCTCATTACTAAATAGACATTGGAATTTGACCTGCAACAAAGTGTGCTTGTGGGATTGTTCATAAAAGTTATCCAGAGTATTTGACAGAAATCATTTGGATTGACTTTGGGTAGGTTTTTCTGCAATGCATATCACATAGTCAGGTCTGCAGAACATGCAGTCATCTACCTTAAGTAGTCTCTTCAGATCATGCCAAACCTCCAGTTCCTCAACATTTCCTCCTCTGATCAATCAACAAAACCGTTGGATAAATGTCAGATTTCATTGGATGCCCGTACTAAATAGAATATTCTCCAAACATATGTGTACCAGTCATAGTGCCTCCCCAGAGTTCTTGACATCTTAAGGGACAGTATTCCTGAAAATGAGACAACTCTGAAGAACTTAGAGATTAAAAACTATCTCATTAATATGCTAGCATTTGTATTGAATCACCATATTGTACAAGATAAAAATGCTCACCAGGGTCTGAAATTGATTCCTTTCCATTTTCCCATTTTATGTTCAGGTTTAGCACATATTGGAACTTCATTGTTGCCTTTCAGCAAGAAAGGACATGGGAAATATCACCTGCTCTAGGGTTTGTGAAGGAGAAATTTTCTCAAGGGGAAGCAAACCCAAGTTGTCAAAAAATGTCCTTTTTTTTAGACTCTCTACCAAAGAAGTGGACTTCTACATCTCAACATGTTCCAACACAATCACACTGTCAATATAAAAACTGTGAGATGTAGACAAAAACAGGGGCATGTGGTCCTCAATTCACTAAATTTTTGGTGCTTTGCAGTTTTATAAGCATCATCTACTAAATCATCATTTATTAAAGACTTGTATGAATACATGAACTAACTTTAGCTGACATCATTCAGCAGTCACAGGTTTCATGTTAAGCCTGGTGTCCCTGTATCATTTGAGGCACAGGTTAATCCTGACCTCATCAGGCACTTGTTTCATCCCTTGGTTTCATGTTCTTGGAGGATGGCTGTGCCTGAATCTGTGACACTGACCTTTAGTCTGCATCTACCAGCTGCTGTTTAAGTGGTTTGTGGAAAAGTGTCACAGGGCCTTTTCTCAGACAGGTGATAGGCAGTTCAAGAGAATTCCCCTTAAGTTAAAAAAAATTTGATGGTGTTTCTGCATCAAAGGATGAATGGAAGGACCCATTGGAAAATCATATGAAGATAATTTATACATGGACCATAATTTTAAGGCAACAGAAGAGGTGGTGGGTTCTGGCTGGTGAATTGCACATAGAATGTCTCGCCTCCATTGCCAGCAACCTGCTACTCTCCTTCCTGATTGATTAGTGATAAAATTCCTCCTCTTGATGTCAGGAGAGCAGCATCTCCTTACTTCTACTTAAATGTCCTAAATCCCAGGTTCCAGCTCTCTCCTGTTGGGTCATTCATGGAAAGGTTTGGCATCACACCAGAGTTGTTATATTTTCCAGTTCAAACTTCCTGTAGCATACCCAGTTGGCCCACATCCTCCTCTGCTCTGAAATGTCATCTATCTCACCTAATCTCCATGGCCAATAAGGTTCATGGTCACTCTCCCCACACAGCAGAGTGAACACCAGGATGAGTTTCTTTGAAGGGCCATGCCCCTGAGATCTGGGCTGGGCTTGCTGAATCATGCAACCTCAGGCACCCCCACATCAGACCCTGGTCCACTACACCTGTTGGAAAACATTTGTTTGCAGCAATTTCCCCATTCCCAGGAAATCATGATTCCTCTGGGGTGGAAGTCAGCACATTGGCACCTCATGAACATGCATGGTATGGCAGCCTGTCAGTCTACAGTGGGTTCCCTTCTCTTGGATGGCATCAGATATCTCAATGGGAGAGTGGCCCCCCAACAATACATGCTGATTCCTCTTCTCCTGGCCTAAGAGCTCAGATTCCCTTTTGTGGCAAAAAAAATACCCCTGGGACTTACCTGCTTATTCTTCCCTCCTACTAAAACCAGTGGGCCAGGCCTTTCCTTCAAGATTCCTCTACAGCAGCCAGGACTTGAAGAGATTCTAGTTGGCATGGCAACCATGAGAACCTTGTGTTTTCATAGGCCTTTTCTGTGACTGCAGGCCAATAGGTGTAACCCAGCTAGGATGATAGTCCAGCCATTCATGGAAACCCAAGTTGTCAAAAAACCAGCAACTGGCCCTGGGAGAGAAAAAACATGAATTCTCCTACATGAGCCTGAAAATTCCTTTCCCTTCCAACCTGAATTCCCACATGCTTGCCCCTTCCAATCTACCTACTGTAGCTCTCCTCTCTTTTGCTCTACTGTCTTAGGAGGACTGGTAAAAAGTTAGGCATTTCTTGAATGGGATCATAAAAAGGGTAACAGAATTTTGTGGAGAAATGAAGGATTGACAGTTCAATGGACAGGACTTTTTGCAAATAATCTCACTGCAAATATTGTTGAGAGGAATTTCTGCACACATAACTCTGTATGTTTTAAAACTTAAGGGGATTCATTACATTTGAGCTAATATTATTGATTGGCTCATAGATCCTGTGATCGATCACCTCTTCCAATACCCTATACATCTTTACAGATAGTTCTTCATGAAGTTTCTGAGACATTCCCTTAATGAGAGAAACAGACGTTGCCCAGAAAATCAACATTTGCAAGCACCTACAAACCTGAAGTGAAAAGGAAAAGGCAGTACCTCCACTGTGGTATGCATTTGACCCCACTGGTTACATTTTCCTCAAGGAAAATCCCTGGAGAAATGAAAACACTGAGACAGGTGTGAGAAATATGGGATTATAAGGGTTTGGTGTTCATGTGTAAAGATTGCCTCGAATTTTTTTGGTCCCAAAGATCAAAGCATATAATACTTCCTACAAATGCCTGCTTCTCCTACTGCCACATGCCTCCATGGTTTCTTCACATAATTTTCTGCTCCTTGAAGAGTTACAACACTCTTGCTCCTTAAAGGGACAGGGATAAATCTTTCTTTCCTCATTACTCCCTAGACATTTGGATTTGACCTGCAACAGAGGGTGCTGGTTGGATTGTTCTCAAAAGTGATCTACCGAATGTGATAGAAATTTATTGGATATGCTTAAGGGTGGTTTTCCTGCAATGCATATTTCCTGCAGAACATGCAGTCATCCATCTTAAAGAGATTCTTCAGATCATGCCAACTCTCCAGTATCTCAACATTTCCTCATCTGATTAATCAAGTGAACATAAAACAGTTCAAAAACCATCATATTAATTGGAATCCCATTTGAAAAAAAAGTATTCAGTAAGCATCAGTGTGCCAATAAAAAGTGCTTCTCCCGAGATCTGGGTTTCTGAAGAGGCAGTGTTCCTGAAGATGAGACTACTCTGAGGAATGGAAGGTTGTAACTATCTCCTTAATATGCTGCAAGTGTATTAATGCAGCAAGTTGTACAAGATGGAAATATTCATCACGGTCTAAAATTGAGTCTTTTCAATTTTCCTGCTTTGAAATTCAGGTTTAGCACATATTGGGACTACATTATTGTGTTTCAGCATGAAAGAGTATTTGAAATATCACCTGAAATGTTTTATGAAGGTGAAGCTATCTGCAGTGTACTCCAGTCTCTCTGCCAAAGTAGTGGCCTTTGACAACTCCTTGTATTCCAAACAATCAAAATATCACCTTGAAAACAGAGATATGTAGACAAAACACAACTGAACATGGCATTTCATTGCTCAGTTTTTTGTGCTTTTCATTTTTCAGACATTTTTTATTAAAGACTTGTATGAATTGGCACAGACACATGAATTAATTTCCACTGATATCTTTCAGGAATCACAGGGCTATGTAAATCCTGTTTTCCCTGTATCAGTCGAGGTCCAGGTTCATCCTGTTTGCATTAGGCACTTGTTTCACCTCTCAGTTTCATGTTCTTGAAAGATGGTTTTGCCAGGCTCTGTGACATTGACCTGTAGTCTGCATCTTCCACCTGCTTGTTAAGGGGTCCTGGTAAATGTACCAGACAGCCTTATCTCACATAGGTGATTGATATTTCAGCAGAATTACACCTTAAGTGAAGACAAATCGGGATGGAATTTCTGCATCAAAGGATGAGAGGATGGGCCCACTGGAAAATTCAAGCAAGACAATTTCTGAGTTCACCACAATTGTATGGATAAGAAGAGGTGGTGGGGAATGGCTGGTGATGTGAGCATAGAATATCCCTCCTCGATTGCCAGCAACAGCTACCCTTCTTCCTAATTTATTAGTGAATAAGTCCCTCCTTTTGACATTGGGAGATCAGCATCTCCCTACTTCTATTTGGAACTTCTAGATCCTAGGTTCAAAATATCTCCTTTTTGGTTATTCATGGAAAGGTTTGGCATCAAACCAGATTTGCTCTGATGTTTGTCAGTTCATCTTCACCTCACCCACGAAGCTGCCCTGCATGCTTCTCTGCTCTGAAATGTCAACCATTCTGTCATCATTGTAAGTATCTGCTAAAGCCATCGGCCAGTTTCCCAGCTCCACAATGTAGAGGATGAGTCCAGACCAGGTCAAGTGTCTTCCTAGGGCCATGTAACTGTGGTCTGTGCTAGACTGGGGGACTCAGGCATCATTGGGCACCAAGGCATCCCTCCCTGGTCTGCTAGGACTGGAGGGCAACAGTTGCCTGCATCAGGGTTGCATTCTCAGGAAGTCACGATGCCTCCTGCTGCCAAGTGAGCCCATCAGGTCTTCATGTACATGGACAGAATGTCAGCCTGTCAGGCTTCAGAAGGCTCTTTATCTTGAATAGAGTCAGATGTCTTAAGCCAGAGAGTCTTCACCCAGAACACATGCTGATTCTTCTTCTCCTTTCTCTAAGAGTTCAGGATTACTTTTGTGGAAAAGAAACACGACTGGGACTTACTACTTCTTCCTTCCTACCTGCGTATCTGGGAAAGAACTTGTTTAAAGGCTCCTGTGCAGAGACAGACCTGAAGGGGTTTGGATTACCATGACAAATGTGACACCATTGTTCTCATCTGGTCTTTCTGTGACTGCAGTCAGTTTTTGCAGTGCAGCCACAATGAGACTCATTCATGGAAATCCAAGTTGCCCAAGGCATAGCAACAAGTCCTGGGGAGAGAAGAAATCTGCCTTCTCCTACATGAACCAGAAAATTCCATGCACTTAAAAACCAACCTCCTGCTTGCTAGCCCCATACACTCTATACACTGTAGCTCTCCTTTCCTTTGCTCTCATGTACCACAAGCCCTGGTGAACATTTGAGACTTCCTTGAGTGGGATCTAACCAGGGCTGCAGCACTTTGTGGCAAAATGAAGGACTTACAGTAAAATGGACAGGGCTCTCTGCAAATAATCTCACTGCAAAGAATGTTGAGAGGAGTTAATGCACCCATATCTACTGCAAGGTTGAGAACTGAATGGGGATAATTTATCTCTGAGAATGTATTATTCATGGGTTCATAGATCTGTGATCAATCACCTCTTATATTTCTCTATACATCTTGGCAGACTGTGCCTCATGAAGATGCTGAATCTTTCTCTTATTCAAGGGGTCATATTCTGCCCAGGAAATTCAACTTATCCAAACACCCATATGCCTGAGGTGGAAAGGAAGATAAAGCACCTGCAGGAAATATACATTTAGCCTAACTGTTTTGATTTTCCAGAAGGAAAACCCAGGGAGGAAGGAAAGCAATGAGACAGGTGTGAACACTTTGGTTTTGTAAGGGTTTCTTGTACAGGAGTGAAAGATTCCCTCAATCTCCTGTGGTCCCAAAGATCAGA
The DNA here is from genome assembly GCA_020662805.1 of Glaucomys volans. Classification (NCBI taxonomy): domain Eukaryota; kingdom Metazoa; phylum Chordata; class Mammalia; order Rodentia; family Sciuridae; genus Glaucomys; species Glaucomys volans. The sequence goes on from JAJEJO010052495.1 coordinate 9,487, forward strand.
GCATGTAAACTTTCCTACAAATGCCTACTTCTTTTCTGCCAAAGGCAACCCTGGTTCCACTGGTAATTTTCTGTGCAATGACAAGCTACACCACTCTTGTTCCTTTAAGGGGAATGGGATAAATGTTTCTCTCCTCATTACTCCAGAGACATTTTAATATGATATAAAACAAAGGATGTTGGCTGGATTGTTCTCAAAATTCATCAACAGAGTTTGATAGAAAGTATGTGGCCTTGCCTTGGGTGGATTTTCTGCAAGGTATATCCCATACTCAGGTCTGCAAAACAAGCAGCCTTTTACCTTAAAGAGACACTTCAGATCATACCACCCTTCTAATTTCTCAACATTTCCTCCTCTGATCATCCAAAGAACAGGTAAGGTTTATATAAGCATCAGATTTAATTGGAAGCATCATTCTCAAGAGAGTGTTCAGCAAGTCTGTGTGCCACACAAAAGTGCTTCTGAAGAGACCTGGATGTGTTAAGAGGCAGTATTCCTAAATATGAGACAACTCTGAGGAACATAGCAGCCATAAAGTTCTCATTAATATGCTGACAAGTGGATCAAATCAACAAGTTTTACAAGATAAAAATGCTCACCAGGTCCTCAAAGTGATTCTTTTCCATTTTTCTAATTTGAAGATCAGTTTGAGCACATTTTGGGCCTTCATTTTTTTACTTTAAGAAAGAAAGAACATTGAAAATTTAATCTGCATTAGGGTTCATGACATAAAAGCTTTCTGGGTCACACTTCCTTCTCTCTGCCAAGAAGTGGACATCTACACTTCAGTGGTTTCCCAAAAAAACACATTATCAACTTCATAAAAGAGAAATGTACACAAAGCAGAGCTGCAGGTTGCCCACATTTTACTCAATGTTATGTGCTTTGCTTTTTCACAGGTTATTTACTAATGACTTGCATGAATAGTGGCCGAATACAGAAATTTACTTCGACAGATATCATTCAGGAGCCACAGGGATTATATAACGTCTGATATCCCTGTCACCTTCAAAGTCCAGTTTCATTCTGTCCTAATCAGGCACTTGTTTCATACCTCAGTTTCACAATCTTGGGGGATGGTTGGGCCAGGGTCAGTGACCTGGACCTCTAGTATGCATGTACATGGTGCTTTTTAAAGGATTCTTGAAAACATGCCAGAGGTCCTTTTATCAGACAGGTGAAAGGCAGGTGAAGAGAATTACCACTTAAGTGAATTCACATTGTGAAGGTGTTTCTACATCAAGGAGTGAGTGAACAGGCACCTGGAATACCATAGAAAGACAATTTCTGAGTGCACCACAATTGTAAGGCAAGAGAATTGTTGGTGGGGCCTGGCTGGTGGTGTGAGTATAGAATGTCACCCTATGATGGCCAGTGACCTGAGAGGCTCCTACATAATTGATTCCTGATTAACTCCTGACAATTGACATTGAAATCAGCTTCACCTTACATCTTTTTTGAATTCCTAAATGCCAAGTTCCAACTGTCTCCTGTTGGTTCACTTGTGGAAAGAATTGGCATCACACCACAGCCAGTGTGATGTTTTCCAGGTCAAACTTCAAATAACCCATTGACCATCCTGGTATGCTCCACTGCTCTGAAATGTAATTTGCCATCATTTCAAGTGGCTGCTGAGGCTCCAGTCCAGTCTCCCAAATCAGTAATGGATTGGCAAGCACAGAAAAACACCAGTGTCTTAATAGGGCCATGTCACTGTGGCCTAGGATAGCCTTGCTGACCCATGTATCCTTGAGCTCCCCACATTACTTCCTGGATCACTACCTCTGCTGGCAAACAATTGTCTGGCACAGGTTCCCCATACCCAAAAAATCATGTTGCCTCTGTGACCAAGTGAACACTTTTGTGCCTTGCAGACTTGGAGGGTGTGGCAGCCAGTCAGAACCCACAATCTCCATTAGTTTGAATGCAGTCAGATGTCCCACAGTCAGAGGGGCCATGCCCATAACACATGCATATTCCTTCTCTCCTTTAATATTAGGAATGCTTTGGTGGCAAGCTAGGGACAACTGGGAATTTCCTACTTCCCCTTCCCACTACCAGCACAGATGGGCCACCCATTTTCTTGAAGGTTCCCCTGAGAAACAGGAAGCTGAAGAGGTTCCAGTTGCCATGGCAACCGTGAAACCATTGTGCTCTCATCGGGTCTTTCTGTGACTGCATTCAGTATGTGCAGTGCAATTATGATGACAGCCAAGCCATTCCTGGAAAACCAAGTTGCCCAAGTCCCAACAACAGCTCCTGGGGAGGGAAAAAAATCAGCCTTCTCCTACATGAACCAGAAAATTCCATGCCCTTCACAACCAAATTCCCACATGCTAGGCCATTCCAATCTATATACTGTATCTTTTCTCTCTTTTGCTCTCATGTCCCCCAAACACTAGTGAACAAGTAGTGCCTTTCTTGAGTGGGATCTGACCAGAGTGGCAGCATGTTATGGACAAATGAAGGACTGACTACAATGGACAGGACTCTCTGCAAATAATCTCACTGCAATGAACGTTGAGAGGAATTTATGCACCCATATCTACTGCAAATTTGAGAATTGAATGGGGATAATTGATCCCTAAGTATGTATTATTCATGGGTTCACAGATCTTGGGATCCATCACCTCTTACATTTACCTATACATCTTTGCAGATTGTGCCTTATGAAGTTGCTGATACATTTCCTTATTCATGGAAACAGACTCCATCCAGGAAATCCAATTATCCAAGCACCTATATGCCTGAGGTAGAAACCAGGATCCAGCACCCCCATGATATATGATTTTGGCCCCACTGTTTTTATTTTCTTCAAGGAAAATCTCGGGAGGAAGGAAATCAATGAGACAGGTGGGAGCACTTTGGGTTTGTAAGGGTTTGTTATTCAGGAGTGAAAGATTCCCTCAATCTCCTGTGGACCCAAGGATCAGAGCATATAAACTTTCCTAAAATGCCTACTTCTTCTGCCACATGCATTCCTGGTTCCCTGTGGAATTTTCTGTGCAATGACATTCTTGATTCTTTAAGGGGACTGGGATAAATTATTCTCTCCTCATTATTCCAGAGACATTTTAATATTATATAAAACAAAGGATGCCTGCTGGATTGTTCTCAAAAGTGAGCACCAGTGTTTGATAGTAATGATGTAGTCCTGCATTGGGGTGGATATTCTGCAAAGCATATCCCTTACTCAGGTCTCCAGAACATGCAGCCTTCTACCTTAAAGTGACCCCTCAAATCATGCCAAACTTCTAATTTCTCAACATTTCCTCCTCTGATATTTCAAAGGAACAGGAAAGGGTTATATATGCATCAGATTTAATTGGAAACACCATTTTAAAGAGAGTGTTCAGCAAGTGTCTGTGAGCCACACAGAAGTGTTTTGGAAGAGACCAATATGTCTTAAGAGGCATTATAACTGAAAATGAGCCAACTCTAAGGGACATAGAGGTTATACATTAATATGCTGACAAGTGGATCGAACCAGCAAGTTTTACAAGATAAAAATGCTCACCAGATCCTCAAAGTGATTCTTTTCCATTTTTGTATTTTGAAGTTCAGGTTTAGTACATATTGGGACTTCATTTTTTACTTTCAGGAAGGTAGGACATTGAAAATTTAATCTGCATTAGGGTTAGTGAAGTAGAAGTTTTCTGGGTCACACATCATTCTCTCTGCCAAAGAAGAGGACATCTACACCTCAGTGTTTTCCCCAAATCCACATTATCAACTTCAAAACAGAGAGATGTATACAAAGCACAGCTGGAGGTGGCCCTCAATTTACTAAGTGTTTTGTGTGTTGCTTTTTCACAGGTCACTTATTAGTGACTTGTATGAACAGTGGCTGAATACATGAATTAACTTCTGCTGATATCATTTAGGAGCCACAGGGATAATATAATATCTGATATTCCCTGTACCCTATGATGCCCACTTTCATTCTGTCCTCATCAGGCACTTGTTTCATACCTCAGTTTCAGGATCTTGGAGGATGGTTGTGCCAGAGTCAGTGACACTGACCTGTAGTATGCATCTGCATGGTGCTGTTTCAGGGATTCTTGAAAACATGCCAGAGGTCCTTTTATCAGACAGGTGAAAGGCAGGTGAAGAGAACTTTCACTTAAGTGAAGTCACATTGTGAAGGTATTTCTGCATCGGAGTGAGTGGAAAGGCACCTTGGAATATCATAGAAAGACAATTTCTGAGTGCACTGCAATTGTAAGGCAAGAGAAGTTGTGGTGGAGACTGACCAGTGGTGTGAGCATATAATGTCTGTCTTTGATGGCCAGTAACCTGATAGGCTCCTACATAATTGATTACTGATTAACTCCTGACAATTGACATTGGGGAGATCAGCTTCCCCTTACATCTTCTTCAAAGTCCTAAATGCCAGGTTCCAACTATCTCCTGTTGGCTCACTTGTGGAAAGGCTTGGCATCACACCACAGCTGGTGTGATGGTTTCCAGATCAAAATTCAAATAACCCATCAAGCTATCTGGTATGCTCCACTGCTCTGAAATGTAATTGGCTATCATTTTGAGTGGCTGCTGAGGCTCCAGTCAAGTTTCCCAAATCAGTAATGTATTGGCAATTGCAGACCAGCACCAGTGTCCTTATAGGGCCATGTCACTGTGACCTGGGACAGACTTGCTGTTCCACGAATCCTCAGGCTTCCCCACATCACTCCCTGGACCACTGCCCCTACTGGGGACCTATTATTTGGTGCAGGTTCCCCATACCCAAGAAATAATGTTGCCTTCTGTTGTCAAGGGAGCACTTTCATAATTTGCAGACATGGATGGTGTGGCAGCCTTTCAGAACTCGCAGGTTACATTAGCTTGGATGAAGTCAGATGTCCCACAGTCAGAGGGGCCATGCCCACAACACATGCTTATTCCTCCTCTCCTTTAATATTAGGATTGCTTTGGTGGCAAACTGAAGACAACTGGGACTATCCTCCTTCCTTTTCCCACCTACCAACTCAGGTGGTCCATCCATTTTCTTCAAGGTTCCCCTGAGCAGCAAGAACCTTTAGAGATTCCAGTTGCCATGGCAATATTGACACCATTGTGCTGTCCTCAGATATTTCTGTAACTGCCTTCAGTATTCACAGTACAGCTATGAAGACAGTCAAGCCATTCCTGGAAAGCCAAGTTGCCCAAGTCCCAACAACATCTCCTGATGAGAAGAAATCTGCCTTCTCCTACGTAAACCAGAAAATTCCATGCCCTTCACAACCAGTCTCCTACATGCTAGCCCATTCTAATCTATATACTGTAACTTTCTTCCTTTTGATCTCATGTCCCAGAGGCACTGGTGAACAATTAGTGCCTTTCTTGAGTGGGATCTAACAAGGGTGGCAGCACTTTGTGGATATAAAAACTGACAGTACAATGGACAGGATTCTGTGCAAATAATCTCACTACAAAGAATGTTGAGAGGAATTTCTGCACCCATAACTACTGCAAGATTGAGAATTGAATGGGGATAATTTATCTCTGAGAATGTATTATTCATGGGTTCATAGATCTTGTGATCCATCTCCTCTTACATTTCCCTATACATATTTACTGATTGGGCCTCCAGAAGTTGCTGACACATTCCCTTATTCAAGGAAACATACTCTGTCCATGAAATCCAACTTTTCCAAACACCACATACCTGAGGTGAAAAACAAGATCCAGCACCTCCACAAAATATTCTTTTTGTCCCACTGTTTTCATTTTCCTAAAGGAAAAGCCTGTGAGGAATGAAAACAATTAGACAGATTTGATCACTTTGGGATTGTGAGGGTTTGGTGTTTGGGAGTGAAAGATTCCCTCAATCTCCTGTGGTCCCAAGATCAGAGCATATAAATTTCCTACAAATGACTACTGCTCCTTCCACGTGCCTTAATGGTTCCCTTGGTAATTTTCCCTACATTGAAAAGCTACAAAACTCTTGTTCCTTAAAGGGAATGGGAGATAGAAATGATTTGGTTCTACATTGGAGTGGATTTTCTGTGAAGCAGATCTCATACCCAGGTCTGTAGAACATGCAGTCATCTACCTTAAAGAGACCTATTAGATCATGTCAACCCTCCAGTGTCTCCACATTTCCTGCTCTGATCATTCAAGTGACCATAAGATGGTTGTATGAGATTTAATTGGAAGTACCTTCTAAAGATAGTACACAGCAAGTGTACTAACACAAAAGTTCTTTTGCAGAGACCCGGATGTCTTAAGAGGCAGTATTCCTGAAGATGAGATAACTCTGAGGAACATAATGTTTATAACGTTCTCATTAATATGCTGACAAGTGGATCGAACCAGCAAGTTGTACAAGATGAAAATGCTCACCACGTCCTCAAGTTCAATCTTTTTCATTTTTGCTTTCTGAAGTTCAGATTTAGCATATATTGGGAATTCATTTTTTCCTTTCAGGAGGATATTACATTGAAAATCTAATCTGCATTAGGGTTGGTGAAGTAGAAACTTTCTGGGGCACACTTCAATCTCTGTGCCAAAGAAGGGGAATTCTGCACCTCAATGTTTTCTGAAACAACCACATTATTAACTTGAAAACAGAGAGATGTAGACAAAACATAGCTGCAAGTGGCCCTCAATTTACTCAGTTTTTTGTGCTTTGGTTTTTACAGGTCACTTATTGGTGA
>JAJEJO010052496.1:4318-71953 GCA_020662805.1 Glaucomys volans
CCCACTGAGGCTTAGAAAAAAGGCAACAGGAGGAATGCAAGGTCCCAATTCCTCTTCCCTTCCTCTTCCCCTCAGGGTGCTCCAACAGGCTGTGTCCCTTCCCTAGGGCAGGATGAGAAGAGGAAACAGTTCTCCAGGAAGAAGGCCAAGATACTCCACAATCCCGAAGCAAAAGGATGCAAGGGGAGTTTCTGTGGCTCTTCAACTGTTTTGTCTTTTTCTGAGCAGGTAATGAGAACTATGGTGGAGTGGAATCTGATCTTGGTGAATGAGAAGCATATAAATCAGGAAAAAGTCCTCAGGAAAATCCTTGGTGCCTCTTATTTATAACTGTTCTTTCTGTTTGATGGAAGTTGTTTTTCCAATGCAACTAAACCCAAATTCTCACACATTCTAGGTGCCTAATGAGTGTTTGTTGAATAAATTTATGCATGAACAGAAGGATGCCTAGCATCATGAACAATCCATTTCTAATTCTATTGTTCTAGAGCTTAAATTTCTGGGTTGTGCGACACTTCTGGGAAGCCTTGCAGTGGTGTGTGTCGATGATAATGTGCATGATAATGTGTGTTGCCATATTGTGTGGTAAGTATCTGTGGTGGTGTCTCTTACCACAACAGTGATTTCACTGCATCCCTAGTAGTTTCCACATGCCTGACATAAACCATTCAGAAAATGTTTGTTTAATGATTAAGTGTTCAAACACACACACACACACACACACACACACACACACACATTATTTTAAACTGTGAAAATGTAGGTAGAGAATTTTGGGGAGAGAAGGGCTATAAAACTCCTTTTCCTATTCCAAGAAAATTTCAATATTTTGGAGAAATTACTTTTCCCCCTATTTTTTTGCAAGTTTTCTGGAATGTTAAATACTGATGCCTTCTTTCCCATCATGGAAGCCAAAGGGGACCTTAAGGACTTCTCTGCCAGGCCCAGGGTACATTTGTGGCCAAGGTTGGCCCATTGATGTTCTCTGTGAGGAGTCTGATTTTTTAGTAATTAATACAAACATGAAAGAGGTGACCAAAGTTCCTTTATCCCTGCAGTTCCCTGACCCAACTGCTTCTTCTATGGAAATACACCTTAAAATATTTCCTAATTCAACATGATCTTGTTCCAGCTCATATCTGAGCCTGGTTTTCCAATTTTTCTATTAATTCATTAAGCTCCTGTTATTTTCCTAATAAATTCCTTTATTCTTACATTAGTCAGAATTGGCTTCATTGCCTGCAACCAAAGACTCCTCACTCCTAAATCATCAATTCTGAGCATGAATGGATGCTCAGTGGAGGGCCTGGTCCGTCTGTGGAATAAATGAATTATGCTCAGTAGATCCTCTCTTATGGCTGCCATTCACTGAAATACTTATTTCACTGAAAATACTTTTTTTTTCACGAATATCATCAAAGCCTGAGAATTTGAAAGCACCTCCAGATTTCTCTCTTGGCATCTCCCAGATTGGGAGGGATGAAATACAGATTCTGGCACCTGACAAAGATACTTGGTGGACATCTGGGATTCTTGGGCTCCCAGAATTTAGCATCTGCTGCCTTTGCTAAGGGAAACTTCCAGGTTGCTAGAAGAGAGTCCCCTGTGCTCAGCACCTACTCTCACTGTGGGTGTTGGTGACAGAAAAGGTAGAGAGTGAGGAGGTGCACATATGTGTGCACACCCAGGGAAAGAAAAGAAAGCTGAGCATAGAGATTTTCTGTAAGCCAGAGCCACTTGATTTTCTGGCCAACCACTAAAAATAAAGGAATCTGGAAACATCTTTCTGAAGAAGACATTTGCCTTAACCTCCACCGTGGCTATGGCCTGGTGACTGTTATTAGTGTTCATAGACTCTACAAAGACTTCATTGACTGTTCTTAAAGAAGTGAAATATGTCGGATAGGCACATCCCATATGCTCTGTGAGAAAGATGAGAACCAAACCAGATGGGAGTAGATGCAGAATCCCTAAGAGGCCAGCATGGCCCCCTTACCCTACATCCTGAGGGCTTGTAACAGGATTGGATCTCTAGCATTGGATAACCATCAGGGCCCTGGGTGAAGACTGACTCTCAAAGACCCCACAAGACATTAGAACCCAACCACTCAGGGAAAAGCAAATCATTCAAAAACCATGGAAGGAAAATTATCCCATTAAGCACATCATAACCATAGATGGAATCAGGCATAACAGGGGTGGAAGACAAGGTCCAGAAAGTTCCAAAAATCAGCCTAAGGTTATAATGATTAGTAAGGCAACTTAAATTTGAGGATGTATTCTCTGATTCATTCTAAATCATGGGCTCTTTCTGATCTACCATGCCAATTCCCAATGCTTTTGTGACTTTGGGGAAACCATTTATGTTTCTGAATCTCCATGGCTTCCCCAAGATGATGGAAATGGCTGGTTCAGTCATCTCTGATATCCCTCCCCACTAAAGGTACATTTCATTAGGACCCAAATTCCAGGACCACTGCATCCATCAAAAACAAATTTGATTTGATTCTGGTAATACAGGGAAAGTCAGTCACTTACAGATGGTCAAGAGCAAGACCCTACTCCTCGGGAAGTAGGAAGACATAGAGATACTAGTCTAAAAAGCCCAGAAGTCTCTGATGCATGCTACCATTCCCAATTTAGGGATAAAGAAGGCTAACTCTGAGAAGGTTGCTTGGGGGAGAGAAACGGAATGTAGAATTTTAGTTGAAACTTACAATGATGGGTAGAAATTAGAAAAAGAAATCAAATTTAGCATTTTAGGCAGTGATAAATAGCAATCATAGCTAAAATTGAACAATTAGTCATCTAAGATCTTTGCATGTTAACATTTAATTATCACAATGGTCCTCTGAGAGGTATAAGATTAGTATTTTACTTTACAGATCAAAAAAAACCAAGTCACTGAAAGCTTAAGAAATTTGATAATGGTCAATGTAGATATTTAGTGACAAGTTTGGTGATGGAATCTACAACAGTTTCTTGAGTTCATTCATGCTCAGCATTTAGAGATATAGGGAATGAGTAAACACTGGGAGGCAAGATCACTGGTTATAAAGGAGGAGACTGGAAAAGAGGAAGATACAGCAGACAAGAAGATTTTGGAGGTGTCTGATGTTAGGGGAGGCTTGTATGGCAGAGCGATGCAGAAGAGCACAGCAATGTTAATTCCATCACTTCTCCAAATATCTAGGATAACAACTCCAGCTAAAGGCAGGGTAATCAGAATAAGAGTTAATTTGCTATAGCTCTTATCATGTGCCAAGCAAGCATGAATGTACCTCACACACCTGAGGTGTTTGCTACATTAACTCTTTGAATCCTTGCAATGGCCCTGTGAAGGAGACAGTTAAAAGCCCCATTTTGGATGAGGAAAGTGAGGCACAGAGGAGTTCAGTATTTAGCCCAAGATCTTTAAGCTGAATGAGTAGCAGTTCAGTTCCAGAGCTTGTGGCATGTGGCATGGTTGGTGTTTTGGTTTGGATGTGAGGTGTCTCCCAAAGGTTCATGCAAGAAGGTTTAGAGGTGTGTTTTAGTCAGCACAATTATAGAGGAGAAAAGGTTTATTTGTTTCAGAGGTCTTAGTCCATAGAAGGCCGGCTGCATTCCTCGGGGCTCCAGGTGAGGCAGAACATCATGGTGGAAGAGCGTGGCAGAGGGAAGCAGCTTGCATCATCAGGAAGCAGAAACAGAGAGATATTCCACTCTCAAGATACAAAATACATACCCCAAAGCGATGGCCCAATTCCAATCTCCTCCAGCCACACCCTACCACTTCAATTAGTCCCATCAGGGATTAATTCACAGATTGGGTTAAGACTCTTACAACCCAATCATTTCTCCTGTGAAACTTCCTACATTGTCTCACATGTGAGCTTTTTGGGGGGGACACCTCACATCCAAGGTGTAATGATTGGGAGAACCTTAACCCAATCAGTAAGTTAATCCCCTGATGGAATTAACTGAGTGGTAGCTGTAGGCTGGTAGGTGGTAGGTGGAGGAGGTCAGTCCCTGAGGGCATGCCTCAGGGATATGTATTTTGTCCCGTTGAGGGGAGATTTCTCTGCTGCTCAGTTTAATGACCTGGGCCACTTTCTGCCACCACATTCGTCCACCATGATGTTCTGCCTTACCTTGGGCCCTGAGGAATGGAGTTGGCCATCTATGGATTGAGACCTCTGAAACCATTAGCCCCAAAATAAACGTGTCCTCCTTAAAATTGCTTTTGTCAGGTCTTTTGGTCACAGCTGAAAAAAAAAAAAAAAAAACCTGACTAAAATAGTTGGGAATATAGCCCAGGGGCAGAGCACTTGACTTAGCATTCACAAGGCCTTGGGTGCAATCCTTGGCACTAGAAAAAAAAGTGAGCAAACAAAAACCAACCAAACAAAAAACAAAGCAAGGCACAGAGCTCATATAGCCAATCTGCAGGCTGCCTGGGCAGACTTAAATGGGAAGATAACACCAACTCCAACCAAGTCCCAGACAGGTAGCCTCCTGAGTCTGTTTTGTATCTGTGAGGGCAGAGACACTACATTCCTCCAAAGGTTTAGTGAGGACTAGGTGAGAAGACTGAAGGAGGCACCAGGACAGGTGGTACGAGGTAAAAGGCCAGCTCCCTCCCAGTCTTCAGTTCCTTCCTCTTACTCCTCATCGGTCTCCTCCCTTGGATTTCTTTAGATTTCAAGTGTCCTTTCCAGGGCTTCTTTCTGTGACCATTGATATAGAGTACTGTGAGGCCTTGCAACACAGATGTCTCTTTGCCAGAGGGACCTGACTGACGCTTTCTTTTCCCACCCAATTCAGAGACTCTGAGAACCCTGAGCAAATATCTTAGATTTCACATGTTTCTGTGACTTTTCTTTCTTTGTCGATTTTCAGTACTGGGGATTGAACCCAGAAGCTCACTACCATGAAGCTACATCCCCAGCTCATTTTATTTTTGAGACAGGGTCTTGCTAACTTTCTGAGGCTAGCCTTGAACTTGTGATCCTCCTGCCTCAGCTTCCCAAATATGTGGGATTACAGGCATGAGCCACCAAGCCTGGCACTGTGGCTTTGCTGTTCTTTTAAAGAACATTCCTAAAATGTTCTGGAGACTCCAGTGCTTAAAATAGACCCCTGTGACTTGTTCATGCTCAGACTAGAATACTGTTTGTGGAAAAATAGCTTCAATGATGTGGCATTTTAAAATTATAATATTAATTATTCTGACAGTCTCTGTTTCTATTCAGGAAAGTGGCCTCCTCTAAGGGAGAATGCAAAAGGGAAAACAAAAAAATCAATTTTTTCTCAAGGCAGCTGAAATACAAGGCACAGCCTTTTCCATGGCAGAGAGTGAGGTCAGCCCAATAGGCAGAGACACTCTACCCACTCTCCCCTGGGGCTCAAATGAAGAGATCTTACAATCATTCTTATTTTGTAGAGAACTGGGGTCCAGAAAAAAGACATCCACCCAAGATCATACCTATACCCTCTTTTGCAATGAGCTCCTCAGTCTCATTTTTAAATTCTTCCAGCTCAGTTATCTCCCGTATTACAGATGAGGAAATTGAGGCTGAGGAAAGTGAGCACCTAGAATCCCGCCATATGTATAAACTTGAGCTTGTGTTTGGGGCAAGCCCTGGGCTTGAAGTCCTGCCTGAGGGTCGTGGCTTGGACACCTGGGTCTCCCTGGAAAAGTGGCCACAGGCTGTCCTGAAAGTTGCTTGTTCTCACCATCTGTTCCCAGCACTCAGGACTTCATTTCTCCTCCTGCCTACAGCATGTTCACAGCTCTCTGGCTGACTGTCAAGTCCATGGTTAGACATGTGGGCACCAGATGTGCACTGTATTGCATTCAGCTGTGTTTTTGCCAGCTGTAGAAGGTACCATATGCCCATTTATACCCATCTAACATCTGGAGAACAGGTTCCCCAAGAGAGGAAATTCCTAGATAAGGTGTCCATCTGGGTGACAGTCGAAATGCCTTCAATGATGAGTCTAATGCAAAGCCGGTAACAGAATTCTGGTCAACATATTCAAGTAGTCATTATTGAGTGCCAACTCTGTGAGAGATGCCTTGCTAAGTGCTAGAGAGCTAGTGAAAACAAGACAGAAGAAAGAGTGCTGAGGAGGAAAGGGGAGTCTGCGATCCCCAAAGCAACCAGAATGATCTTCTAGGAAAGTAAGTCAGTATACTCATGCTCAAAGTAAAAAGGCCCACACACCATACAAACCACAATCCTTATCATAGCTTTATACAAACTTGCCTTTTTCTGTCTCCTAACCTCAGCTCAGAGCACTTTCCCATTTGCCCTGTCCTGTCAGCTATACTGGACTCTTTGCATTCCTAAGCTTATTCCTACCCCAGGGCCTTTGCATTTGCTATTCTCTAATGTCAGCAGTATAGTAAGGACTCTTAGTTTTTAGTTCCTTTGCTTTTGTTCCCTTTCCTTCCCACCCCCACCAGATATCTAAATATTCAGCAGCTAATCATTGCAGGTAATTAAAGAAGAAACAAGGCGGATGTGCCCTAAGCTCCTGTCCTGCTCCATCCTACACTCCTATGTTTTACGCTCATGCTTAGCCCCAGCTTTTGACCTAGATGTCAACTTAGTGATCAGACTGACATGGGCTGGTCTGGAATGCTCTGCTAGCATAAATGACTGGGTCTTCTTTCCTGCCCCTGAAGGAGTGGGCCACTTTCCAGACACATCCCAGGCAGCAAGCCTGTTCTGTGACACTGTCAGGAAGTGAGGAGCCTCAGGAAAGTCACAGACATAAACAAGATAAAGCTTGTGACCCTTTAGGGCACTTGGGCCTGTGGACCAGAGAACTGTCAATGGCTCCGCCCTTATCCTGATAAGGGAGGGCAAAAGTGTTCCAAGTGGTGTATTTCTCTCTGAGCACTCAGGGAGGGCAAAGGTGAGCATCCTGGAGAATCCGGTGGGAGGGAGGAGGGGATGCTGGGGGAAGATCCCTCCAGCTCCATTGCCCTTGCTGTCCCTTCAGCCCAGACATGGGTGAGGAACTCCAGCCAGCTCAGCAAACACTTCTTACCTGTCATCTCTTGACTGCCTGGCACTTCTAGAGGCAAGGGTGCTATAGAAATCTCTAGAGCTGAGATCCCAGATCATGGGAGCTCCCACCAGATTCCCCAGGACATGGATATCAATAGCCTACATGGCAAACAAAAGAAGAAGAAAAGGATGTGGGGCTCTGAGGAAGGAGGCAGTCTCTCTGAGTTTGGGGGAGTCCAGGGATATTTCATGGATAAGGAAGACCCTAGGCAGGCTGTAAGCTTGGGTATGACTTATAGGTATACAAGTCCAAGGAAAGCATTCTAGAGATTGGTGCATTTGGAAGCACAGGAGAAGACAGCTGCAGATGTGTTGAAGTTCATGTTACTGCCCCACAAGGGTTGCTGTGGAAAATGAAACTGGAAGGACAGATCCAGGTGAGAACAGGAGGGACCATGACTCCCTGGGAAAGACAGTGGGTCTCCCCTAGAAGCAGCAGAGCCAGGGCTGACTAGCCCACAGGGCAGTGACAGGATCAGCTCTGCTGGTGGAAGGAAAAAAAATGGAGGAGGGAGATGTGAAAGGGGGGCAGACAGCCGTGCAATTTTCCAAGTAAGAGGTGAGGCCTGGATTCTGGCAGCAGCTGGGGGGTTTCTGGAGAAAGTGGATTTTTATTTTTTCCTCTTCTGAGACAGACACCAGCAGCTATAGGGCCACCAGAATGTGTACTGAACATCTGGAAATGAGTCCTATGTCAGAAAGAATGTTTGGATACGAGTCTACAACCCATGGGCAGAAGAAACCATGGAGACACCACCACCAGCACCATCACCAAAAGACCAGCTTCTGGAATGCCCGGGAACAGCCTGGGCAATTTTCCTAAAACATGGATATGAACATGATCTCTCTGCTCCCATGTCACTTTCCAAATGAAGTCCAGGTTCTTTGACTTGTCATTTAAAGTTTTATCGGGTCTGTGTTTACCTCTCCTGTCAAATCGTTTGGCTTGTGGTCCCAAAACTTGTCTGTACATTTACATCACCTGGGGATCTTTTAGAAAGCCTCACACCCAGACCATAACCCAGACCAATTCAATCACAATGCATCCCTCAGATGACCCCAGACAAGCCCAGGAACCCAGGTAAAGGGCCTGGAGTCTACACTTCAATCAAGTGTATTAGCCAGCTGTCTCCATCACGGGCCACTTGGAAACCTCAGCGGCTTACAATAAACGTTTGTTTTCATGTTCACATAATGCAGATGGACTGCAATTTGTCTGTAGCCCTGCTTCACATTAGCCGGGTTTGATTCCAGGCTTCGTGTTGCAGTTCGGGGGTCCCACGCATCCCTCATCTTCCCCGGGGGGGGATTTTTTAAGGTGACGGCAGAAGCCCAAGTACCTGTTGAGATCTTGGTTTTTAGTTGGCACCCCTTCCTTTCACCCACATCCCACTGGTGAAAGTAAATCTCATGGTCAAGGCCAATAGTAATGGGGCAGGGACATGGATGCCAGCTACCCTCTATCTCTGCAAGTCACATCACAGGAGGGGTTGAGAATGATCCATCTCACAGGTAACGCTGTGACCCTAGACTGTGTACTCTAATTTCCTTACCGTAGAGCAGGAGGGATCCCCAGGATGGCCTTGCTTTGCCAAAAACGCCACATACTCACTGCCCACCCAGCTCTTCTCACCCACACAGAGTGTGTACACATATGCACGGCCATCTGCTTGTGTCCACACTACACATTTTAATCATGATCATTATTTTAAAATACTGTGTAATTTTCAAAATGCTTCACACACACACATTCAGGCCATATGTTCCCAGGCAGATAAACACACTTGCATGCACAGTTCTATACATACGTATATTAATGGCTTTTCAAACACATGGTGCCTTGTGAGCATATTTCATGTTCATATATACATATGCACCCGAGGCAGCCACATGCATGTGTGTGCTCAGCCATACTCACGTACACACATCACATACATTCTCAGACATGTTTGGCTACAAATACACCTTCCCCCACATCACTCACCCTCGCTCACTCACCCCCACACACATATTCTATACCTCTGTGCGCACAGCTGTCTAATCAGAATCAGGGCCTGCTGATGAGGCTGTTGTCTGGCGCCCTGGGAGCTGCATTAACTCTTTGTTGCCCCTATAAAGACTAAACTGAGTGTCCTCCATCAGTGGGATCCAGAGAATAAGGGACTAGAGTCGAGATGTGTGTAACTGCTTAATATGCAGGTCTGGGTTACTCTAGGAGACAGGGTCAGGGACACAGAGGAGACAGCACTTTGGGCTTTATTGCCCCAGACTTTACTTCTCCCTGACTTTTTTCCTCCCAATCCATCCCCACTTCTTATGTCCTATGTGTCTCAAGTAGGATAAGCAAAGAACATGTCATCCAAAGCAAGACAGCTCTCAGAGTGAAAGGGACATTGTTAACAGTACTCCAAGACAACAGAATTACCTGAAACAATCGCAGGCAAACAGGGGTGTACTGTCTCTTACCAAGGATTTCACATGGTTGCCTGAGCTCCTGTCTCAACCCAGCTCAAGGACGATACAGGCTAGGAAAAATGTTAAGGTTACATCTGCTCGTTTTGGGGTCAAAGGTGTACAGAAAAGCCGGGAATTATCTGAAGTCACATGGTTGATAAGGAAGTAGGATGTCACTCCTCCCAGACCCTGGCCTGAGGTGTCTGTCATTCCTTGGATGTGGACCATGACACTATAATGTTAAAAAGCAAATAAATATTCACCGAAGAGACTTGAGAGAAGAAAGCAGGAGTGACAGTGACCTTGGGTGATTTCACAGGAGCCCTGGAGCTGGGATAGTCCTTCCAAGTTGTCCCAAATGAGCAAAAGAGTGCCCAGACTTTGTGCTTCCAGGGAGGAGCTGTGAATGTGGATTAGACATACCCTGCAGCTGAGAATGACCCCAGACAGGTTCCAGCAGCCCTGCCAACTGGGACAGTAAATGCTTGGGTCCCGAAGGGGATGTGGTAGCCCACTACAGTGTCCACTGCCCTGGGGCCTGGAGGAGCCCGAGCTCCAACCATTGGGGAAGAAACGGTTGGGAAGGAGGTGGTCCAGCTGAGTCTGCCCTTGAGGGCGTGAGTTCCTCCAGGAGCCTCAGCGAGCACCACACAGCCAACGCTTGCAGTTGCTGCTGCATCCTTCAAACTCGTAGGAAGAGTCACTTGCTTATTTTCCCCTTGATCCTTCTACATTGCATACTGAGGGAAAAGGAGGCGTGGGAGGCCCTGGCCTCTGTGGCAAGGAAATCGGATTCTTTTGACAAAATAGTTCCCAGGGCCTGTCTTCCCACCCAAGGGATTTTTCTGATAAACTTAATCAAGGAGCAGGGGCAGTGAGAGGAGACCCAAGCAGGCACCCATGACACTGGCTGAGAGGAAAGGTGGCAAATCTCTCACACAGTCACAGAGAAATAAAAATGAGGAATGTTTGCCTTCCTTTATGAAGGAGGGACACAGCTCACATGGGCCTTGGGGTCCAACAATGCTGACTTCCCATCTCAGCTCTGCAGCCCACCTAGGAGGCCCCTTCACACACTTCCAAGATCAAAATCTAAAACTCTGACAAATGAAATTCAACAGAGCTTTAATGAGCAAAGAACAATCCTCAAGAGCTCCATCTGCAGCGTGGACAGGGAGCCTTTACAGACAGCAACCCCAAGTGAGGTGCAAGGGCGGCTTCGTGGACCAGAACTCGGCATTTGCCACGTTTAGACGTGGTCTGATCAGTCGGAGGCCTACGACCGGCTAAAGTGCAGCTGCTCTGATTGGCTGAGGCTGAGCTACTCGTTACAAAAAAGTGAAATAAAATACACTACTAAATTAGGCTTTCAGATTGTTTATATAATAAGTTAGGTTGTAGTTTGTTATGTAGGGAATCTGGGTACAGAGGCATCCTCAGGCCAAATTTAGATTAATGTAGCGCAAGTCAACTATAAATTGTGGATGACTCTATTAATAGAGTGTCGTGAGGATTCAGTGAGATAGACAGGGAACAGAAAAGGGGCTGTGATGTGCCAGCACCCTGCCAAGCGTGCAGCTTCCCAGCCTCATCTCTGCCCACCACCAGCTGGCAAGGCAAGTACCCACAATCCCATTTTTCTGGTGAACATACTTACCCCAGGGCCCAGATCTGAGCTCAGCCTGAGACCATGGGATTGCAAAGTCCTTGCTTTTTTTGGTGCTCTCTACAGATTATTCCTGACATGGGACTGTTTCTTACTCCAGTAGGGCTGGATTTTTTTTTTTTTTAATTCTGGCCCAGAGCAGAGCTTGGCATTTGATTATGCTTCCATCATCTTGGGTGTAGTTATCAAGAAGAGCAAAATACTCCTTCTTAAAAGCCCAAGAATTTCAGTGCCAAAAAAAAAAAAAAGAAAAAAGAAAAGAAGTATCCAGACACACATGCTCAAGTCTTTTTCCTGAAGGCCCTGGAGAAGTGTTTTCACAAAAGATGGCTAATGGCACAGGGTTCTGGAGAGCAGAGCAAATGAATTATCAGGTGTTGGGTGGAGATTCAGAGGCTCTCACTTTCCCAGTCATCAGTGGAATGCTGGCCAGGCTGATGATCGGGGTTACTCAGGGGTTATTGGCTATAAACACAGCTCCTCAAATGTGTATAGCAAACTTTTATGTGCCAGGTTCCAACCAGGGAGTTCATAGTCTCCTGGGAAGATGAACAAAAACAGGAAATTACAACATGGAAGTAATATCATAACATGGAGTAATAGAAGCAAATACGAATTCCCCAGATAACCTGAACTCAGCACTCAGAACCTCAGAACCTAGTGCTGAGTTCTGCTTTGGAGTCTCAAGGAAGATTTGCTGAAAAAAGAGTTTGTGTCATTCAGCATACTAGAGTGACACAGCCACATCAATGTTTATAGTAGCTCAGTTCATAATAGCCAAACTATGGAACCAACCTAGCTGCCCTTCAATAGATGAATGAATGTGGTGTTTATATACATATATATATATATACATATATGATGGAATATTACTCAGCTTTGAAGAAGAATGCAATTCTGACATTTGCTGGTAAATGGATGGAATTAGAGAATACCATGCTAAGTGAAATAAGCCAAACCCAAAAAACCAAAAGGTGAATGTTTTTCTCTGATGTGCAGAAGCTAATTCACAATAAGGATCAGGGGGATAGGGAAGAATAAAGTTACTTTATATTAGGTAGAGGGGAGTGAAGGGAGGAGAAAGGATGTGGGGAAAGCCAAGATAGTAAAGTGAAACAGACATTATTACCTCATGTACATGTATGCCCGCATGACTCACGTGATCCTGCAATATGTATAATGAGAAAAATGAGAGATTACACTGTATGTATGATCTATCAAAATGTATAAATGCATTCTATTGTCATGTACAACTATTAGAATAAGTAAAATTTTAAAAATTTTAAATAAAAAAACAAGTCACTCAGATTTTTTTGTTTATTTTTTAATTTTGATTCATTGTATACAAATGGGGTACAACTATTGTTTCTGTGGTTGTACAAGAAATAGAGTTGCACCATTTGCATAATCATACCTGTACATAGGGTAATGATCTTTGTCTCATTCTGTTATTTTTACTTCCCTGCACCCCCTCCCCACCCCTCATTTTCCTCTATACAATCCATCCTTCCTCCATTCTTGCCTCCCTCCCACCTCCCATTATGTATCATCATCCATTTATCAGAGAAATCATTCGGCCTTTGGTTTTCTGGGATTGGCTTATCTCACTTAGCATGATATTTTCCAATTCCATTCATTTACCAGCAAATGCCATAATTTCATTTTTCTTTATGGCTGAATAATATTCCATTGTGTATATATACCACAATTTCTTTATCCGTTCATCTATTGAAGGGCATCTAGATTGGTTCCACAATCTAGCTATTGTGAATTGAGCTGCTATAAACATTGATGTGGCTGCATCACAGTAGTATGCTGATTTCAAGTCCCTTGGATACAGACCAAGGAGTGGGCTAGCTGGGTCAAATGGTAGTTCCATTCCAAGTTTTCTAAGGAATCTTCACACTGCTTTCTAGAGTGGTGGCACTAATTTGCAACCCCACCAGCAATGTATGAGTGTACTTTTCCCCCACATTCTTGCCAACACTTCTTATTGCTTGTATTCTTGATAATAGACATTCTAATTGGGGTGAGATGAAAGGTGGTTTTGATTTGCATTTCTCTTATTACGAGAGATGTTTAACATTTTTTTCATATATCTATTGATTGCTTGTAGATCTTCTTCTGTGAAGTGTCTATTCATTTCCTTAGCCCATTTATTGATTGGGTTAATTGTATTCTTGGTTCTTTATAGATTCTGGAGATTAGTGCTCTATCTGAAGTGTGTGTGGCAAAGATTTTCTTCCACTCTGTAGGCTTTCTCTTCACATTGTTGATTGTTTCCTTTGCTGAGAAAAAACTTTTTAGTTCGACTCTATCCCAATTATTGATTCCTACTTTTATTTCTTGAGCTTTGGAGGTCATGTTAAGGAAGTCTGGTCCTAAGCCAACATGATGAAAATTTGGACCTACCTTTCCTGTTATTAGGTGCAGGGTCTCTGGTCTAACTCCTAGGTTCTTGATCCATTTTGAGTTGAGTTTTGAGCAGGGTGAGAGATAGAGGTTTAGTTTCATTTTGCTGCATATGGACTTCCAGTTTTCCCATCACCCTTTGTTGAAGAAGCTATCTTTTCTCCATTGTATGTTTTTGGCACATTTGTCTAGTATGAGGTGACTGTATTTATGTGGGTTTATCTCTGTGTCCTCTATTCTGTACCATTGGTCTACCTGTCCATTTTGGTGTCAGTCATTCAGATTTTGAAGGTTGAATAGGAGTTTTTGTTTTAGAAACTATCATTTGCTGTGTGTGTGTGTGTGTGTGTTTCTGGGATAGGAACCCAGGGCTCCATGCATGCTAGGCAAGAGCTTTACTGTTGATTTGCATCCCTGGCCCTTGGTCATTTTTTTTTTTTTTGAGACAAAGTCTTGCTAAGTTGCCCAGGCAGGACTCAAACTTTGGATCCTCCTCCCTTAATCTCCCGAGTAGCTGGGACTACAGCATGAACCACTGTCCCCGATGCCCATTTGTCTTTAATGATTTCATTTTCAACCTGGAGAGTGGGGAGGAGGAAGGGGAGGAAGGGGACTTACATGCACTGTATGTGCACCATCTGATAGACCGTATTAGACACTTTGCACATGTTTGACCATCTTAATTCTCATGATAACCCCATTAGATAAGGTTTTTATGGGGAAGAAACTTAGGATCAAAAGGGTAAGTTGAGTAATTTACCCAAGGACATACAATTTGCAAGACCTGGAGCCAGAAATCCATCCTAGTTCTTTTGGCTCCAACTCCCTGGCTCTTTCCCTGCTGCTGGCTTCTGTAGCCAACAAGAGGTATAGGCTAATGAAATCTATTTGTGGGTGCCATGCACTTTTTGAGATAAAGTGATGCTAACTAGTTAGAAATGGATATAGCAATTGGTCTTATTAAGAGTCAACACTACAATATCCTCTCATCTGTGCACAGAAACTTCAAGTCTACCAATCAGTGTCTTATTTATCTGCCCATTCCTCAGCTCAGCCCTGTGACTTGGATGGGGAGGTCACTTATGGCAATCAGGGACAGAGCCAGGACTAGAATCTCAAACTCTTGGCTCCCCCTCCAGACCTCTATGCATGACACCATATTGCACATCCATTATCTTTTGTGTGTTTGGTGCCATGAAGAAGGATCTGAGGTCCTGAAGATCCTGGATGCCTTCTGCATCCTCTTGAAAGATAATGTGCCCTTTAGCACAAGACTGAGGCTAAACATATTCCTTCCCATAAAGGGGTGTGGTTTTGAATTCCTACATTGACCACTGCTTGTGTGACGTTGAGCCATGTTACCTAATACTTCAGAATCTAAGTCATCTGAGATGAAGCAGTTCAACCCTACAGGACCATCATGTAAAATAACTGGGGCAACATTTCTGTGAAACGAAATACCTTGTACTTACTAGGAGCTCAGTAGATGCAAGTCACTCTTTCCTTTATTCTCTGAAGAGTCATAATCTGGGTCCAGGGTCCATGATTAACCTTACTCCACCAGGGACCTAGTCATCCTGACAAAATTAAGGCTTTTCTTTCTTTGTGCAGTAATTATCTGCATATTGGCCAGTCTGGATCCAAAGTTATAGAGCAGATTCATGGTTTTCAGTATGGAAAGAAGCTTGGATGTCCTGGGCTGTGGTTCAGGGGTGGGGGTCGTCAGTGGCCAGACCTCAGGCCACCCCCATCCAATTCAACAAAAGCAGAATATCTTTGATGTTTATTTATATGTTGGGCTTCAGAGTAGAATTTCATTTAAGAATGACATCAAGTGTTGAAAATAGAAAATTAAAAACTTCTGTTGGAGAGAAATAGGGTTTAACATTAGAGCTTTGTATCTCAAACCAGGCCATAGTCTTCCCCTCTGCTCTTCTTAATGGCAAAGCCCAGTCCCCACCCACCTGGCTGCTTCCACCCCGGCATGGAGACCCATCATAGGAGGAAAGATGAGCTGATGTCTTTGCTGTGAACTGGGGCCCTGAGCTCTCAGCACTTTGCAGACAGAGAGGCTAGTGCTGGCTGTGGACTCTTGTTGACTGAAGTGGGCTAGAGACCAGGAAGGAAGGATTGGTGGCCTAAGATGACAATGTGAGGGAGAGAAGAGAGCGGAAAATGAGTGAGTGACTGTGGGAATGAAAACTTTTCTTGCAGGCTGCTCCTCTTCCCTTCTGGCACCAACAAGATGGAATACATTGATTTAAGAGTCAGCAAGAGCTGAGTTCAAATCCCATCTGCCAGCAGTGCAGTTGTGTCCTCTTAATCAAGCCTTCAACTCCTTCCAGTCTTCCTGCCTCATCCTCAGAAGGGGAATAGCAGGGCTCTGCTCTCTCAGAATAAGTGTGTATGTATGTGTGCGTGTGTGTGTGTGTGCGCGTGCAAACAGAGTACATGAGATATCAAATGGAAAACAATTGGTGCTTACTAGCTGCACTGAAGTCCTCCTTCCTCTTACATTGGGACCTTGAGATGTGGTAAGGATTAAAGAAATGATGTAAATCAAATTCCTAGGGCAACTCCTTGCACACAATAGGTATCTAATAAGTATTATTTTCTCCATACACTCCCCTCCTTCTGCATAGCATGTTTGTAGCAACTGCCATTCTGATTACCTCATACATGAGAGTTAAGGTTTGGAAATGAGGTGTCCCCCAAAAGCTCCTGTTAATGCAGGAATGTTCCCAGGTGAAAGAATAAGACTCTGAGAAGTGTAACCTAATCAGTCCATCCAGGTGAATGGACTGACAGAGTGGTAACCATAGGCAGGTGGGGCAAGGCTGGAGAAGATGGGTCACTGAGGGCATGCCCTGAAAGGGTTCATCTTCCCTTCCACCCCTTCCCTCTCCCTCCCACCTCGGCTTTCTGACTGCCATGTCCTCAGCAGCTTTTCTCTATGACTGCCCTTCTACCATGATTTTCTGCCTCACCTTGGGCTCAAAGCAATGGACTTGGCTGACCATGGACTGAACCTCTGGAGCCGTGAGCCAAAATAAACTTTCCTTACTCTGTGTTATACTTGCTGGATGTTTAGGTCACAGTGACAAAATCTGACAAAAACACTGAGATATTGACTCAGCCTCCCTAATGGGTTACCCTGTCCCAGGCCCCTATTCCCATCTCCTTGGTATGTGCAATTACTCTAACCTCCATCTCCTCAAAAAATAAACAAAACAAGACAAATGGAAAAGGGCCACTAACATTAAGTTATTCTGTCCCAGTAGTCACTGGTTTCATTCTCCATTTGTTTCAGATCCATCCATGAGGTCAGTGTTAATAAATTCTTTCACCTTATAATGATGATCTTAAAGCTCAGAGAAATAGGCAGTTCCATAATCCTCAACCTGGTGGTGACATCACAGATGTCTGACATCCCATTGGGTCTGTCTGCTACCAAGGAATCTTTGCAACATCACCCTGCTCCCTGTAGTGGGCAGCTGGGCACTGAGAGTGGAGAGACCTGAGTCCTAACATAGGCTCCCCGCTGGCTCATTGCACATGAACCTTTTTACTCCTCTGAAAATTGGAAGAGTCCCTTCCCTCCTTACCCCACATGTCTGCACCCAGGTTTCAGGGCCAAATCCAAATGTGCTCTGCACCTTTGCCCACCTTTTCCCTTGACTACCTCGATTACCTCCCTCATCACCCTATTAGAATTAATTTCTAAGATTCCACTCAAACTTGCCTCCTTCTTAAAGCTTTGCTAGATGACTCCTGGCAGAATCTAATGCCCCCGCCTCTAGGCTTCTGTAGCCCTGCGTTTCAACTGCAGCTAGACCCCTTGTGTGCATTTGATTACAGACTGTCTCTTAGGACTGTGAGCTTCCAAGTGTCTCATCTGTCTACCAGTGTCTGTCTCAGAATAGTTGCTTAAATAATACTATTATAGCAAATACGTCGTGGTTGAATGAAGAGAGAGAACAAGGGAGGGGGAAGGGAGTATGAGAGCATTCAGGGTTGTGCTGGTTCCAGTTTCACAGTCCCTGACTTAGGAACAAGTCACTATCACACTGCTTCCATTGTTGACTCTGTGCCTCTATGAGGATTGGTGGCCCATGTTCACAACATCCCTGTGCCATATCATCTGAGTCTGACCTTGGGATTTGGCCTTGGAGCTTGGCCTCGAGTCTCTGTGACAATTATCCTCCCTCCATCTGTTCCCATCCAGGACATTGGTGCTCTGTTGGGCTTTCCATCCAGCTCCAGGGTAACAGGTTCCACTCTTCTCTCCAGCTCCCACCATTTGCTCCTACTTGCCACCCTGGCTAATGGTAGTGCAGCATGCTGCCCGCTGATGAACCTTCCAGATTACTACTGCCAGCCTGGTCTCCCCATCTCTATGTCCCACCCACTGTTATCACAGCTGGGAGAAGGCCGCATCCTCATATACCAGGTTTAACCCCATGTTAGAAGCTCCTGATATCAGCTCCTACTTCCCAGCAGATGTCCTGAAACAGGCCCAGCCCTTGGGCAGCCCCAGACTAGAGTCTGATCCCTTCCTGCCTGCCAGTGAGAATCTGGCTATGCCCAGTCACACCTTAAGATGAAACAGATGGCCTCAGGGCTGGAGGTGGCTTCTGGTAAAGGCCTGGCCTTTGGTGGATGTTCAAAATGGACCATGCCGTGGAAAATAAAAGATCGCTTTAGGTACAACCCTCACACTGTGTGCCTTTGGACAGCTGATTTGACCTCTCTGTGCCAGAGGGTTTTCGTCTGCAAATTAGAGATTAAAACACAGCACTACTTCAGGGGACTGTTGTGAGGAGTAAATTAGATCATAACTATCAACCCAGTTCTGGGTACCTGGCGAGCCCTCAATGAACAGGAGCCTTGTCCATGTCTGACTGCGGTCATTGTTGCTGTCCAGCTGCTTTGTCCTGCAGAAGGGTTAGCGGCCACCCAGGTACATCTCCTGCTTCTTTTCTTCAAACTATCCATTAATATTCTGCAGGCCAAGTCAGGGAGGGCGTCGCAACACACCAGGCTTAAAATTAATCAAGTTTCCGTCAGTCCAAATGAACTTTTCTCACTGATTCTCAGATCTTCTGCATCTGCCTCTGGGTGCATTTTTCCCACATAATGAAGTTTGGGTAGCGCTGACTGGCCACTGTCATCTCCTGCCTGGTCCCCAAGTGTGACCTCCACGCAGTCACAGCTGTTCTCAGGCACTGCGCTGTGAGTGTCGCCCTCATCCCCACCCCCATCCAGGGTGATGCGACCCCAGCAGATTAACATGATGTCCTTGTAATTCTGCATCCAAGACACATGTCATTTTCCTTCAACACATTTGGAAGGAGGGCAAGTTCTACTTTGTAAAGACCGTCACTTATTTTAAACTGGAAGAAAATAATTTATTTCGTCCAAAATAGTTATGTTTTTCCATTAAGGGCTTACATTTCCCTTTTGTAATAGGAAATGGGGCCTTTTGGATTCCCACAAAGTCCAGTCTCCAAGGTCATTCCAGTCTAGGGCTTCCTTCCTCACTTTATTTCAGTGAGTGAATCCAACTGCTAAGAAAATGAGTTCCGAGTTTCACCTCGAGAAGGTGCAAGGTAGAGGAAGGCGAGTTAGCCAGAGTCCCCCAGCTTCATAAAAATATTCCTCTACTGAGTGGAAATCAATTTAAATACTTCCTAGTATAAAAAGAGATGCCTTGGAGGGTTTCTTCTAACATCTGAACCTTGGTGCTGTGCTCCGAAGCCCTGCTGGAGTCTGCAGGGCCGCCTGTCACCCAGCTCAGAGGGTTTCACAGTACTATTTTGTAGCTGGGTTGTCTGGTCTGGGATTCCTGGACTCAGAGACACCTCTTAGGAGGCCAAGGTTTTACCAGTGGCAAACTGGAAATTTTGCCACTTGAACAAAACTGCAAAGTCTCAGGCTCTGGGAAGCGAGTCTTGTGGGGCCACCATGGAATGCACAGCCCTCCTTCCATCTCTCACTAGCCATTTCAATGGATGCTAAATGCTTGGATCTGGAAGGAGTGGCTTTCAAGTCACATCCTTTGGCCAGGTAAATAGTGAGCTGGGACACAAAAGAAAAGTGCTTAGACATTCAGGCATTCCCAATATGACTCAAAGAAAAGAGAGATTGAACAATTTGCTCAGAGTCACACAGCTAATAACTAGAAAAACTGAACTTTGAATCCAACTTTGCATGACTTTGAATTACACCTTTCTGAATGTTGTTGCCTGGAAGGAAAGCTTAGTTCTGCTGAGATCCCGGGAGGTACCTGCTTTTCCCAAGGCAGTGAACGCTTCGGGTTACTGCCAGACCCCCACCATCTGCTCACTTCTGGAGGGCTTCTTCAAATGCCAAGCATCCCACCAGGTGGCCTCAATATCCCAAAATATTCCTGACACACACAAGCTCACTTGCAAAGAAAAACTGGACCCCATTCCCCATATTGGACAGATGCTACAGGAAGTTTACTTGAAAGTCTAAGAAGCAGGGACAGAAAAAGAAAAATCACTAAGGTAGGGGTAGGCTTCCACCCCGGGGAGGGAGCATCATGGCTCACACCTCCTGCATGGGCTGGGGTTTGCATTTGTGTTTAATAACAACTTTGATCTCTCTGCCAGCGGCAGCGGTCATTGAGAAATCCTGACATAAAGAAGGTATCTGGGAGATAAAGTTCTGCAAGCGATGATTACTAGCACTTAAGTTCTCTTTTTGTTGAAAGGAAGAATCCCAGATTGAACAGTGCATTGAATGATATGACAAGCAAGTACTTGATCCCTGTCCAGCTGGAGGGGGGATTGTACCCATCAGCAGCTTTTTAGCTAAGGACGTCTTTATATTTCCCTTCTTTGTCTGGGCCTCTCTAGTTCCTCCTTTTACTTCATGTCAGCACTATATAGTAGGTATGCCAAGTGGTTTTGAAATTTAAATTACAGTCTCTTTTTCAGATGTTATTGGAAAGAACATGTAATTTATAACCACGTGTTAGGAGTACAGGATGTTCATGGTCCACTGCCAATTTTTCTTTTGTAAAGTTAATAAAACTTTCATAAAACACTTATACACTTGTATATTTCATGGTAAAGATTTTTTTTTATCTCATAGGCTAATGTAAAGATTTATTAAAACCATTTTTTTGTTAAGAGGAGTGTCAATAGTTTGCAGCTGAGTGTAATTTTGAATCCGTGGAAGATGACGGTCTGATGGAAAATGACAGTAACAGCTTTGTTGATTTAGCACTAAAAATAAAGGAGCCTTTCAAATGAGAGAATGCTCTAATATCCAGAGTGGGCTAGGACGCACTCAGGCCAATGGAGGCGAGCTGGAGGAGCCGGCCACCAACACTCCAGCCCCTGGCAAGAGCAGAGCAAGACTGGATGGAGCCCAGGTGGGAGGGAGCGCAGAGCCCCCAAGGGTGAGAGGGAAGGGAGACTCTTGCTGGGGAAGGAGGGAGGAGCCAGGAGGGGTGTGGGGCCTGCATTCACTCCTTGTGGTGGAAAACTCTGGTACCTTTCTGCCCCCACTGGCACTCTTAGCCCTGCTAGTTTCTCTGGGACCTGATATTCCTGAATGTGATGAGCCAGTTAGTTTCACCTGGCCCACTTCCCCAGCCCCCACCCTGAACCCCTCCTACTACCTCTACCAATCCCTATCTACCCTCAAACTGGTCTCTAAATGGAAGTTCATTTCAAGGAATCTCACTTAACTTTTTTTTTTTTCCTTCACCATTCTTTTT
Organism: Glaucomys volans; assembly: GCA_020662805.1. Lineage (NCBI taxonomy): Eukaryota > Metazoa > Chordata > Mammalia > Rodentia > Sciuridae > Glaucomys > Glaucomys volans. The sequence goes on from JAJEJO010052496.1 coordinate 25,662, forward strand.
TATTTTCTTTTTCCTTTTTCCTTTTTTTCTTTCTCTTTTTGAGCTGACGAATGGGTGTGCATTCCTGTGTGAGGCTGGGGTTCAGGATTGGATCGGCTATAGAACTCAGTAATTTGGAGGAGTATATTAATCTTCTGTTCTCATTTCCAGGAAATGCAGATGATACCTCCTACTTTCGGGCCCATTTCTGAGACCGTTCTGAGCGGATGCACATTGATGGGCTTTACAAACTGCCGGCAGTGGATGTGAGAACTCTTCATCTTCCAGGCTGGATTCTTGGTCTGCAAAAAGGATAGTGAGCAGAAGGTACCCTGCTTGTGCAAAGATCCTATTCCATCAAATGTTAAAACAGACTAAATTTACAAACAAATTAAGAAATTAAGAATAAATAAAGAGGAAGAGATGGATGATTAACTGCACCACAGATCTTTGCATTAGCAAGTTCTATGATCCTTGTTTTATAGATGATGAAAGTGGGACTAAGAAAGATTAAGTATTAAGCTCAAGGTTAAAAAACTAGTGCAGACATCCAGATTTCAAACCTAGTTCATCCTGACTTGCTTTTTTCTGTTACAGAATGCAGCCAACACTCTTGAGTGGCTCCTATATGCCACTGTCATGCTGGGTGCTCTCCACACATCAATGTCTATGGCACACCCATGAAATCACTCTCTTCTTTATGCAGATAAGAAGTGCTGAGAAGTGCTGAGTCTAAAGCTGTTCTCCACCCGATCCTGGCTAAACCACCCACTGCAGTTATAGTTTACAAGTATTTGATTATAATTAAAGCAAGAGACAGACATATTCCTGGCGTTGGGTCACTGTTTCTTTTACTGGAAGCCTCTGCAGCCACCTCCCTTGCTCCATTTCCTGGCTCCTATTCCTCACCAAGCTTTCTGCTTGATGTCACTTCTTCAGAATTTTCCTGACCCTCTGACTACATCAGGCCATCTCTGTGAACACTTTTGTATCATCTTGGGTTTTCCCATCACTTTTCACCGTTACAGTTAACTTTATAAAACTCTTCACTGTCAGTGATGCCTGCCAGAAAACAAGTTGCAGGAGGGGAGGAGCCATGCCTGTCTCACTCATTGTTGTATCTTCCATGCCCAGCACAGCACAGAGTTGATCCTCTCATGCCCAAGATAGCACACCATTGATCTTCTCAACAAGTGCACACCATGGCCACCTGTTCCTCCCCTTCCAGACAAAAGCCCAGATGGTCCCCTGACTCCACGTACAAAAATGAAGATACAAGTATCCAGATGGTAGGGGAGGTGAGCTCACAGCCTATCAGCTTCCATATCTCAACAACTCTGAGATGAAAAGACATAGGGAGCTCTAGGCTCCTGGTAGAAAACATAGAAGGGAAACTGGAACCCTCAGGACAAGAATCCCAGAAAAATGAATAAATACCTCTACATAATCCCTCTTACTGTCTGCACCAGCAAAGACAGAGAAATTGGGAGCAATAAGCCCCACTGGGGAGAGGCTACCATATGCATGTGGACGTTCGGCTGATTGGACTCCTCTTTGTCAGGACTGGTGGGCACTGGAGTCCTGCTGAACAGCCACTTCCTTGCTGGTGCTGGTGCTTCTGCAGCTATTGCTCTTTCTAGATGAGGCAAGCATGGTCCAGCAGGTTGCTGCCTCTAGAGTTGAAGGTGCTGGCCTAGGTACTAAGCACCTGGGCCTGGAGCCTGGGCGTGCACTGTGTCTCCCAAGCAGCACTCACAGAGCTCCCAGGCTGAGGGCTCTCTAGAGAAATCAGTCCACCCCTCCAGGAGTTGCCTATTGCACAAGAATGATCAAGGAGCTGGAGGATCCCATGGCCCAGCTGCTTAGCTTGAGACAGTTTAGCAGAGTGGACAAGAGTTCAGGTTCTCTAGTCAGACCTCAGCTTGTTAACTTTGTCATCTTGGGGAAATTACTGAGCACCTCCACATCTCAGTTATAATTATAAGCAGGGGCAGGTTCATGGGCAGGTTTGTGAGTGGATTTGTGGGCAGATGACCTATACATTTGTGAGCCCCATGCTTCAAAGGAAACTAGGCTTGGTTTAATGCTTTGCTCTTAAAATTCTCAATGATTTTTTTAAACAAGGAGCCCTATCATTTTATTTTGCACTGAGTCTTCCAAATTATGTAGCTATTCCTTGTTATAAAATAAATATGTATTACAAGAGTATCTACTCAGTGTAAAGAGCAAAGAGATATAAGGGAGGTCTGTGGCTGGTATACATTGAGGGCCTAATAAAAGGGAAATTTTTATTCTCGTTTCTTGGGTTACCTACCAAGTACTTGCTATTTCTCCATCTTTCTGGCAGGTGATTGTTGAGAAGGGACTTCGCCAGGCTTCAAAGATAATAAAAAACAGAGCCCCTTGAATTCCCAAATAAGACTCATATTGAATGAAGAATCAAGACTTCAGCTGGCTTTGTGGCACATTTCTCCAGGGATCCTGTGGGATATGAAATAGGGTATACATGTGGCAGATTATGGAGAGGTGGCTGGGGGTGACTGGCTGCCCTAGAATCCAGTTCACACTTCCCCCTCCTTGGTCTCTTGATCTCCGGTAACAATGCTATTCTCCTGCACCCACAGTTTAACACTTCCTCTTTTTTTGGTATCAGGGATTGAAACCCAGGGCACTTAACCACTGAGCCATATCTCCAGTTCTTTTTTAGTTTCAGATAGGATCTTGCTAAGTTGCTTAGGCCCTCAATAAGTTACTGAGGCTGGCTTTGAACTTTGGATCCTCCTGCCTCAGATTGCGGAGTTGCTGGGATTACAGATGTGTACAACCATGATGGCTCAGAGTTGAACACTTCTAATGCCATGCTCATCTGTGGTCTCCCAGTCTGGGACTCAATGTCTGGTTGTGCTTCCAAGCTAGGCACAGACAAGATAATAGAAACAGAAATCTGCACACTTTACTCCATTTTTCATTGACCCTCGTTATCAAAGATAACCAAGCCTCTTTGAGCAAATGCTTTTGTCCATCTGGTTCTGAGAAAATTATCACCATCTTTGCCCTTTGGATATATCCTAGAAAACCAAACCCCCTTGCTGAAATGAGGCATCTTCTATTCTATTTGACCCAATTGTATTTTTGAACTACTTTCTTTATTCACAAGAACTAGCAGCAAAGCAGAACCTAACACACAAATCATGTAACTTTCTGGACCTAAAGTTTCTCATGCAGTCCCAGATACTCTTTAATTCAGGTGGGGCCAGGAGAGGCATGGCAGGGGGGTTGGGGTGTCTTAGGAGATTCAAGCGGCAGTGGGAGGAGTCTGAGGAGGTGTATCTGAGGAACCAGAGAGGCTTAGCAGGTATCCACAGAGCTAGGCTTTGAAAAAGGTCTCTGAAATTCAGCCCAGTACTCTTTCTTCCTGCGGCAATATTTTGTCTCTATTGAAAGATTCTCCTTCCCCAAACATAGAGTACAACAATCCCATTGAATGCATTGCCAATGATAAACTATGCACGGACAAATAACAACAGTGACAAAACCGCATATAGAGACAAGGCAGTCTGTGTCGGGGAAGAAAGAGAAAAATAAATGAAATTAACAGTGGGAGACAAAAACAGAGGAAAACCCAGCAATTAGATTAATCATAGACTTCCAGGAAATTGGCCCAAATTTCTTTAAAATCTTGTTGATTGTTATTCAGATTGAAGGGTTCCCTGCAAGATTAGCCAGAGCCCACCAAGCTTGCATACCAATCTGTCGCATCCCACACATGAGCTGCTGAGATCCTGGGGCTCTGTCCCTGCCACCGTGGATCACCTGTGTTGGGGTGAGGTTCAATAGGAGGGTCCAGTGCTGGGGTCAGGTGGTGGCATTCTGGTTCAGATCCTTTGGGCAATTCATTTTGGGAATTGGAACAAATCATCTAACTTCCTAGAGCTCAGTTTGCACATCTGCTAAATAGGCAATTCTACCTGCCATTCTTCAGTCAATGGGTTTTTTGAGAGGTTGAAGAAAGAATATAGATATCTAAATCCTTGGATAGGCTGAAAGTGCTATGTAAGCATAACATGGCTTTTGAAGTATTTTTATGGTCAAAAAGAAAGTAGGATATTGCCCAAGGTTCATCTATACCCTCCAAGTACTGGGATAGAGAAAACTCATCCTTCTGCTAGACCTAGTCAGTTGCTACAAAAATGTTCTAAAATCTTCAGGTTCAGTAAAACCCTCAGTACATCTTGACCCAAATATTCCTCCCTTTTATGATCTGCCTTTGGAAGAAAATTGAATGACCTATCTCTGGATTTATTAATGCTTAAATCATTAGTATCTTGGCTTCAGAATGCTCCTGGGTTGCCAGAAGGATGTCAGAGCTCTCAAATGCCTGGAAGCTGCCCTTCACCCAGGGTGAAATAATCCAAGCATGAAATGGTTTGGGTTTGGTTTGAAGGATTGAATGCCTGAGTTCTTCTTAGAATCAAACTCTTCAAATATGACCATTTTTGGCTTAAGATTAAAAATTGTTATTGGCTGCCTACTAGGTGCTAGGCTTGGTGCTAAGTGCTTTCCATACATTATTTAACTTAATCCTTATAACATCCCAATGTGGTAAATTCTATTAACATTCCTATTTTAAAGATATAAAAATCAGAATACCCTTCAACTACTTTGGGAAAGATGTGGACCAATTTTCCTCTTGACTTCTTTCTTTGAATCTTTCAATTACATGAAAAGACTAATCTGAGAACTGAAGAGGACCACAACAATATTACATCTCTCAAAATGTGTCTCTGCTAGATACAATCAATGTTAGCATTTGTCCATCAGATAAGCTGGGGTTGGGGAGATGTTAAATAAGCTTCTTCGCTGCAAGACTTCCTTTGCATGGATGGTCCTTGTGACCCTCTAATTGTCACTGGTACCTGAAGCAAAAGAGAAGATTTTGCTTCAATAAATTTTTGTGCTTGAAGGGGCTGTATTAGTTGGGATACTCCAGGGAAACATAATTAATAGGATGTGGGAAGAGAGAACTGGGAGGAGAGAGTGATTATAAAGAATCGGCTCAAGCCATTGTGGGGGCCGGCAAGTTCAAAACTTGCAGCATAGGTCAGCAGGTCAGAGACCCAGGGAAGAGCTGATGGTGCAGTTTTTAATTCTGGCACCCAAGAGGCAGAATACTTTCTCAGGGGACTTCCATCTGTTTGCTTTTAAAGTCGTCAACCAATTGAATGAGTCCTACCCATATTATGGGGGGAAATCTTTGAAATTTACTCAAACCTGTTGATTTAAATTTTAGTCTGATCTGAAAAATACCTTCCCAGGTGTTACCACCACAGACTGATGTTTGACCAAATGTCTGAGTAAGATGGCTTAGCCAGGTTGACCCATAAAATTAGCATCCTTCCTCGGACCACATTCCCTCCTTTCCTTAAAATGCAGGTGACACCTCTCTTCATTTTCACCCTTGTTCAAAGAATGTGAGAGGCACACCCAGAGATCTTTACTGCCCCGAGCTTCAAGCTGCAACTTCAAGTGGTGCACAAGTGTCTTGTGGGTTTCTCATTAGTGGACAGGATGAGGGGTGGGGGCAAAGGAAGAGGGCCAAGACGGATATAGTCAAGGACTTCTACTGAGTTTTCCTCCTTCAAACAGAATAATTTCTTTTTTTTTTTTTTTTTTTTTTTTGCAGTGCTGGGGATTGAACCCAGGGCCTTGCACATGCAAAGCACACCCTACCAACTGGGCTATATCCCCAGCCCCCCATTTCTTTCTGTTACATATAAGACCTCTGTTTAAACCAGTGTTAAATCTATTGGAAATTCTCTTGGTCTACACAAGAGAATTCTCTTGGTCTTCCAGAGCCTTCCACTTAAAGTGCATTCTTAGGACTGGTAGTAGGAGCACCATACTTCTGGTGGAAGTGCAGAATCTCAGGTTCACACCAGACCTAATAAATCAACATCTTCATTTTAACAAGATCCTCAGCTGATTTATAAGTATATTTGAGACTGAAGAGCAAGACTCCAGACCTCAAGCTTTTGGAGGACAGACCAACACAGTGCCAGACACAGAAAGCTGAGAATTAATTGTTTTCTTCCTCAATGATGGCCCAACATAGAAACTGAGGCCCAGAGACACGAAGAGTGACACAATTAATTAGTAGAGCATTAATTAACCTTCAGCAGAAAATAAGAATCTGATCATTTGTTCTTCGTAGAGAAATATGCCTCCCTCCTGGAGAGTGCATCATTGCTTAAAATTCTTGTCTCCCATCTGATCATTTCAGATGCCAAGAAAGTTCCAGTGGATGCTTCCAAGTTCTTTGTGTTCATGGGAGAACTCCCTAGTAGGAGTTTTGTCCAGCAAACAAAATCACTTTACCCGAATGAGCAGGCTCCTCTGGGAAGTCCCCTTGGCATGGGTGAAAGCTGAACTATATCTTTACCTTCAGGTACATTCAAGTCAAAATAAAATTCTCCTGCCACGAAATCAAGGAACCACTTGGGCTGCCCTTTCAGCCAGGATGTGAGAAATTCTGAGCAGATGATCAGTTGAGGAGTTAATTTGCTGCTTTGCTAAACTGCTAGCACTGAGGCTGTCATAGGGGAGAAGAGGAAGCTAGAGAAGAAATCTTTGATCCTCAGTTCAGCCAACTTCTTCCAGAAAGTTGAATGGGAGATCAAACATGAACAGCAGTGCCGGCTCTGGGCTCTGTCCAAGGCTATCGGAATCCAATACTCCAATAATCATCCAACTTCGACAGAAGTCAACCCAGGAAGCTTGCCAAGGAAAAGACTTGACTAAGAAGAGGGCTGAATCTGTGACAAATGAGGGAGAGAGAGAGGGTTGCAAATGTCCTTGGGTTGTCTTCATTGGAATACTTCTCCTGTGACTCTCCTTCCTTACAGAGCCAGCCTTTCACACAAAACCCAAAGGATGCAAAGATGAAGCTGAATAATCATCTGCACTTCTAGGCTCAGATGAAAGTTCAAGGCTCTGGTCTTGATTTCCCCATGCTGAGGATTCACACCACTTCAGCCCAGGGATTGAACTTGCTGTCCAAACAGCACTGTGTTCAATGGGTCACTCCAACACTACTGTTCAGACTGCGTGTGATATTTACCATAAAGACCCTCCCATCTGTAGTTACAAGGTGTTGTCACATTCATTATCTCATTTGTCCACAGGTGGGGCCTGTGTGCTCAGGGATTCAGGACTGATTGCCCACTGACTCCTCATCTCATTTCCATTCCAAAAATCCTGACCATAAGTGATACACAGGACAATTTGATCAAAATCCAGCAAGTCCTGTAAGTGTGGTCACTCACAGCTACTACAAATGCAAAATCTCATTACAGTCACTGGAGTCCAGCCAGCTGCACTTATGTTTTGCCAGGAGGCATGGCAGATAGGCAAAGCCTATCTGTCTGAGTGTTCAGACTGATACCACCTTACTTCAAAACACTCAGACTCATTGACAAGACAGATACCACATAAAAGCTGTACCTGAAGACATATTCTCTACTCATGGACTTGGTCCTGAACCATATTTTTCAGTCTGTATGTATTTTTCAGTCAGACTCAAATGTCCTGGCCTCCTGCTGCAACATGGATTTTCCCTTTTATTCCTCTCCCAAGAAACCTCCCTCTCTCCTGCCAAAATGTGCCTTTACAACCCTGACCTCTAGTATCATTTCCCTGTACTCTAGTGTCATTCTCTTCTCATTCAACCTGGCACAAAGGACACTGCACATCAAAGAATGAGTATATCAGTCTTTTAGGGGCAGGGGTATGAGAAAACCAACATTCTGAGCTGCATAAATCCACAACTTGACATGATCCACTGCAGAACCCCACTACAGAGCACTGCAACCTGGAGAGAAGAAAGGAGCAGAAACTAGTGGGTTCTGGAGCTCTTAAGAGTGGTAGATTAGGCGGTTTACCCATCATCAGGTGACTTGATATGATAAGGTAACAAATACAGTCACATGTGCCAGGCAGTACTACCACACCAAACATCTATTCATGTCAAAGGAAGCTAACAAAATCTACTGGTCTGGGGAAGTCCTTGGCATTGATTCTATGGAACACGACCACATAATGCTGATGGTCATAAAGATATGATTGTCGCTGGGCATGGTGGCGCATGCCTGTAATCCAAGGACTCGGGAGGCTGAGTCAGGAGGATCACGAGTTCAAAGCAGCCTCAGCAACTTAGCGAGGCCCTAAGCAACTCAGTGAGACCCTGTCTCTAAATAAAATACAAAATAGGGCTGGGGATGTGGTTCAGTGGCCGAGTGCCCCTGAGTTCAATCCCTGGTTCAAAAAAAAAGATATGATTGTCTCTGACAAAGGTCAAGACTCTATCCTCTATAATGAGGCTTCTCAGCCAATGAGGGCCTCTAACTCTCCCAAATCCAGTAGTGCTTCAGAGAGGCTCAGAGAAGAACAGGGTAGACAGCTTCTTTGAAGCAAATGGTCTTGGCAGCACAGGCATTGTCAGAGGGTCCGTTTGGCTTTAAAATGAGAAAAATTTGTAGGTTCTATACTCAGAAGTCAGCTCCGATCCACTGACTGCAAGCTTCATGATCTTGGCAACTTCAACTTTTTGATCTCTACTCCCTCCTCTGTCTAGTGGGTGTGCTGATAGCCTTCTTAGAAAGTTTTTGGTGGTGATAAAGTGAAAAATATCTGGTACACCACCTGGCATTTAGCTCTTTCTGCATAGAAAAATTTTTTCTTCCTTCTCTTTCTTCCCTTCCCTTTCCTAAACTTGGTAGAGATTCCAGAATTCAAGAGTTGGAAGAGAACTTGTGATCATCTAATCCAAGTTTTATCATTTTACAGATTTGGAAGCCAAAGCACAATTTGGAATTAATCTGATTATTAATCATTGAACCACTGCAAAAATAGTATTGAGCAACCTTTACTATCTACTTAGATTAACTCACTCTGAACATGTAGTGGAGGCTTGATTGTCCTAATGGTTTTCTCACTCATGAAACAAGGATAATAATAATGCTGACCCTATAGAACTATTGTAGGTTTAAATTAGGTGATGTAGGTAAAGTATTGGTATTTCTATTCAGTTTTAAGCCTTAAGGTCACTGTCTGCCTTGAGAAAAACAGAGGTAGGGAAAACAAAGAACTTGTCTTTGTTCTAGCTGGTATTTTCAAGATACAGATTATTTGGAAGTGGGTAGCCATAGCTGTTTGGGAACAGCCTAAGGCGTCAGTGAGGAATGAAGTGATATCTTTGAACTAGGGTGGAGGCTGCCTATCTTTTCCTGCTCAACTGAATAGGAAGTTACCTTCGGAAACAGAGAGAACTGATGGGATGGGGCCACATGTTCAGTTTAGAAAACTTTATCTTCTGAGTCAAGTTTAAACTAGAATTTTCTCCAAGTCCCACAGCAAGAATTCCTGAGGTTCTGTTAACAGTCCATATTTTACTTTAACTCTCTCTGAGGAGATAAATCCATAACTGCTGCTGGCATAGTCCCGTATAAGAGCCTGGAATTATGATAATTAATCCAATTGGCAGGGATGCCCATTTTAATGGCAGTCTGGCATCTGACGTTTACAGAACACCAAGTGTATACCAAGCACTGTGATAAGCATGCTGTATACACACTTTCATTCATGTAATATATCAATCTGTAAGTGAACCATTATTCTTCCAATCTCCAAATGAAGCTCGAAAAGTTCTACTTACTCAAATCCATGCTGCCAAGGAGGAGTAGGTGTGTGGTTCAGAACCAAAAACTGCCCAACTCCCAGCCCAGTCTGCTTTCCCCTGGACCCCAGCTCGAGTCTGCTCCTGTGACTGGCTCTCTCTTTTTCACAGTCCCCTTTGCAGTTGTTAGATCTCAGTAGTCAGAAAGGAAAGAAGTCCACAACTTCATTATTTAGATCTTTCTGCACATTCGGTGTTACCTGCCCCTTAACAGAGGTCCAAAATCAGAGCTGGAGGACCAGAAAGACAGGGCTGAATTAAAATTCTATACCTGCCCATTACAAGCCACATGACTGTGGCCCACCTGTTTGGTTGAGCCTGTATTTTCTTAGCTATCAAATGAGAAGCAAAATCTCAAAAGGTTCTTCAAAGGTTTAAATGAGAAAATGTCACTAGCATGTTGCAGAGCTAGAAATTTGACTTTCCCTTTCCTTCTGCAAAGGGAGGAGGTGTCTGGTTTATATTGTGACGGGATCCCAGTAGTGTTTCCCTTAAGGGGTTGGTAGTCCTGGGGTGAGTAAGTGCACATTATTAGTATATGTGAAGCGCTTAGAATCGCGCCTGCATAAAGGAGGTTCTGCATGAGCATGGGATATATTTATGATTCCCTACCTTAGTCCTCCCACCCCGCTCTAGCTGCTACTTGTCCACTATCCTGATACGACAGAGGATCTCTTCCTGACAACACAATCCATTTGAAATCGTCCATTTTCAGACGACTGATCTCCTCTCAGCATCAAAAGAGTTAAGATCCTTTCAAACCCACACGCCTGAGCCACATGCCGCTCCCTCTCCTTTATAGAGGCTGAGGCCTTGATCATTTCTTAATGTAACTACTTCAGGAAATTTGTCGCGCTAATAATGTTAATATGCCTTATTTCTACACTGCTCACGCCCTGAGCTCTCAATCACTTCAAAACACAGTGATTGAAATTTTTCAAAAGTCTTTGATTTGGAAGTTGTTATGTAGAACACTAGTCAAGTATAAATATGGTAGAGTGATTTAAGGCGGTTGGAGCAATCCAAATGTTTAAGCTTGTTTCAAATAATTATCAATCTTTCTGCTCTGCATTTTCAACACCCCCCTTCATTTGAAAGAGTGGCCCTCGGTGAGGCCTGGAGCACGCTGTTGAGGCAGCCGAGTGCCTCTCTGTTCCCCACACTGTGTCGCCGTGTTATAATTACGTTATTAAATCCTTAATGGCTCACGCTGCTCCTGGTGTCAGACTTGAGTCAGAGAGAGAACTGGACACCTGGAATCAAAAGCTCATTCTACGTCTGCATCGATGAAGGTGGACTCCTCCTGAGTGGGAGCTCTGAGAGCGAGGAGCCAAGGCGACAGTGCCCTGAATGCTCTCACATATGTCAGTGCAGATGCCCATGAGGAGGCTCTGGCTGAGCATCTGCCTTGAAATGATCATCTCCAGGAGGCCCACGTGATCCTTCCATTCTCTGGGACACCTCTTTCTGGACCACTTCTCAGCCTCTCAGCTCCAACCACCCCTGCCCTAGCAGGTTCTTCCTGGATCTTGACCAGATTCTCACTGGGATGACTGACCATGCTATCTTCACCTAGGAGCACAATGCCTACCTCCCTTTTTCTGTCCCGAAGCTTCTCCTACTTCAAGGTGACAGGCACATGCATGTGAAATCCGAAACGCAGTCCAGAAACTAACCAGAGGACCAATGGAAGAGAGAAAATAGATAAGTCCCTCCTTCCTACTGCGAGCTGGCAATTCTAAGACACACTTCTCAAACCTCATTTCATAAGGCTCACCCCAGGAGGATGAGCATGAGTGGGTTGCAGCAGTGCCTTAGCACATTCTTACGTTTGCTTGCCCCTTTCTGCTATTTTACTCTCAAACCCACATGCAAGTGCCTACCTTCCTAAAGAAACTACCTACACTCAACTGCCTTTGCTTCTGACTGTTTCCAGGGGAACTCAGGAATTAAGCAAGAGAGTAACATTTAGAAAAAAAATCCCAGGTCCCCACAAATTGACTTGGAAGAACCAGAACACATGAATTCCAAAGAACAAAGGGAACAAAGCCAGGAACACCTTCGTGTAGAAGGACAAGGTGACCTAGTTGCCTAAGCACAGAATGACCAAGCTACCTGTACATGAAGGGTCTGCTTGACACGTTTGTTTTCAGAGCCGAAGAACAACTGGACAAAATAACTTCAATGAAATCAACAGCATAGAGGACCTGGAGTCTGAACACAGTAAGAATGAGAAACACCATCTTGTCAGACAAAAGCTTCAGGTACAGAAGCAGCTGCCTCCACATAAAAAGGCCAAGGCCCAGGATTTGTTCAGTATGCAGGAGTAGAGGCCCTGGGGTCTGGACTGGGGATGGGCAGCCAGGCCCTTGTTGTTCAGTGTGGCACCAACCATCGTTCCCACTTATGTTTGTAGAAAGCACATGATGGAGGGCATGGGGTTTGGGCTCAGAGGAGCTCTGCCCCTCCACTGCCAGTGCAATTTGGTCAAGTCTCTAGAACCATCTGAGAGACACTTTCTTCCTTTAATACTGGGAAATAGTAAGACAGAGCTTTAATTTTTTTTTTTTTTTTTTTTTTTTTTTGGTGCTGGGAATTGAACTCAGGGCCTTGTGCTTGTGAGGCAAATACTCTACCAACTGAGCTATATCCCCAGCCCCTAAACAACAGAGCTTATTGGTAAACTCTGCAAAACTGTAAAATATCCTGTACTCAATGTTGATAATACCTTTCCCTGTAAAACAGATATTTTGTAGAGGTTAGCAGAAATGTAAATTTTTATTATCTGTATTATAATCGTTATTAAATGATACTGGCATAGCTCTAGTTTACAAAGCATTTTCATTTGATCTCATCCTGACAGGTTACATCATCAGGTTACATGAGCTTGAAAACAAGCTCAGTAAGTGTGAGTCTCTGGCAGTGAGCGGGGAACCTGGGGCACAAAGCAAGACTTCTGGCTCCATATCCTTTGCTATGTTCCTACCCCACATGCCAAAAAGGGGAGTTGTGTACTGTGGGTCCATGTTTTCCGGCTTTGATTGAAATAATGCATGGAGATAATGACTCTGCTTAAGAAACCTGAGATGATAGTGGTCTGTCTCCCTCTTCCCTGGGGCGAGGCTTGGGTAGCACTCATGGCATATGACCATATGGAGAGACATCTCAGGCCTCTATTTAAGTAATACTACATGACAGGCTGGGTATTCCTGGGACATTATTACACGCCTAGGGTGGTGGTCAGATGCTGAGGCTGAGGAAATTTCTTTGAACACCACTTTGTCTATTATAAAATATTTTGTATAAATCAAAGGGGGTGGGAGCTAGTCAAAGAAGCCAATGGCCACTTAGTAGGCGGGGCTGGCATGGCTGTGACATCACCACCAGCCAACCCCATGGCTCCTTTATCTTACCAAATCCCCAAGAGATTTGATCATTTGAGACCTAAGAAGCATTTAGATTCAAAGTCATCCTCAGGGCTCTGAAATTGTCAGGGTTTGTGAAGTTGGAAGGTCAATCATCTTGTGGCATCATCTCGAGCCAGAGTGGTATGACCTAAGTGAACCTGGACTTGGAGGGGCTGTAAGAAAGGGCCTCCCAGCAAACCCATACTTGCCACTGGGTAATGGCTGGATTTGCACATCTCAAGGTCTTGTGGGCTGTGGTTGTGGTTTTACACTCTATTTGGGGGATAGGCCTTTTCTCTCTGCCAGGTTAAATGACTAGCAGGCCTTAAAGACGCCTGCCAGGATGATCAGAAACAGACCTCTAGACTGATCTGCAACTAGATCCCTGAGCTCTGATCCTTAGTCCAAGGTTTGGCAAATCCAGGCCACACGCCTGGTCTCGGTGGGGTGTTCTCGTGTGCGGCAACCAGGCTGTGATTAGGAACAGTAATATTTTCCAGAGACTGCCCTCAGGGAACTGACAATCTGGAAGACGGTATAAAACAAATACACTGAGATAAATACAATATGGGGCAATAAAAAGAAAAAACTAAGACCAAGTCACATTTAGCCACATTCTTAGTGCATGTCACTTAAGGAGACGGTTTCTCAGCCAGTGCTTGTTCAAGGGATGAAAGGCCTTAAGAACCAAGAGGGCTGAAGAAGCCCAGGTGCTTTTTAGACTATAAAGAAAGGAAAGTAGGATACTTGTCCTCCCTTGCAGGGTTAGAGTGAGAATTAATTGAACACTGAGCCTCAAGCACTCTCCAGTTGTAAGTGATTGACAATGAAGGGCATGATGTGGCTAGCAGCATCACAGACAACTGTCAGAGGACTCTCTTCATGCTTTGGGTTCTTTGGAAGTGCTCCTAGCTTCTTTCCCCTGTTCCTGATCTCTACAATGAGTGACTTGGGCTAGACCTGGGCTGCAAAGAGGTTGCATCTATTGATCTTTTGATCATGTCTGACTTGTATACTAAGTTGAGTCGGATTATGAAATGTCATCTCTATTCACTTAATGAACTTCTGTGGACTTGGGGTAAGAAATAGTAGCATGTACATATTTATTTTCCCATTCTCATTCTGGACCTTTGTTTTCTCACTCAGTGGAAGAACTTCCTACTTAGTCTCCAACTACCATTATCATCCAACCCCAATTCACTCTTGCTTCTACCACCAAAGTGGTCTCTTTCCAAAACATAAATCTGACTGTGGCATATTCTCCTACTAAAGTTACATAGGGATTTTTCTCTTTCTTTCACAAAATGTAGCCAAGCTCCTCAGCAAGGCCTACAAAACCCACAATGCTGTCATTGCTGGCCCAAAAGCCCAACCTTCCACTCTAGCCATGCCAATAAAGCATAGCTGGCTTCCTCCCTGATCACATCTTGAGCAACTCACTAGCCTAAAGCCTTCTGTTTGTCCTTAGTCTCTCACACATTTATTTTCACTTCTTCCTTCACCCCCTTCAAAGATAAATTGATTTCTTCTTTTTCATCCCTATAGCACACCATATAGACATCAATTGTAACATTTATCCTGCAAAAAAAAGTACTTTTTTGCTTGTTTACCTCCCTCACTAGAATGTAAACTGTATAATACTATGTCTTATTTATGCCTCTTTGTATTCGTCCTTGATTCTGTGTCTTGCAAGAATATATGTCAATAAATATTTGAAGAACAAATAAACAAGTTGCAGAATGTATTGAATTGGGCTGCCACACATACAACCCTTCCTATAAGCCTTCTTCATGACTGTCCTTGGAACTGATTGACTCTAGGGAGGGTACAGATCTAAAGTAGCCATTCTGTACATTGGATAATACCTTACAAGGAATACTCTGATAAATGGTGTCAATCTACATGCTAGTCATGAACTGGTGGATCAGGTTGTCTCTGTTAAATATCTGAACTTGAGATACAGAGCATCAGTTAATAGTAGAAACAAAAAGTAAGATAAGGAGGCAGCCAACTTGGACTCCATGAGATGTTAGAAGCTATGAGTAAACAGAAATGAGTATAAGAGCAATGACATTTACACAGAGTAGAAACTAGGGAGATCTCTTGGTAGCAAGAGAGCAGACGCAGGTCAACTCTGGTCTCTAAGGAATGATATCTAGAACTATCTTGGATCTTGAACAACTTACTGGCTTCCCCATTACATTCCAATTGCATGTTCATTATACCTACACAATTTAATGTGTTGCTAAATTTAGAGGGTCTATTTGGGATGGTCTATTTTAAAATGTAAAGTATATTGCTTAATAAATAGTGCAGGTAGGATTCAACAGACCAGAGCCCTTTCAATTTCACCATTGGAGAAGCTATTTATTTGAAGAGCTGAAAAGCTGTTCTTAAAGAGATAAAGAGCATACATACACTATCTGAGTACTTCTCATACTTTAAGGGCACACAAATTACCTATGATTCCTCATTTTGAATAAGTGTACTGGCGATGCTGTAGCTGCTATCTGAGGATCACACCTTGAGTGACACGATACTCTGTAATCCCAGAGGGAGCAATAAGAGTCCATGGAAGAAAGTTAAAGGCTAGTGTTCTAGCTAAAGAACTTTCCACCTGTACAGATTATGTGCAAAAGAATGTGATGCTTCAGTATCCAGAGAGGCCAGGTGGAAGCTAGGCAGCAATTTAAGAATTGCATATTGTACAGAGAATTTCTGTTCTGCATGGAAGATAGACTATCATCTTCAGTTTCAAACTTTTTTCTTTATGTACTCCCTAAAATATTTGACAACTATATACCTATTTGAGAATTTCTAAAGTTCAAATAATTCACATGTTCAAATGACTTATTTCTATTAAGATGGAAAATGTTAAACAGTTAATTGCATAAAACAAAATTAAGATTGGCTAATTTAAGTCAATACTTTATTAGGTCTAGCTCCTAAAGGCAGGATTTTTTTTTAAACCTGGCTTGTTTTCTGATGTGTATCTAACATTATAGTTGCTATGGGTGCTTAATAAATGTTCATTGAATGAATGAAGGCACACCAAATCTGAAAGCAGACATGCAAATATTTTATCCATGGCATTTATCTGTGGTAGCTCAAAAAATTTGGTATCCCCACAAAAACATTTCAGTTATATTTCAAAATTGATTTTTTGAAAAGGAATCTTGACCTATACTGCCTACGTTGTTCTAAATTCAGT
Source organism: Glaucomys volans (assembly GCA_020662805.1). Taxonomy (NCBI): domain Eukaryota; kingdom Metazoa; phylum Chordata; class Mammalia; order Rodentia; family Sciuridae; genus Glaucomys; species Glaucomys volans. The sequence goes on from JAJEJO010052496.1 coordinate 41,989, forward strand.
GCATGCCAATCTTGGTCAAAATACACTGTAGTTTTTAGTGGTGTAAAACATAATGTTTTATGATCAAGGCAAGAAAAGAAAACAAGTCCTATTAAAGATAAAGTATCTTGGTTAATTTTTTTTAATAAAGCTTTTATATAGACATCCCAGGGCTACCTCTCTGATCAAGGCCTGCCTCTGGATTTTCATCATTCTGTCCCATCTACATATCAGAACATCTGAGGTCTGGGTTAGGACCCTAAATGCCAACTTCATCTCTGAAATACCACACGGTACCTGCTTTCATACTCTCAGGGTGTAACACTCCAAATGGAATTTCTCCCACTCCCCCTCCAGGGAACAAACCCATGCCAGATCTCTTGACAGCAGGCACTTTCTACCAGGATGGCAGCATCTGAGTGGTGGCTGGTGTCAAGGAGGGGCAGCACTGTTCAGCCATTTGAGCACAAGCAGCATCTTCTCACAGCCCTCTGACATCTCTCATACTCTTAACCTCCCTTGTGGGCCATTTTGCTGTTACCCTTGGCATTCACCCTCCCCTCCACATTGGCTTTACCAACCCTGGTTCTTTGGTCAATAGACTAAGATGGAATCTGCCTGGTGGTCCTGTTTCTGCCCCCAACTTAGACTTGCTTTCAGCTTCCTTCTCACTAACATCACAACACACACACCCCCTGCCCCGCTCTGGAGCTTTCCTAACTCAGACCATGGTCTTTGTTTCCTCCCCGTTCAGCCTTCCCTATAGCCAGGAGGGTCCAAGAAAGACATCAGGAGGTCCCTGGCACCAGGCTCCTTCTAGCTCATTGCAGATTGTCAGAGGGGAGATCCAGTCAGGCCATACCTGCCCTCCTTTTGCTCATTTGAGCCCATTTCTGAAGGCCACAAGTCAGACTAAGCCCTTCTGCAGTGTTCTTCTGATAGACAGAGGGAAATGGAACTAAGACTGAAACTTGGACAAACAAAAAATAGTTTTAATTATGTTTTTTTTTTTTTTCGAGACACTCCATAACTTGTCTGCCTGGAGCAAAGTGGTGAGATTCCAGTGTCTGTTTGATAAGCACATCAGACAAGCCCACAGACCATGGGAACCAAGGGAGAATGGTGCAGCAGGGTGACAGGAGCCTCGGATGTGTTCCCGGACAGAACAAGTGTTATTATGGGATGACACAGACCAGACTCAAAGCAGATGCTTGTTCATTCTGTTCTCAGAGGAAAAACCGGCTGGAAATGGGGCTTTGAGACAGGGTCAAGGCAGCAATGCTCTTTCTGGCTGACAGCCCTCATCCCAGCCTTCTCTCCACAGAATCTCACTGGGAAAAAGACAGAACCCAGAAGAATCTATGTGGCTGTCCTTAGAATTAATCGTGATTGATATTCATCCAAGAGGATGAATGAATCCAGGATGGGGAGAGAGATGTCTGATCAGAAGGCTAAGTAGGATAGCTCCCAAATTTGCTTTCTGTCCCATTAAAATCTCATCAGGGTAAATCCTTTGGGAGACCTAGGACAGTCACCCTGGAAGCATTTGGAAAAGCAGATATCTGGGCAAGAAAGAGGGTGTCCATTTGGATGTCGTCCACTGTGTGAGGAAAGCAGAAAAAACAGTGCAAACAGAGTGGCTGGAACTGCTGAGAACCTTGCAAATCATCAAATTCAACCTCCTAAATTTAGAGAGGAGATCAAGGCACAGAGAGGAAAGGGGACAGGCCCAAGGTCACACTGCCTCATAGCATGGGGTGGGGAATGTGAAACAGGATAAGCCCTCAGTTCTCCTGATGTCCAACTCCAGGGTTTTTCCTTGCACTGAGCCTTGAAGGACAGCCCAGGAATTGGCGAGGACACTGCTTCCCTTTGCTGCTGCTCTGGAGCTAGGGAGAAATGGGCCAGGTCCTAAATGCAGCTCTCAGGGAAGTCTCTAGCAGGTTGTCAAGTGCTCCTGCCAGTGCTGAGCTGGCAGATGAGGGTGGGGAGAAGTACTTAGAAATCCTGAGCACTGAAAGGTGGCCTGTAATTGTAAAATTCCATTTCCTTTCAATTAGCAGCTGATTGCATTTGATGAGCTGCAACATTGTTTCCTCCATGTAGATTAGGAGTCAGAGCAGTCAATGAGCTGTGAAATTCTCTCCCTGCTGAAACAATAGACAGTGATTAAAGCGCAGCTAATCCGATCATTATAGCCAGAGCCCACTGATCATTAGCTGCTAACCAGATCCCAGAGAGCCGCTCCAGCTCGGCCAAGGCGGGCAGGATATAGCAGGTCAATGCTACCAATATGCCGCCTCCCTCCTCTCCCTGCCCAGGAGTCCCCAGTGGACCCCAGGGCTGGGGCGAAAAAACAGGATGCCACAATGGATACAGGGAATGAGCCTGCCAAGGGCAGCTTGATGTCAGAGAGAGAAAGCTAGGACTTTGGATACAGATGTACCAGAACTGGGACCAAATCCCACCCCACCCCAGGTGTGGTTTAACCTCTGAGCCTGGGATAAATGATTTGTCCCGAATCCTTAATAATACCTTCCTCGCATGGTTGTTCTGAGGATTAATATCACAGCCCAGGTAAGATCCCTGGCATAATGCTGGAAGTCAGTAAGAACACTAACTAACATTTTCAAGTGTTTGCTACGTGCCTAGTGCTGTTCTAAGGGCTTTATATGGATTAACTTGTTTAATCCTCATAACAGCCCCGGTAAAGTAGATGCTATTATCATCCCTGTTTTTCCAATGAGGAGCACAGAAGTTCAGTAACTTGTTGGAGATCATTTAGCTGTGAGTGACAGGGCTGGGATTTGAACTAGGCAGACCAACTCAGAGGTCCTCCCTTTAACCAACACCCTTTGCTGATTTTCAAAAAAAATGTTAGCACTCATTGACTGCCTTCACTGGGTCTGTGAAACTTTGCTGCACAGAAGAATTAACCAGAGAGAGAGTTCAACATGAAGATCATCAGAACAAAGCTATGGAGAGCAAGACTCAGGTAGGGACAGGATCCAAGAACTGGCAAGTTAATAAGCATGGTGTTGTAATGTTGATGCTATGGTCCAGGACCTGCCTGGAGAAATGCTCCAGGTTCAGGGAAGCACAGGTGTGTCTGTCCAAGTCCTGCATCCCCCTTTACTCTGCTGCCTCACGGCTATGCCCAGTTGCTGATGGGGAAAGTCACAGGTGCACCCACAGCTGACAGGAAGAACGCAGAAGGCAGAGTTTCTGGAACCACAAGTATCAGGATTTGAAACTCTGTCCCTTCCCTTACAGGAGTGGTCATATATGCCATCATCCAACACAGGACACTTCTGAGATGGTGAAGTCATGATTATTCCTAGGACCACCCGGACAGGTTGGACAAGGGTTGTTGGAGCAGACACAGGTGCCCTGCCTGTCCCATATCTTGCTTGTCACCTCGAATGTTGGGATCTGCTTACAGCAAGCATGATCAGCCTAAGCATGGGGCAAGCAGGATGGGTGGAGGGTTAATGTCCCCAAAGCAGCATCAGCCAGTGACAGATAGGAAACCTGTAGGTATGCACCTTAGTGTCTTTGCCTCTAGGTCAGAGTAATAATTCTGAGAAGTGTTGGTTCTTTCTCCCAGAGTTCCCCAGCAAGACTGAGCTTCACTTACCTATCATGGTAAATAACTTGATGACTCAATTTCTATTTCCTTCTTTTCCTTTCCTTTTTATGTTTTATCTTTTCACTACTATTTCCTGAAATCACCTCTCAAAGTCTTTTCCTCCGAATCTTATTTTGAGCTGAGAACAGTCACTTCATCATTTATGAGCTGTGTGACCTTAAATTCCACTTTTCGTAAGAGTAAAATGGAAATAACTAGAGAATACAAGTCAAGCACAGGAAACAGCAAGCACTCACCAAATGTGATTCTATTAGTAATAATATTTCTGTTGGAAACAGTACTACAATGGTGATTGCTCTGACTCACATCCGGAAGCACCTTTTTTCTTCTGTCTTGCTGCTGTGGCCTCTTCTCTTCCCCTCTCCTCTAGATTGCCACAATACTCCCCCACAGGGCACCTTGCCCTCGGCCTCTCTTGCACCCAGGGTGGCCTCCTGTGATGGCCAGGGTGCTGGTCTTATTTCACTGCTACCATGGGTCTGCTCTATATCAGGCACATGTTGGACTCTGAGAATATATTGATTCTAAGTTTGCTTTGTGAAAAGATTTCCAATGGCCCCTTTGAAAGAGGAACACACAATTTATTTACCAACTACAGAAGCCTAACACTTGTATTGAAAATCAACACACATTTGTTAAGTCTGGTGTTGATCATCACATCTTTCAAATACGTTTTGCTGCTGCCTCTGAACAAAGTCTAAATGAGGCTTCCAGGGCCCTTCTTAACCTCCCAGCTTCTAACACATCTGCTGACACTGCCTTTGCCCAGAGGCTACGGAAAACCCCTTTGCTCCGGGTGCTCTCTCTCTCCCTACCCTTCCTTCCTGGGAAACAAACGGGAGGTGCCATTGCCTACTCCTTTTTAATTTTTTGCCAAGCAGTTGAACAGCTGATTTCAGTCATTTCTACCTATGGTTTCCTCCTTAAAGCTAATTAGTTTCTTTTCAAGTAATTGCAAATAGTACATTTTCCAGGCCCTTGGAGTTAAGGCTGACAACTAGCTGGCTGGAGTGGGCTCTTATCAATAGCTCACGGAAATTAGACACACAAACATCACACTGGGGCCCCGAGGATTGCTCTAAGTTGTTTAGAATAAATAGCTCATGGAAGTCCCAGGGCTCTTTTATGAATGGACCTGCTAATGCAAAATCTCTTGGATGTGGTGGGCAACACGAGCGTCAGGAGCTTCCCAAAGCATGGGCAGGGATTCAGCTCCACCTGAGGAACCAGACTCTGTGCTTTGAGTGTGTTCAGGGCACAGAGAGGCTAGGGGTAGGAGCAGGTGGGCAAGAAGAGAGTGGGAGGGGCTCTCTCTACCAGAATTATACAGGTGGACAGTGAGGTTAAGTACAGAGGAAGGGTGGGTGGGCTTCATGGAATCATCATTGTCATTGTCACCTCCCTCCTTCAGTGAGCCTGTCTGGCCAGCCTCCAAGAACCAGTGAAGTGCTCCTGTCTATAAAATTCTCACTTCAGTCTTTGGGACCCAATCCGTGCTCACTCTCAGATCAGCTGTATTCTGTAGAATCTGGTTTTAGATGTTGAGAGGGTGGCTTTTATTTCTCTCTCCTTCAATTTTAACATTGCTATCACTGCTGCTGCTGCTGCTACCTGGGACATGGAATGAGAAGAGGGGAGTCTTTCTGGCTCTTCAGCATGTTCTCACTATGTTGGTTGTCACCAGCAGTACCCGTGAGTAACTTTACCTCAGAAATCATTTCCCATTGCTGTTGTTAACTACCACAAAGTATACGGCTTTAAGCAACACAGATGCATTATTGGACAGTTTTGTAGGCTCAAGGTCCAACTCAGTTCTCACTGGGATAAGATGGATGTTGGAATCCATGGAACAACATGCATTTGTTAGAAGCATCAGAATCAGTGCACACAGAACAACGTGGGGCCTCTGCGTGGCTCGCCCTTCCTCCTACTCCTCCTTCAAATGGAATAAGTGGATGGAGGCAACTCTTTTTTTCAGAAGGCTCTAGAAGAGAAGTTTTCTTTGCCTTTCCCTCTTCTAGAAGCCCCCACATTCCTTAACACATGGTCCCTCCCTCTAAATTCAAAGTCAGTGACTTCAGACCTAGTCCTTTGTACGTTGCCTTCTCTCGTTAAATAGCCACATCTTCCTTTGACTGCTTTCCTCCTCCCCTTTTAAGAGTCTTTAGGGTTACCTTGGCCCACATGGGCAATCCAGGATAGCTTCCCACGCTGCTGATTAGCAACCTTAACTCTATCTGCAATAATGAATCCCCCTTGTCATATAAAAAAACAGATTCACAGGCTCTGGGATGAGGATGGGAACATCTTGAGGAGAGGATTACTCTACCTACCACAATCCCCAAAGCTACACCTTTTCCCGGTCCTTGTTGGTATTTTGCACATACCCTGAAATACGCATGTTTCCTTGTGCCTGCCAGTGTTGTCTGTTCCACTGTGCTACTGCTCTAGATTCCATCTGTGACATTGTTCTTCCATTTTCCTTTGATCCTGTTTTTAAGCTCTTCCATGTTGTCTGTACATGATGCTTAATGCTCTAACAACTGATATTGTTTCATGGTTACATGAAACTCATTTTACTTATCCACTCCTCTACTGATGGGATCTTAGATCATCTTCACTCCATTCTAAATAAGTTATCATAGATGTCCTTGTTCAGGTTCCTATGGGCCCATTCAAGAATTTCTCTGAAAAACACACCAAGGCAAGGATTTCTGGGTCATAGGGCCTATCTACTTAATTTCACTAACTAGTTATCTGTTGCTTTTTTGAACAGTTATGCTAGTTATCCCTGTTCTCCAATAGTTGCTAAACCTTCCTTCACCATGATGGTGCTCTAATGTCTTCCTATGTCAAACCTCTTGCCCAGAGGCAGAGCCCAAAGCCCTCTCCTGTGTCTTCCCTTTGTCTTTTTGTTTCCTGCACAGACTTCATGGCCACTATGAATGTTCCTCCAGCCTACATTTGAACCCCCAACCACTCCTCTTTACTATGTGCTATGGCTATGCTGGGCACTGAACTCCATCAGAAGACTATTCTTTCACTAGACAAGCCCAGAATTGTATTTCTTTCCCTTTTCCTCCATCGTCAGGTCCCTAGATTCTGATTTGATTAATTTAACAAATATTTCTTAAGTACCCACTGGTTCAAGTACATTACTTTTTTCTCCCAACCCCAGACATTGGGGATGTAAAAGGAACAATTAAGGGCTGGGGTGGCAGCTCCATGGTAGAGTGCTTGCCTAGCATACATGCATGACTGGGTTTGTTTCTCAGCACCACATATAAATAAGTAAATAAATAAATAAATAAATAGCCATTAACAACTAAAAAAATTTTTTTTGAAAAGGAACAATCAAGGGGACTCCACTCTGAATCCTGTCAACTCAATTATAGAAATTTAGCCTGAATTCATTCATTTATCTCCAAAATTGACCTAGTGGAAGCCAATGGCATTTTTTATCTGGACAGTTGCATTTGTCTCCTATGTGGTCCAGTTTCTTCCACTTTTTTCCCAACCAGTCCTTTTTTCACACAGCAGTCAGAATAAAGACGAAAATTATAAATCAGATCCCATTAATCCTGCACATCTGTTGACATTCTATTTCCTGGAGAACACAATCCGCACCCCTTAGCCCAGCTGGCAAAGCCCCATGGCAGGTGGCTGCCACCTGTCTCTCTGACTTCATCCCATGTCATTGTTTCTTCATTCACCATATTTCAACCACTTTGGCCTTCTTTCCATTCCAGAAATAGGTCAATCCCATCCCTCCCCAGATGGGATCAACATTTGCAGTGGCTGCCCCTCTGCCCAGAATGTTCTTCCCTCTGAGATGGTCAGAGCTGGCTCCTTCCCATTGCCTATGTATCAGGCCTGTTTTATTGTCTGGGGAGCACTTACTCACCTGCTGATACTGTGTCTGTGTTTATTCGTGGGTGTAGTGCCTGTATGCCGCTATTGTGGTGAGCTTCCTGAGACTGCTGTTAGCTCTCTTGTTCATGACTCTATCTGTGCCTCTTAGACTGCCTGGCACAGAGAGGGTACTCGATAACGATCAAGGAATAAATTAACCCATGTGTCTAATGCAGTAGGTCTTGATCTTAGCTCTTCATTAGAGTCACTTTCAGGAAGCCAGGCCCTACCCAGACCAATTGAGTCCAAACCTCTGGGCACAGGACTCAGATATGGACATTTCTTAAAGCAGTTAAGTGTGCATCTAACACTATGAATTATCTATTTGAAGAATACAGACCATCTCAAGCAGGGCAATTTAGGAACTTGCCCTGATTTTTTGTATTCAGTCACGAGAGAGAGCTGACTTTTCTTTCTTTCCAGTGTCTGATGTGGGTAGTCCAAGCCTAGAGCTGTCGGCAGCCATGTCAACTGCCACCATCCCTGGATGCATAGAGGAAACCAAGCTGTAGGTAGAAAGAACAGGACCAACTCACTGAGAAGGTGATCCAAGTCAAAGGGGAGGGAGGACATGGCAGGGTGGGGTAAGAAAAGTGCTGATGGTGTGGTGGGAGCCCTTGGACTCTCTGTGTCTAGCCCCTCTTAAATTCTCTTTCTGCTCAAGCTGGGAGGGATTAGATTTCTTCCACTTGCAACTAAAAAAAAAAAAATTCTAACCAACACTCGATCAAAGCAAATAATTGTGGGTCGAGAAAAGATGATTTAAATGGAATCCAGAAGACAGAATATTAAGGCAGTGCCTTTATTGATAAATCCCTAATTCCAAATATAGCCTGTTGCTAAACTAGAAATAATCCTCCACTTCTCTTATTTCAGCCGATGTTAGTGTGTTTACAAAGTGTCACAGTTAAGCATTTCCACAACCAAATGAAAAACATTAGATCACTTACTCTTAATAAAGGGCACAGCTTTGCGATGGAACCGCACTGTGCAGGCCAAGCCTCCTGTCCAGAGGGGCTTCTTGCCCTGCCCTGGTTACAGAGAGAACTCAGTACTATGGTTGAATGCTGAGTCCCCTGTGATTACCCACTGACTCCAATTCTAATCACATGGGCCCTTTTGAGCCCTCAGAAGGATGCTGAACAGGTGGGAGCTTTGACTTCAGAGGCTCTGATGAGGTTGTAAGGTCCCCCAAACAAGGAAGAAGTAGTGGGTAGAAAGATGCGCAGATGCCAGCCTCCAAAGGGCACCAAAAGGTGATGCTAAAAGGTTTTGAGAACGAGAGAGAGAGAGAGAGAGAGAGAGAGAGAGAGAGAGAGAGAGGAGAAAGAAAGAAAGAAAGAAAGAAAGAAAGAAAGAAAGAAAGAAAGAGAAAGAAAGAAAGAAGAAAGAAAAGAACGAATAAAGAAAGAAGAAAGAAAGAAAGAAAGAAAGAAAGAAAAAGAAAGAAAGAAAGAAGAAAGAAAGAAGAAAGAAAGAAAGAAAGAAAGAAGAAAGAAAGAAAAAGAAAGAAAGAAAGAAAGAAAGAAAGAAAGAAAGAAAGAAAGAGAAAGAAAGAAAATTGCATTTTAGAGGTCTCTTCTCAAAGAGGATTCTGTATATGATGGAATGGCACAAGGCTGTGCAGAGTGAATGTGATGCTTGGCAAGCTTTCAGAAGTAACTGTCTAAAAAGCAGTTACTTAAGCCTGGCTTCACAGGATCCAAAAAGGCAATATACTTTATTCCTGCAATCATCCTGCACCCCGCCCCCAAATATAAGCTATATGAGGAAGAGAAATAAATGCTACCATCCCAGGAAGATTTCCTGTTGGTTCGTATTTCTGCATGGAGGCATTGGACCAGGATAAGGTGAATACAATCCCATAAATGGGATGTGAAGGTAAACAAGGAAATTGTTTACAAGGAAATGAATGTAAACAAGGTCTTTAAACTGCAGGTAAAAATCAGTTATCCAGTTATCATTTTGTTGGGTCACTGTGCTATACAAATACGGTGAACCAGCACTAATCCAGGTTAGAAGGCTACTCTGACTGATCTCTGGACTCTTGAGGTTGTGTTGTGCTCTGGAGAGCTAGTCAATTGTGTAGCAATCTGTATTGGGCAGCAACAAAACTGGGCCATATTTTGTAAGATATGTCCAAAACAAAAGAAGATTTGATTTCAAGGTGTTTTTCCTGTCTCAATAAATGGTAAGATCTCAAAAACCTGTGCTAAATCTGCAACTCAAGAATGGGGAAACTGGTTAGCTGGAATCTTATTTTTTGTAAGTGGAGTATGCAAGTTTGGGATCAAGCAGAAGAGCTCAGTATGGTAGAGAAGAAGTTAAGCCCTAACCCTCAGAGTTTGCCTTCTTCACTTTTTACCTGAAAGTGATCAGTCTCTCCAGTATGGAAGTACTGAACAGATATTTCGAGTCTGAGTTTAAAGAAGATCCAAAAATTCTTACCTGCCTGACAAGTCACCTATTTTGTTCTGTCTTGCTCAAAGTCATGCAGCAGCCCCGTGGTCCCTGAGATCTGAGCTGGGAGAGAAGGGGAAATGGACTGTCATCCCAGGACAAGCACCATGAAGAAAACTACTGCAGCCTATCTGGATGTCTCTTTTCAGCATTTGTATTGCTTACATTTTACCTTGAAATAACCCCCATCCCTTATACGGTCTTCCTGTGGACTTTGTAAAAATGGTTATAATGTGTCATGGGTAAAACCTGGATAAGATTCTCCACCAAACAAAGCTCTAAAGCCAATCTAACCTTTATCTACTAATTTGATAAGATTTCCTGGATCCATATCATACATTAAATGATCAATTCTCTCACTGGAACAAAGTTCCAAATATGCACCTCTACCTGGAGCACCAGCCTTCCAGTTTGGAAAGACAGTGGTCAGGGGCTTCTGCCACCCCATGTCATTAGCACCCCTCTGGCTGTAGTTCATTCCCATCTCCTGACACTGTATCTTAGGCTCATTTCCTTGTTAAACTAGTTCTCTAACATGCTCATATACACCATAAATCAGTACAAATAAAGATCTATTTTTTTAAAAACTGCAAAACTAAAAAATGAGATTTTTTTTAAATGGGCCTAAGATATTCATTTTCCTCCCCTCCAAGTGCAATCTATATATAATTCTTCACCCCATGAATATTGAGTTCGGTCCTGCTACTTGTATCCAATAGGATGTTAATGAATGTGATATGAGCAAAAACATGAAATATTTTGTATCTCTGCCATCACAATGCAAAGAGCAAGCCCCCACTAGCTTACTGGCCCATGGAGGAGGGACCCCTGGAGAAGAATTGAACTGGGGCAAGGTCCATCACCACACATGTGTATTAAATTCTGTCCTCTGTTGAAGAACAGAACTGAATTCAAGTTGCAGCTTAGTCAAGCCCAGGTTAGGTCAGCGAGTACTCAATCCACAGACATAAAACTCAGCATAAATGAAAACAGTTTTAGACCACCATGGTTTGGGTTGGTTTATTAGACAGCTTTATTGTGACTAAATAAGACAAAATGATGAAAATTTTCTGCAGCAAGTTATGAAGCCCAAAGTATTCTTCATGTCCAAAGCCTTGCATGGATTTTTAAGAAAACACCATCATCAGTAAGCTTAAAAATTAATCTGAGCCAAAAAATTGAAAAAAATATCTTTAGTAGCTACAGGTGAGAGGAAGGAACCAACAAAGAAGGACAGAATTGTAAAATACCTGTGTGGTGATGAACCTTGTCCCTGTCATTTAAGGAACATTATGCAGCTAATAAAATAAATGAAGTCAATCATTTGTGAATGACCATGTAAGGATGTTCACAATGAATAGAATTTCAGGATACATCATTAGTGAAAAAGAAAAAAATATCTGGGATAAGAAGGAATCCCACTACCCTTGTTGACGCTGGAGGTTGGAATTAGGGTAGAGGAAGTGAGCCTGGGTACTCTCAATATGGTCATGTCTCTGTCTTGATTTCTTCCCAATGATCATAAATTAAGTGTATATTCAGTCTTAGGTACACTTTTGCCTGACTTCTTGATATTGTAATTGCACCATCATTGCATGGTAGTCCATCCATGTGTACAGGACCTTCTTCAGTGACAAGAAGCTTATTTCCCTCTAACATGGCCCTTTTGGATAGACTCAATTTTTATAAAGTATTATATAATTCCAAGTATTACCGTATATTTATATAATCTAATAGTCTCTGACTTCCCAGGACCTGACGTGATTTTCAGACCTCACTATGGAGCAAAAGTGATATGCATTCAGTAGAAATCACACTTCAAATTCTGAATTTTGATCTTTTCCTGGGCTAGCAATATTCTGACTGATACTCTCTTATGATACTGAGTAACAGCAGGGAACCATAGCCCCAGTCAGATGCTAGACCACAAGGATAAGAAACCCTATAGTCAACAGCATACTGTGTTGCTAAGCTATGGTGTTTGATGAGTTAGGGGTATTCAATGCATTTTCAACTTTTGATATTTTCAGCTTCTGATGGGATTGTCGGCATCATTCCACTGTAAGTCAAGGAGCATTTCTTTATCTAAATCTGCTGCCCTTTCTCTTAAGTTCAGTTTAATTTTTCCAAAGTAAGGACTCCATTTTATTTGTCCTTTATTTACCATAGCCAGGTTTAGTTGAGAGTAGGAACATTTTCTGGAACATTAAGAAACAAAGATGTGTATTTTTACTTTCCAATTGCAGATTCTCAGAACTGCAAAGGATCTCAGACCATCCTGTAAACCCTCACTACTAACTACTTTACAGGTAAGGAAATGAGTCCCCAAAGGGACAATGAATCCCCAGACAATCCTGAGCAATGAGGACAGAACCAGGACTCTGAAGCACTGAATCAACTTCTAGTCTAGTCTTCTTTTGTACAGGTCCCTCAATAGCCCAGTTCTAAAGATGGGTTGATTCTCAGGTCTGGAAAAGTAGTGAGAGTCACCAGGCATGGGGGCTATCACATAAGCCTTAGAATCAAACAAAGGTGAGTTCAAAGACCAGTTCTGGAATTTAACCAAACTGTGTCACTAGGCTCTTTACTTAGCATCTCTGAGTGTTCCCTCACAGGATGATAATAGCTACCAAGCAGAGTTATTGTGAGAGAAAGTGAGATGAGGTATAAAAAGCACTCAGCACAGTGCCTGGCAGAGAGCAGGAGCCAATTAAATGTGAACCTCCTTCCCTTCTCTGAGGAATACCTCCAGAGCTAAAACACTTCTCATGCACCAAGGAATTAACACCACTGTTATGAGATTAATTCACAGCAATGCACATGAAAACAGTGATTCGGATCATGGCAAAAAAACTATAATTAAAGTATCTGGTATTGTCTGATTACAGGGTTGGCTTCACTCACTTTAGCACTTGGTGGGCAGAGAGCAGGCAGCCTAGACCAAAGCACGGCTTTATTCTCTGAGAGGTTTATGATCACTTCCCAGGGCAGGGAGGTGGTTATTCTTCTTCTTGTTCTCTATTGAAGAATCTGAGCCATGGTGGGGTGGAGTAGAGAGGAAGCCTCCACTTACTGAGTATCGACTACGTGCCAGGCCCATGGCAGACTTGTGCTTACTTTATGCTTGCAGAAATCCCAGAAGGCCAATACACTATTCATAGCTGCGCTTGACAACCAGCAATGCTGAGCCTCATAGGTAAGTTCAGTGAGTTATTCAGTCATTCCCAGTAAGGGATGGGAGTAGGATTTAATTCAAATCCACTGAACTTCAAAGGCTGCCTCCTATTTTAGGCACCCTATGTACCACTAAGTATGTAACAGGCAATGTTTTAAGTACTTTTAATTGTTACAGCAAACACTACTAGTTAACTACTAATTCTATGCCCCACTTCTTTACTAAAAAACCCCAAGCTTTTATTCTGAGTAGTGATGTGCCCAAGGATAGATCATCATTTTCCCATTTGCTTTGCCTCTAAGGAGACCCAAATGATCTAGGACATTATTGGATATGACTATCAGCAAATGTCCTTAAAAGATAATTATGTATTGGAGAGACAAGGCATTATTTTCCCTCCACCTTTCCTTATTTTCTTGTCTAGAATGTGGACTGAAAGTTGGTGCCTGACTGGTCCTTTCAACCATAAGTTTCATGAGATGATATCAAGAACGGAAGTAAGTTCTAAAGATGGTACAGAAGAAAGGCAGAGGAAGTCTGGGTCCCTGTCATCTGCAGAGCTACTTGTCAATACAGAACTTGCCAATTTTTACTTGAGAGAGAAATAAGCCTCTACTAACTTAGACTATTTTCTGTTGTTATTGCAACTGAACATAATCCTGTTTTGCCTATAATTTCCAGGTTTTATTTCTATCCCCAGGTTTTTCAGGTGAAATAACTGAAACACAGAATGGTCAAGCAACTGGTCCCTAGATCATGGAGCTGGTATGTAACCGCGAGTGGATTTGAACTCAATCCAACTTCTGCAACACTCTCGCTCTTAATAATCATATTAGATTGCCGAGTCGGACTAGACATCAAAGACCATTTTCCCAAGCCGAAGAACTTTCAAGTCTCAGCGGAATTTTCCTTCAGAATCAAACTTTATTTCTGATGGCTTGAGCCCTATTTGCATCTGGCATGAGGTTAGTTTTTCACTTTGTAAGAAATAACATTCTAATGGGTTTTTAAGGGCCCAGAAGACTTGTTAGCCATTCCCTGGCTGCCGCAGGACAAACTCATTAAAAACATCTGAACAAAACCAACAGAACTTGAAGGGCAACAAGAAAATGAAGCCACTCTGCGGGTGGAGTCAGAGAATCCATTCAGTGAATCACAGATGTCAGCGGACCCACTCACCCAATGATAATTGGGACTCGGTGTCCAGGACATGTCTCTTGTTCACACTCCAGGGTCTTATAGGTTGGGAACGAGCGTTACAGTCACTTCCTCATTTTATCAGAATCTCTGTCAATAAAACAATCTTGATATCCCTGGAGTTTTCTCTTAGCAGGCTTTTACCTTTATCGAAAAAGAGTTTCCTAAGCAAATGAAAGAAGCAAACAAGATTGGAAGAGAAATGTTTACAGAGCTAAAGAGAGTAAATTATCTGGCAGCCCTGGAAAAATGTCCAATTAGAATAAAACATGGTTTACTCAGAGTTCCACAGATTGGAGCTTGCTGTTTCTTAATTGGATCTGTAAAATGGGGATAGTCATGCTAACATCTCAGGGTGCAAGTATGAAACACGAGTTATGCCACGTGGAGGTGACTTAGCACACAGACTACCACAGAGGCAAGAATACCTTGAGATGTGCTTGTATTCTTTTAGAGAGCTGTAGGACGCAGCTAGGACTGACCATGTGTTTTCTCTTCCCACCTCTGGGAAGCAGAAGATACAGAGACTGTTTTCAGAATAATGAGCAGAGAAAGGCAGTAAATCTTTCATTGCACCCAAACAAGTAAGGCACAGAGCAGAAAGCATTAGCCCTAGTAACTGCAAGTGATCTTGCAGATTTCCAGGTTACCTGCTGTTTGGAAGCCCCACCCCTGGGTAAATCTCCTGACCCCTGGACCATATCAAGAGGTAGCACAGCATAGTGGTGAACTCCATTGGCTCCAACAAATCCTTGCTCTTCACCTACTTGGCTGTGTTGGTTAAATATTTCCAAAATGGAGCTAGTAATCATGCCTATAGTTGATTATGGTGAGAGTTCAAGCAGGTAATACATGTAAAGTACAGCCCATAGATAGTGGTTAATAATTAGATGTCAGTGTTAGGGGTTAAAATTATTAGTGCAGAGTCTGGTATGGTTTTCCTTCTCCCTTTTCTTCTAGGACTCCAACTCTTGGATATGAGTGGCAAAGAGGGCTTCAGAAGAAAGAGTCCCAGCACAGAGACTCAAAGGGAGGCCCTGAAAAGAAGTTTGGTAGGCTTCCATGAAGAGATTAGAGCTTAAATTTTGGAGCCTGGCCCATTTACATTTATATCCTAGTTTTTCTGATGACTAGCTGGCTTGGTGACCTTCAGCAAGATCTAGGGTTACTTCAGAGTGCACATGTACATCTCCATAATGCTGTGAGGTTTGCTAAGTGAAGTTAATATGCAAATAAGAATTCTCATGAGTTTACACTTTGTAAGCAGTGGCCTGCTCCGAAGGGCAGACAAGGAGCAGGTTTAGGAATGGTCCTTGTAATTTTATTTACAGATCTGCATAATAAACCACCCCAAGCTTTAGGGGCTTAAATCAGCAGCCCTTCATTTAGCTGAAGACTCTGAGAGTTGCCAATTTGGTCTGGGCTCAGTGGGGAAGTTCTTCTGCTGGTATCAAATGGGTTCACTCATATATCTGCAGTCAACTGTGAGTTGGCTGTGTGGCCCTGCTTCTAAGAGTCAGCTGGCTGTGGTCAGGGCCATAGAAGCAACGGGGCTTCATGTCGCTCATTCAGCAAGTTAGCTCAGGTTTAATTACATGATGAAGGTTGTGGGTTGCAAGAAAAGCAAAAGAGGATAAGTCCAATACACAAACTTTTTAGGGGTTTCTTCTTGGGCACAATGACCAAAGCAAATCACGTAGCCAAATCCAGAGTAGTGTATGGGGAACTTACCAAGGGTGTGGATATAGAGAAGTGTGAACCAATCAGGAGTCATTACTACAACATCTACCACAATCACCATAGAACCTGTTGGGAGGGAAGAATTTCTGAAATAGGTACCTTGTACACATGAGGCCAAGGTGACTTTCCTCTTAGTGAGCTCTAAGGAAAACCAATCAGCCCAGTGCTCTGGCCAGTCTGACAAAAGTAACTCTGATTGTATCTTGCATGTGGGTTTCCTCAATCTTCAAAGTAGAGTCCATAGAATAGGCAGTTTCTAAATCCCTTTATAAGCTCTGATATTCTGTGATTCTACTCATTTCCATTTCAGTAGGAGAACAGCTGAAGTTCAGCCCAGGAAAGCTCTGTTTCCTTGCCCAGTGAGGCAGACAGGAAATTTCAGTCCAATTTAAAGAGCAACTGGTCAACCATAAGGATTGTATGACTCAATAATGAATTTAAATGCCTCAAGAAGTAACAAGCTCCCTGTTACTGGTGGTGATCAAGAATAGACTGGACAGCCATTTTGAAAACGAGGTAAAGCTATGGTTTTAATTCTCTTTTGTGTGAAAGGACATCAAAATATTCATGTTGTTTCCAGGAACTTTCATGCCTGCTGGGCAGGTCACACAGAAGAGTGGAATCTGTCCCGGTATCTGGTAAAAGTAGTTAAATTAGATTAGATTCACTCATCAAGGCAACAAATGAGCACTCTATAAACAAATCAAAGTATTTTCACTTCCTACACCTTAACTCCAGTGCCAGTGACTCTTTTTTTCTAAAAGGAAGAACATCCTCTGAGAGGTAAGAATATTAGCTCAAATCACTCCCAACCAGGACATGTGTGAGTGCTTCTCTCATCACACTCTTAGTGACCTGCTTTCTCTCCTTTCTGTCCATCATTCCTTCATTTGTTCAGTCTTTGAGGTATTTATTCTTCAGCCTTCATGAAATTTCTGTCAAGTGTACGGAAAGAAAAGCATTCACTGTTCCCAGAATATGGGTGCACCTCATCTTGCACACCTGAAGGTTTGGGAGAGAATTAAATTAGATAACATATATGACACCTGAGAGCAGCACCTGGAACATTCCGTGGAGCCTGATTAATATTAGTATTTGAGAGAAATTTTGAGGTTTTTGACATTGAACCTGAACACAGAGAATCTAAGACATCCAGTCAGAAAGAAACACAAAGAAAGGGTTAGAGGGCAGTGACCAGAGCCCCGCATCCTTGAACCCTGTGTTTGTTTCCACAATCCTGAGAAGAGTGGTGACATCCTGGGCCAAGATGCCTCAGGCATTGCTGAAGGAGCAGGGGACATCCCACCAAGTCTTACCTCCTCCTACAGCTTAAGCCAAGACTGACCAGCTCTTTGAAATTGCTGCTTTTTGGAAGTAATGTGCATTTCTGGAGACTTCCAAGAGTGCACAGCTGAGACCAGAGTGGGAACCTGACTCCCTGGAGGTAGGGCTTAGATAAGCATGCAGTGGAGGAATTAGTCCTCTCTCCCTGCTCTGGGCTCTCACAGCCCCTCCTGATGGCCCTCTCAGGCAAGACCTAAAACAACCTCACACAGGCTGTCACTCTTAAGTGGCTGACATCTGGTCTCCAGAAAACACTTAACTAATTCCTGTCTGGCAAACTCCGGGAGTGTGGGTTACACCCAACAGCTCACCACCTTATCCTTGGCTCTTAGGACATGACAGCTAGCCAGGTCCTAGTGTGGGCCCATGAGAATTCTAATGTGTGTCAGACCTGACCACCCCACAGCAGGTATTTTGCATGGTCTCTGTCAATCCCCTCTTCCTTGGAAGGACAGAGGACAGAATATACTCTGAAAAAGAATCCTTTTGAGCAATTGTTTTAAAGTAATTGTTTATAAGGCCATTCTTAAGCTAATGCTTAAAAGGGATTTGAGGTGGTGGAATGAAGGGCATCACTGAGGTGTCACGTGAAAACCATGGAATGTGTAAAACAGGTGTTCCACCTTTCGTGTGCTACACTGGGCATGGTTGAGAGCAAGGGTCCAGCTTTGCCAGCACCCTCTATTACTGAAGTGTAGCCCTCCCTGGGCCCAGACCTGGGTGTCCTGGCTCAGAACACCCAAAGCCCTTGGACACCTGGGAGTCACTGCAGTTCCGGAAGCATTGTTAGGACCCCAGATAAATGATTTGGCATCAAGGGGCAAAGTGTCAGCATCCAGAGCCAAGCTAGTGCTTCCCAGTGTGCTGAGGGGTTTTGTTTCTATATTTTTTTTTTATAATACAGAATTTCATTTTAAAAGGAGAGCAAAAATAAAAGGACAATTTCATACCATCCTTAATGTAGTTTGGTGTCTCTGTTTACAAGGTCATCTTTCATTGCTCTCCCTAAGTGGTTTTCTCTTCCTGCAAGTCCCTTTTCCTGCATCTCTACCCACTGTGGTCCTTGCAAACCCAACCCTGGTTCTTTCCATGACAACTTCCCTGATCTTTCCTCCACCACCGACTTCACCCCAAATCAGAAAGAATTTCATCATGCTGTTCCATACTTTCCTCATCTGGAAAATGGGCATGATGTAGTGTCTACCCCAGAAGGTTATTGTGAGAATCAGAGTGCTTAGAAGGAAGCTAAGCATGTAAACAAAGCTCGATAAAACAACTGCTGCTGTCAGTGGATGTGACTTACCTCCTTTGCTCTGCTCTGAGATTTTGCAGGCAGGCAGGATGAGGTCTTCTTCATCTCTGAACCCTGGAGTCTGACAGACAGCCTTGATACCCAGATAGGCTCAGGAGAAAGATGGATGGATGAGTGCCGGAGTGGCAGGGGCTAATGACAAGAGCAATCACTGAGCCAACAGACACCCTGCCCCTTACCCCTCCATCTGCCTGGCTGTCCTTCTGGGCTACCAACACCATGAGACTATTGTTCAAAGCCAGGCATGCTATTCAGCACTGGCTGTCGGCAGCCTCAGCTCTAAGCAGCCGCCAGAGAGGCTGATGGTGCAGGCTGACAGTCACCGAGGCTGCCTTGGGGGCTCTCCTTCTCGGGGGCTGGTACAGATGGAACCTGTACTCCTGGCAAATGGGGGTTCAAGCATTTCTGCCAGTCCTGGCTTGGGTACCCATTAATGTAATGAACGCGGCATGTTTGACTTTTTCTTGTCTCTCTTGCTTCTCAGCACGGACGGTGTGTAATGGATGTCAGACTTCAAATTTC
Organism: Glaucomys volans; assembly: GCA_020662805.1. Classification (NCBI taxonomy): domain Eukaryota; kingdom Metazoa; phylum Chordata; class Mammalia; order Rodentia; family Sciuridae; genus Glaucomys; species Glaucomys volans. The sequence continues at coordinate 61,279 of JAJEJO010052496.1, forward strand.
TTATCATGTTGTTTATATCTAATAAGTGAATCGCCCTGTTTTTTTAAAAAGTCAGCTTTTAAAAATACTGTGTTTGAACATCTGTCAAGGGCTGGGGATTAGCTGAATAGGCACTGGATGCCAGGATATTATATTCTCTCTTATCCTTTATACTGTAATTATCTTGATCCTCAAACAACTCAGCACCAGTTACAACCACTTTCGCAGACTTGTTGTTGCTGCAAATTCAAAAAATTATTTTATTTGAATCTAAATTAAACTGATATGTAACAAGGTTTTTTTTCATGCGAAGTCTCAAAAAACAGTATCTGCAGATGATTAAAAAACAGTAAAACACGGACAATTTCAAAGTTTATTTCAAGAATAAACTCATGAAAATTCATCTAATTATGCAGCAGTGTACCAAAAATAATCTTTTCCAAACCTAAATTTGTTTAACAAAACACACAGTCAGCTAAGCCAAATGAAAGCAAACGTGTGTTTATGCCATAGTCACCCCCCTCCCCCTGGCTGCTCCAGTGGGCACCAGGGCTTGGCAGGGTTCAGAAGCCCGTTGGCGGCTTCGGAGTCCTGACACTTTGCTTGTCTTCATTTCTGATGAGGGGGCCATTGGCATCCGCTGGTCAGAGGTGGACCCTGTGGCTGCCTGTGTGAGCGGTCTCTGTTCCTGGCAATGTGGAGAACTGGAACAAAGAGGACCTAGGGCATTTGACTCTCAGGAACTTAAAAGGAAGAAGAGGCCACCCAAATAGGAAACAAAAAAACCCTTGCACTGGGCAGACCAATTGTTAATAATAATAATAGTGATAACAGCTACTGTTTATTGAGCTCTTACACTGGGTTAGGTATTTATTTAAAAATTTGTTTATTTTAAAATTCATTTATTTGTATTCATTCATCTTTATTAGTCCCTCCATATACCAAAACTGGGGGCTGGTTATCATTGTCCCTACGTTACAGTTGCAGAAACTGAGCTTCAAAGGCAAAGAGCCTGCCATGGACCACACTAGGGATTGGCCGAGCTGAGATCTGAATCTGCCTAATGTCAAGAGCCATGCTTCTTCCCTGGTATAGTCTGCAGTGTTGGTTCAACCTGGGCCAGTTTCTTTAAGGGAACCCTTGGGAACCCCCGCTCTCCTATTCTAGACAAGTTCCTGGTCACTCTGTATCTCAGTGCAACATAAAACTTAAGGTAGAACAAAAATTCAACAACTTGTAAAATATCATTATTCCATTCATCCAAGGGTAGGAAGTGTGTTTATTCATCATCGTATCCCTAGTCCCTCCCATAATAATACTGCTCTCAGTGTTTGACATATAGGAGAGGCCACTAATGTGTGGGCAGTGACATAAGATGAGGTTCCTTCCCATTGGTTGTTAATAGCTCATTTGGGAAGAAAAAACAAACTAGTGTGAGCAGATGAGAGAATAACCCTAGTGAGTGTGTCCTCAAGGAGATGTTAATTAGCTGCTGAATTGGCCACCTATCAATACTGTCCCCACCGAGCATTAGACATGAGGATCTGATCTTGATGTTTCAGTTTCCTAGCTGCATGAACCTCTCTGAACTTCTATAAGACAGGAATCATCATGATCTCACTCTGCTATTCTCCTGGCACTGTTGTGATGACCCGTGAAGTTCAGAAAGGCCTGTCACATGCAGTCCGAAATGTCACGGCTCTCATCATCTCGGACAACGAAGCCGGGGAAACGAGGTTGGCCTCACTGGAAGAAACGGCTGGAGGTTTAACCATGAAGGAGAAGCCCCACTTTGCTATGGATTGCAGTGTATCCTAGGAGAAAAATGAAAATCGAGGGTCTATATCAAGTTCATATCCTGTGTTTCCAGAAGCCTGTAGCATCCTAGGGATTCTCACTCACTCTGTCGCTTGCCTCCCAGTGGCAACGTTAGGCACTCACTGGATGTTTTTAAAATCAAGTTCATTTGTCTTAACGGCAATAAGTGAACTGAATAAATGGAGGGATTTCAAAACTCACTTAAAATCCACATCACTACAATACACAAATCAGACAAAATCACCCAAATGGCTATCTTCACAATTCAGGGGTGTGTGCTACACCTTTTCTCTAGCTGGGGCAGGGAAGGTGAGGAAGGAGCCTGTTGGAGGAGAGAATGGTAGAGAAGACACACTGAGGAAAGCCTCCCCTCCTCCAGGAAGAAGGGACCCAGGGCTCCCTAGGCAATGGAACATCCCCATGGCCCTCAAATTCTCTGACACATGCTTCACAAAATCATCTCCATTCACGACGTTCTCTCCTTTCAGCTTCCATCTGTCAGTTCACTAAGTATCCTTAACCCCTGCTGCCAGCCAGGCACAGTGCTAGTCCCTGCATCTTCAGGCTTTTCTGATTTGCTCTCTGCTACCTCAGTGAGTCCTTCAACTTGCTGATCCTCAGTTTATCTACCTGTGAAACACACATCTTTGCTATGCCTCCCAGAACTGTAGGAGGATTGAATGAGATTAAAATGCTTAGCATACTGCCCGACATGTAGGGATGAAAAGAAACAGTGGTTGATGAAGATTTAAAAACAAATAAAAATAAAAATCTCTAGATCTAAAAATGGGATAGATCATAGAAAAAACCAATGGTAGTTGGAAGTTGAAAGTAATGCATGCATATGCCAAAAAAATTCTTTTTAAGGAAAAAGGATGTGATTGTGATTATCCCATCTGAAAACCTCTCATTGTCAACCAACCATATTCCAAATGAGCCCCAACTCCTGAGACCCTGGCCACCTCTCCAGTCCCATCTCACAGCCCTCACCCCTGTCTGATGTAGAGTTTTCAGTAGTTCTTGAAGAGAATGCTCTTTCAGGCCTGTCTACCCTGACACAGCTTTTCCCTCTGCTTGGAGAAGATGGGAACTAGGCAAGAGCTAGCTCAATGTCAGTCCCTCTGGGAAACCCATGGCAGCCCCTCCTGCAAACTCCTCCTGTCCCCACTGAGTTTTGTTCTCTCCTCTCGCCCCCCAGCACTTGGACAAACACCTGAAGCAGTGTTCTTTATGCAGAGCTGTGATCAGTCTTCCAGGTGACCAGGAGCTCCTGGAGGAAAGGAGCTCTTGGTGATGGTGGGGAGAGGGAAGCAGATCCAGTACTTCTGGGCAGCAGTTCCTAAAGATGCAGGTGGATCCAGGGATTGGTTGCTAAGAATCACCTGGAGAAATTCTGAAAGTAAAACAAAACACACGCATAGCTTCACCCTCCTGAGAGTCTGCTGGTATGTGGGCCCCAGGCAAAGATGGATTTAGTGAGAAGCTAATGAAGTTTACACTCGAAGGCCCTTTACTTTCACAGCCTCTTCCAGGGCCCTGAGAGGAACTCTAGCAATTTCTTATTCATAATTTTACATTTTAAAAAAACACTTTCCATATGGAATGAGTTCAGGCCCTGCAAAACTTGGATCAACCTCTGGCTCCAGGACCCACAGTTTTAATATGCTTGTCAAGTGATTCTGATACACAGCCAGACTTGGGGATCACTTGCTACTTTACGTGTAATGCACAGACCAGAAGCATCAGGATTACGGGGGAGTGTGTTAGAAAATTCCACCACAGACCTATTCTATCTGAATCTGCAGTTTTAACAAGATCTCTGGGCAGATTCCCAGACAAAAATTAAAATCGAAATAAAATTGGGGAACCCTGCTCTAATAGTTTCTCTGAGAGAAAAGTTATTTCCAGCTGTGAGATCAAGGAGTACTTCTTGGAGGAGGTAATATTTGAACTGAGATCTGAAGCAGAGACCGTGTTGGGGTGTGTGAAGAACATTTCAGCAGAGGGAGCAGCATCAGTGGAATTATGGTGATGGGAAGAACGCAGATGTGTACTCACAGAATCTGACCTTCCGGCTAGAACCAGAAAAGAGTCATGGGCAAGTCGTCTGGGTGGGAGGGAGAGAGGCTGTTGATACTAGATGCTAATTAGACAGCAATGTAGATTCTTGGTGTTTCACTCAAAAAGATATAAAAAGAGCAAACTGCAAAAGCAAAACATCCCCTAGGATGGGAAGCTGGTCCCTGATATTTATTCATATTCTGGCACAGATTATTTATGTCTATGTCTTTCCTGAAAAAAAAAAAAGTCAAAAAAGGAAGGGGCAGGAAGGCAGAAGAGAGACCAAGAGCACTCTGGAGGGAGGCCCTGGAGGGCTGTGAGCTGTCTGCCCCGCTCCCACACTGGGTCCTGCACAGGCCAGTGGGAATCCTTGCTGGCTGTGGCCCACAGGAGGGAGCTGGGTGTGGTCCAGGTGAGTCCTGTGAATTCCCCTGGCTTCCCAGCCCTGGCGGCTCTACCTTGACAGCCTCTTCTGTTTAACTCATCCCTATAACCCCAACAAAAGCTGCCTGCAGGGGTGTAAAGAGGATTAAAGGGGATAATAGAGCAAAGTACCTGGAATATATGAGGATCTGAAAATTATGCGTAGTCCTTCAAATCTTGGAGTCAGAATTTCTGGTGCATGTGTTTCTCTAAGCTATCTCCTGGTCCAAATTCTAACACACGGTGAATTCTCCATGAACGCTTAATGGTCATACAGCCCAAATACCAGTGAATGGGAACTTTGTCATTTGGCCTAAGAGTGGGTTTTGTCAAGACCGTGATCATGTACACACCTGAATGACATCCACCAATAATAATTTAATGAACACTACTACGTGCTGATCACGGTGCTAAGCATCCTATATACATCATCTCATTTAACACAACAATGAAGATGAGGAAAGGGAGGTTCAAAGCTGTTGACGATTTTGCTCAAAGTCCCATCAGTATTAGGAGGTAGAGAAGGAGACAGAACTCAGTACCAAAGTGAGATCAAAGCAAGTGCTCAGCCACAAAGCCTGGGATGTGCACCGCAGGTGAAATAGATTCCATGTAGGTTTGGCTTCTCTCCCCACTTCCCCACGTTACTCAGATATTAGGAAGAGTCAATACCATAATTCATATTTATGGAGTTGTGGTCTTATAAAATCAGAGAAGAAGAAAACATAGGGATGATTTAGTTCAATGGTGCTCTCTTACAGAAGCAGAAATAGAGGCACAGAGAGGTTTCTGACTTGCCCAAAGTAACACAGGATAAGAGTAAATGTATTTACTAACCCAGGTTAGGTTTCTTGACTCTTACAACATAGCTTATACATTCGGATAAAAGCAAACATTAAAAAAACGAGATTGTCTTGTTTTGCTATAGCCTTACTTTTTCACATCCTGTCCCAAACATCAGCTCTCTCCTCTGCATTTTCTTATTCATTTATCAATTGGTTCAGTCAGTATTTATTGGTGCATTCTAGTGAAGTAAGTTACATTCAGGGAAGAGGTGGGAACTTAGAATAATTAAGAACGAACGAGAGACAAAAAGAAAAAGAAGCAATGATAGAGAAGGAAAAGGAAAGAAGGTAAAGAGAGAAAATGAAAAACAAAAGAAGAGAGAGAGGAAGAAAGGGAGCAAAGGAAGGGAGAGAAGGAAGGAAGAAAAAATCAGTAATTGAGCACTCACTATTAGATGGGCACTTTTCTAAGCATCTTCATGTATTAATTCACTTGATCCACAAAGAAACCCTCCAAGAGAGTCACCCCCATCATCTCCAATTTTTAATGAGAAGCCTGTGGCACAGAGATCTCAAATAAATTTCCCACAGAAGAGCCAGAAGTGGCAAGACCAACATGAAGACCCAGCAGGTCTGGCTTTGGAGACCCTCTTTGGGACCCACGTTGGTCTTCGTGTTGAAACATTCTCCTATTGTCCTGATGGCCACTGGAAGCGGTGTAGATGCCTACAGGGACAGTACTGTCCTTGAGCACCTCTATTGCTCCTCCTCTTTGTGTTCTGGAGAAGCATTCTCACATGACTTCTTATGGACCATCAGTGTCCAAGGCAAGAAGGGAAACTACTTTGCTCAGAGGATCACTAAGCAGACTACCAGCAGCAAGGATCTCATGACTTAGAGCCAGGAGGGTGATTTACCTGCGTCCCTGGCTCTCCCTGGTTGTGATGTGGGATGTGTCACCTCTTCAATTGTCTGACTTTCATCTGAAAAATGGGAGCAAGATTCATTTCTGTCCTGTGTACTTCAGAAGATTAAATTGAGGCAAAAGTAATTTAAAACATCAAGAATCAATGAGAAGGCAACACAACTACCAATCTTCCTCTGCTTCATTTTGTGTAGATATTTATTAAAGAAAAAAAGAAAGAAAGAAAGAGAAAGAAAGAAAGAAAGAAAGAAAGAAAAGAAAGAAGAAAGAAAGGAAGAAAGAAAGAAAGAGAAAGAAAGAAAGAAAGAAAAGAAAGAAGAAAGGAAGAAAGGAAGAAAGGAAGAAAGGAAGAAAGGAAGAAAGAAAGAAAGAAAGAAAGAAAGAAAGAAAGAAAGAAAGAAAGAAAGAAAGAAGAATTTTTCATTCAATGAGTATGTATCAAGTGCCTCCTATATGCCAGGCACTGGGTAATGGTGATTTGGGGAACAGACGTGGACCTGGTCCTCACAAAGCTTGCAGTCTGCGGAAAGTCAAACATGGAACAAATCAATGCAAAATTTAAGTGCAATGCATAATTATAAACTGTGATATGTGCTATGAGACAAAGTAAAGAAGAATTTTCTATAAGATTGAAAAAACAGCATCAGGTAGTACGCAGGACACACTTGAGGACTCAATGTTTTCTTTTTTCCATCACTTCTCCCCCCACCACTCACCAACTGCTGTTTAGAAGGTCACAGGTCTCTGCTCCATGCAGGTTGGTGTGATCTTGATTCAATGAGCAATCTTTTGAATGTCCAATAAAAACATGTGCACATATCCCCAGGTGTCAGACTGCTTTCAGTTAGTCCTGGCTGAAGCCCTCTTTGATGGGCTCCCTGCATATCATTATTATTCTTGTTATACAGATTATAAAATTGTTTCACAACAGTACAACAATTTGTCCAAGATGACAGCTAGGAGCTTTAGACCAGAGCATGGGACTTTTAATACAAATCAAAGGCTGTTTCTGTTCATCACACTTAGAATAAAATCCATAGCCCACAGGTCACAGCCTCCTCATCCCTTGTGCCTTCTCTCTTCCTTATCAGACTTCACCCTCACACATCTTCCCAAGATACAGCAAGATCTCTCTGTGTCAAGAGCCACCCATCAGCTCTTTCTTATATCTTGAACCCTCTTTCTTGAGTTTTTCATATGGTTATTATCTTTTATTTTTTAATCAGCTTTAGTAAAATATACTTTGCATGCAGTAAAACTTACTCCTTCTAAAAGAACACTTTTAGGAATATGAGATGTCCTCCAAAGGCTCATGAATAAGACACTGCAAGAATGTGCAGAAATTAAATGAATACGTTATGAGAAACTTAATCACTTTTATGGGTTTAACTGTAGGTAGGTAGGGTGTGGCAGGAAGAAGTGGGTCACAGGGGGTGGGGGCGTGCCTTTGGGATTTATATTTTGTCCCGGATGAACAGAGCCCCCCCCCCTGCTTCCTGTTGCCTTGCCCTGAACTGCCTTCCTCCACCACACCCTTTTGCCATGATGTTCTGCCTCATCTAGGGCCCAGAGTTATGGAGTCAGCGGACCATAAAATGAACCTCTGAAATCATGAGCCAAAATAATCATGAGCCCCTAAATTGTTCTTGTCAGGTTTTTTGGTCACAGCAACATAAAAGTTAACTAAAGCAAGGAGTTTTGACAATTATGTTTATACACTCAAGTAACCTCTGTTAAGGTCAAAATTCAGACAATTTCCATCACCTGTAAAGAGTCTCCTGCCTCTGTGCATTCAAACTTCTCCCTATACCTCTAGTAACCACTAGCTTTCTCTGTTTCATCCTTCAAATTTTTTGCTTATCACCTCCTGAGAGGCTTGTGCAAGGCATTCCCCCCACACCACCTTCAGAAGCTCTCTCCCACCTCCACCTCTGTGTTCTTTCAGAGTCCCTGGATATTCTCCTTCTAGCACTTATCACAAGCTGTATACGGCTTTTATTCGCGTATTTATTCACTCTATTTCTTTCTTCTCCACGCCACATAAACACCATAAGAGAAAGGACTTGGTCCTCATTTATACTCTTATAGCCCCAGGGCACAGTGCATGGCACATTTATGAGATGTAGGAATGAATTCATGGATGCACAGATAAAGTAGTATTGCTTCTATGTGTAGGTAACTGTGGGTTCATAGTTGAATCACAAAGATGTTCAGCACTTAGGGAGCTTAGAATCAAATGGAAGCCTTGAGAAAGATTCCCAGTAGTGCTACCACAGATAATCCCTAAAGCTTGAATAATGCACTTACTATGCACCTATAATGCACTTACTGTATGCCAGGCTTGTTCTAATTCCTTACATACATTCACTCAATCCTGACGACAACCCTATACGGAGAGAACTATCATTATTTTTAAAAAGAGGAAAATTAGGCACAAATGGGTTAAACAATTTACCCCCCAACTTAGCCGTGCAGATGCCAGAACTGGGGAGGGATCTTTTTTTGCAGAACTGATTGATAACATGCCCCGAGAGAGTAGCATTAGGGATCCAGGGAGTACAGAGAAGGGTGAAGGATTGCCCTGCTCGAAGGAGGGCAAAGCCAGACGTCCAGGGTCAGAGAAAGACTAACTCTTGGGAAACTAGATATAGTGGCTACATTCTCTGGAAGCCCTACAACTGGTCCCTTGTGGATAGCCAGAAACAGCCCTTCAAACCCAGAGGCAGGATTTTCAAGCCTCTAAAGTGAGGCGTAGTCAGATGGGGCAGGGGACTTGGCCCCAGCACTGCTATCTCCCAAGGTGTCTCGTCACCGCAGTAACTGTGCAAACCAGAGCAGCAGGATTTCAGGTGGCCTAGTCGAATCGTTCCCACACAACTACAACGCAGAACACTCTGGAAACTGAGGCTCCAGCCAGAGGAAGGGCGTGCACCCAAGGATCTGCCCCTCCACAAGGCCACTTCCCGGAGGCCTGCCTCGCCGGGATTGCAGTTTCCTGATGAAGACAGTAGGTGGCAGTAGGTCGTGAGAAATGTGGGCTCTCGCCAGGCCCTGGTTGCGGAGACCCAGCCTGGAGAAAAACGTGGCTGGGCTTGGGCGGCCGCGCCACGGAGAACCGCGCCCCCGGGGTGGGGCGTGGGGCCGCCCAGCGCTCCGCGGCTTCCCGAGCCGAGGTCAGCGAGGACCTGGGAGGCAGCGCCTGGACAGAACCGGACCAGGCGGGCTCCGCCGGGGCTCCTGGTACCCTTGCGGCTCTGCACTCCTGAGGAGTCCCCAGGACCCTAGGCAACCTCGTGGGAGCCCAGCGCGCCGCATCCTTACCCAGGCTGTGTACCCGGCGTGGGGATTCACTGCCTGGACAACTATTTATCATTATTATTATTATTATTATTATTATTATTATTATTATATTTATATCATCATCGTCATTATTTAAACTGAAGAAGAACCCACCGTTCAGAGAGGTTAAGGAACTAGCTGTGGCCAGAGAGCTCTTTGGTGGCTGCTTAGGGGTTGATTAAAAGGCAGTTCCCTCTAACAAGTGTGTGTGTGCAGGTGCCCCGAGGGAGGGGTCCCTCTTGAAAATGCCAGGGTCCAGCCGGGTGCCTTCTGCTCTACGTTTATAGTGAGGAACTTGGCTCATTCGCAGTGGGGCCGGGAGCTGGGTTTTGCCCCACTCTGAGGCAGTGCCCAGTAAGCAGGTGGCACCTCTGGGTGCTCTTGGGGTGCTCCGAGTAGCTTCCCAAGTCCTAGGTACCGTCCTGCGGGGCCCTGGCAGGGTCCTGAGCATGACCCAAGCTGTCCCGCAAGGTCTTAACTCTGAACCCCACCTGTGTCTACATCCTCTTATCTATATACAGCATCTCGAGCCCCTGTCACCACCTCTTGCATTTAAAGCACGTTTACTCTTGAGTATTGGTAGATCTTTACAATCACACTGTGAGGAAGGCAGAGAAGAATGTTTATATTCACAGAAGAGGAAACCGAGGTCTCAGAGAGACGATTTGCCGAGGGGTGCAAAGCAAGTTCGCAGCGAACGCGGTCTTGAACCCGGCTCTTTCCATCTGCCTCCCCAGCAACAGGGCCTCAGCAGGGGGTGCTGGTGCTGGGGGCGCTGAGGATCGCGGCTGGCCAGGCAAGCACCGCAGCCGCAGCCGAGGCCGCCCCGGTGCCTCTTCCTCTCGCTGTGCAGGCGGGAGCGCGGACAAATTAATTCACGCTATCTTTACATTATGTATAATGCTGCATGATTTTATTTTGCTTCATTCCCGAAATCTTTTACAGTAATTAGTAGCCGAGTAAAATATAAAAATTAATGCAATATAACACTTTAATGGTAATAATACACCATCCTGTCTAATTAATAAAATCTGTTGTTTCCAAGCACGATTATTTATTTGACAAATTGATAGCACACATCCTGTTCGTACCCTCTTTCCCAGCTCCCATCCTTTCAGTTTATTGAATAAAATTGTAGCAGGAAAATAAACAGATTGTCTTCTGACCTGACAAGCAAGTGAGAAATAAACCCCTCACTCAGACATCCCTAATTGTTCTCAACAATATTCTCCAACACATGTCCAGATTGGTTGGAAGTGAGTCTTGATTCCCCCACCCCACTTTTTTTTTTTTTTTGATGCTTTCTTGTTTTAGGGGAAAGAGACCTAGCTCCCCTTTTTCTTTG
>JAJEJO010052497.1:0-32064 GCA_020662805.1 Glaucomys volans
AACCATCCTACACTGATGAGAATTTAACCATTTTAAACATCAGCTGCCTTCCCCTTACTTTTAACAAGAACAAATGTCACATGGGCCTTTTAATTGCTTTTTTAATGTGTAAAATCTCTTGTTGCCCTGGCTCCTCACACAAGCTCACCTACCGATGTTGAACTGAAATGGTAATTTTAGTCTGCTCCCCTTCATGTGGTCGTCAGCATGAACGATACCACACACTGTCTTCTACATCAAACTGACAGATGGATAGCCACAAAGACCAGATGAAATTGTCCTTTGCCTCCTTTTCCTTTGGCTTGAGGGATTTCAAGACCTCTCTTCTGAAGCACATAAATTGACCATCCCTGTTGCTCTTTCACGCTTTGCCCTCTGGGTTTGCCCTGAGTTACTCCAACCCCTATCTGGGTTGCCATTGTCTATGTGAGAATCAAAATACATTTGTGTGTTGTGAGATCACTGGAGAGAACCACAGCCAACACTAAAATGCCAAGCAGAAAAGAGGTAATAGACAACATGGGACCATACTCCATGAAGGAAAGCTAAAAGTTACTTCAATTGATCTATGTCCATCTGTATTAAGTTGGGTTGTAAGATACACTTCCCTACTGTGAGCTGCAGCTAAAATGTTGGAAAACCACTGCTCCCAGCTGGCCTGTGCTGCCAGTGACATTTGGCATAGAAGTGGGAATAGTCATTTGTAAGCCTGATGGGCCCTGGGATTCCCTTGCTCTTGGGGCACATGGAAGGAAAGACCAGAGAAGGCCAAACTGGAACACTCTGTTCATTGGAAGCAATGGTAGATGGTTGTTGGGAGAAGGGGGTGGGGAGTGGAAGGATTGTGGTTTTCATGACCCTCAAGATCCCCCCCCCCTTTTTAAGTTATAGATGGACACAATACCTTTATTTTATTTATTTATTTTTATGTGGTGCTGAGGATTGAACCCAGTGCCGTACACGTGCTGGACAAGCACTCGACCACTGAGCTACAACTCCAGTCCCCGAGATCCCTTTTGATTCTGAGGTTCTGCTGAGTCCCCACCTTTCACTTACGGAGGAAGAACGTCTGTAAAATATTAGAGTTCCATAATGGAAGGAATGGAGTTTCCTAGAGCCCTGAGAGACTGTGTGGATTAGAGCCCTCCCATCTCCTTCCTTGGCATGAACAAGAACAAACTTATTGTTTGGGGTTTATATCTTGTTCTGTTTTTCCTGCTGGAGATGGAACCCAGGGCCCTGAACATGCTAGGCAAGTGCTGTACCATTGACCTGCAATCCCCGCTCTAAGGGTTTTTTGTTACAGCTGTCAACCTGCTATGACTGATGCAAACACAGAATAAGCTGAAACCCCTTTTGTCCAATCTTCCTACAAACTCTTGAAGATTGCCAGAATCTGCCCCACCAAGATTTCTCTTCTCCAGTCTCTCAGTTGCTCTTTCTATATTCATCTTCATTCAGGCTACCTTTCACTAGACAGGTTTCAGGATTGTACGATTCCATTTTAAACTTGGCAGCAGAATTAGGTGCAAAGCTTCCATTGTGTTCGGATATCTGAGAGTACACTATTGCCATCTTTATTCTCAGACCTGGATTCTAGCCAAGATGGCACTGGATCTTTTGGAAGGTAGTGTTGTTATTCTTGAATCAGAGGCTAACTGGGCTCTCCCTTTTAATACCCCCCCCACACACAAAATAAATAAATAAAAAAGAAAGAAAAAGAAATTCAGGTCATTTCACATGAACTGCTATCAAAGCATTCTTAAATTAATTACTGTCTTTTTTGGACCAACATACAAGATTCTTTTTTCTTATCTCTACTAAATCTCAATTTATCTAGATAAACTTACATCTTGCTTCTACCATCTAGTTTTATCATTTATTCCTACAGTTCTATGGCATGTGAAAATTGGATAAATGCTTTTTATGACTCCCAGTTGTGAGAAGTCTTGCATAGGTCACAGCCCTGTCTCATAGGAGTATAGATCTCAGTGACCCCATCCACACAGCTGTTCAAACACCTCTGCATGCACCCAACTTCATTACAATAGGTTTCCCATTTCTCCAGCCTACCCATGTTGGGTATCATTTTGAATATCATTGAAATACAACAGCATTTATGTGATCAGGAACCCCAATGTGAAAGGAGACCAGGTAAGGCCTGGCCTAGTGTCAGGCCTGGTACCTGGCTCTGGTAATTGCTATGCTTCCTCTTCACCATCCTTTCCATCTTCTCCTGGCTGAGACTTGCCTAGCGCAGAAGGCACCTACACTAGAGTCCTTCCTGACTAGTCATCTCATTCTCCCATTCAGGGCTGGGTGCTGTGAACTTGGTTGGACTCACATTATACTATATTGAGCTTGTCTCAGTCCCAGCACTTCCATGATATGTGCCATGGCCTTTCCCATACTGCTAGCTCCTTGAGGACAGGTGCCATCCTCTGCCACCTTCTTGATGATGCAGATGCCTGCTGAAGGGGTGCTCAATAAATGATAGCTGAAATGCATTAGGCACTCCCTAGCTACCAATCTGATATCAAACCCACTTGGCTTATCTACCTACAGAGCAGAGTGGGGAGGGAGGCTGCAGTGGAGGTAGGGAGGACTGGGGCTTGGAGATGTATATTGTGACACCCAGGCATGATACAACTTTAACATGAACTTGTGGGATCAGGGAGGGAATTTAGGCCAAGCAAGAGCAAGAGTGAGGGACAGAAGCCTTGCTGAGGCTGTGTCCCAAGAGGAATTAGGGTGCAAAGTGCATAGGGAATTCAGACATAGAGAAGTGCAGGAATCTCAGAGAAGTGTCAGGAGAAGGGGACACAGTTTGGTTGAGGAGACACGACAGCAGAAAGCTGACCCACTGCATTGGCAGTTCTGTAGTTTCTATGTAAAAGGAGTTATGTGGGGGCACAGATTGTGAGGAGAAGGACTGGGGCGGTGCTTGAAGCCTGGCAAGCTCCCTGGCTTTATGTGGACTCATGTTTATTTGGGGAGACTTTGGGTGGGTTGTTGGATATTAAGGATATACTGCTGTTCTCCATGCAAGTGACTCCTTGCTGGAGACAAGAAGACATCAGTTCAAGAATTCCAGATGGCTAGTTTGTCCACTCCAGGCACAGCTGATGGCTTGGACATGGGTATGGTTCTCTCCTTGGAAAGGAGCTCGGTAAATTTATCCCAGCTTCCCCTCCTCCTCTTCCTTCACCCCCTTTCCTAGCTGAATACCAGCCACACCAGCAGCTCACAAGTCCCCCGGTAGTTCAGGCTTCACATATGCACTGCCTTCTTTTTGGCACAGCCCTTTCCACACATGGTGAACTCCCCCTTAGCCTTCAGAATTCCAGATTCTTAGAAATGCTCACTAATCAACACTCCCCAGCATGGTTTGGCATTTTTCAGGGAGCCTGAAAGACTGTTAAATCTTCTCTTGAACATGATGTAGAATTACAGTGGTTGTGTAGTCATATATGCACATAGGGTCATAATGTCCAATTCATTCTATTATCCTTTCCTATCCCCATAATCCCTCCCCTCCCTTTATTTGCCTCTGTCTAATCCAAAGTGCCTCTATTCTAACCCCCCTCCCTGATTGTGAATCAGTATCCACTTATGAGAAAAAACATTCAGCCTTTGGTTTTTTGGGATTGGCTTATTTCACATAGCATGATATTCTCCAGTTCCATCTATTTACCTGCAAATGACATAATTTCATTATTTTTTTAGCTGAGTAATAGTCCATTGTGTATATATATACCACATTTTCTTTATCCATTCATTGGTTGAAGGGCACCTAGGTTGGTTCCATTGTTTAGCTATTGTGAATTGAGGTGCTGTAAACATTGTTGTGGCTGCATCACTGTGGTATGCTGATTTTAAGTCCTTTGGGTATAAACCAAGGAGTTGAATAACTGAATCAAATGGTGGTTCCATTCCAAGTTTTCTGAGGAATCTCCATACTGCTTTCCAGAGTGGTTGCACCAATTTGCAGTCCCACCAGTCATATCTGAGTGTACCTTTTTCAACCAAAAGAATGAGAATTTATACTTCCTTTATGTATGATGTGTCAGAATGCATTCTATTGTCATGTATCACTAATTAGGAAAAATTTAAAGAAGAGGTGGGGTCTAGAAGGAGGTCTGTGGATCATGGAGGTGTGCCCTCATAGGGGATTGAAGAACCTTCATTCTTTCCTTTCTCTCTCTCTCTCTCATTTGCTTTCTGACCATGAAGTGAAAACTTTGTTCTACCATAAGCTTCTACCATGATGTGCTGTCTCATCCAAAGCAGTGGGGCCAAATGACAATGGATAGGACCTCCCAAACTAAGAGCTAAAATAAACCTTTTTTCTTAATAAAAAATACCAGAAAAGTTAAAATTACACCTGTGCCTCATATTTTATTTGTATTTGACATTAGGGGAATGCTTCCCACTTCAAAGCTCAAGATGTTTTCTTATAAGAAAATAGAGCAGAAAAGTTAAAAAATTTAATTGCCTTTATATTATTTCCACTAATTAATAATATGTATGCATACAATTCATAAATTGATATCAACCTACATATAAGGCTAAATTCAAATATCCCGCTGGCCAGGCTAGATCCCTCTATTTCAGGGAAACCTTGCCTTTAAAAAAGCTGCCATCTGCCAGGTGCAGTGGTGCATGTCTGTAATCCCAGAGGCTCAAGAGGCTGAGGCAGGAGGATTGTGAGCTCAAAGCCAGCCTCAGCAAAAGCAAGATTGGGTTGCTCTCACTGAGCAACCCAGTGAGACCCTGTCTCTAAATAAAATACGAAATAGAGCTGGGGGTGTGGCTCCATGGTTGAGTGCCCCTGAGTTCAATCCCTGGACCCAAAAAACAAAACAAAACAAAACTAAACTAAACAAAACTGCCATCTGTGTTCAATTCCAGTCACCTCAAAAGCAAAATAAATGCAACAACAAAAAAATCTGTTGACTCGCTCACTATCACATAGGCAGTGAGGATGCCCCAGGGCCTAGCACAGTGCCTGGCACTTATTAGGTGCTCCAAAAAATGTCCTTGGAATGGGAGGGTGCCATGATCCCAGCCAAAGAGGCTGAGCATTAGGAGCAGGCACTTAGAGGCATCTCAGACAGTGTAAGCAATTCCAAGTCCTAACAAATAGTGGCTAAGGGAACCGTGCACAAACTTCTGGAGACTGAGGCTGCAGGTGGCAGGTTTCAACATCTAGCTGAGGGTGGGTAGTATATGTGTCTGGATACTCCACAGTGCAATGATGCAACCACAAGTGGGGACTGTTCCCCCTGTTGTCATGGACACTTCCCTGTTCCTTCTTGCCAAGTAGAAGAGGGGAGATGCTGACAGCTTATCTCCGGGATGTCCTCCCAGGTCCCCAACCCCCTCTGTCTCTCCCAGCAGCTTTGGCACTTACACTCCCCATCAGAGCTGTTCCCAGGCCCCAAGGCCCTATTCTGACATGAACAGTGACTTTTGGTTTTCCTGGCCCAGATGGCCAAATAGCTCCCAGCTTTCTGTGAGAGTTGAAAGAGAAAGAGTTGAAAGGCCTAGGAGTCAAGAGACCCTGATCCAGTGCTGGGTGCCGCCAATCATCAGTCATGTGACCTTGGACTAGTATCTCTCCTTCTTTGGATCTCAGCTTCCTCCACCATAAATTGGAGGAATGGGCTGGTTGGATCCCCTGGGGGCTCCCCTCTAGCACGCACTCTCTGGTCCCTGCAGTTCTTGGATTCACATCTAATCCTTGTCTGTCTGCTCCTCAAATCAAATCTTAATGTCGACAGGGAATTTGAATTCATTCAGTAAAATCTTTTCTTTGTGTAGAGGAGAAACTGAGGCCCAGGGAGGGAAGGGGCATGATAATGTAGACACTCGGGGGAGAGATGCAGGACTAGAACCAGGGTCTGTCCTTGCCATGATCTGACTTTAGCTTTTACTGCTTTGAGTGGAAAGTTGCCCAAGTGCCCTACATAGGTCAACATGGGGCCTGATGGCTCTTCAGCTTTCTTCAGCCAATGAGCTCAGGGCAATGTGCCTTCTATGACTGTAGCAAGGGCCAATTAATCTAGACCAAAGCCTGAGCCAAATTCAAGTCCAAAAGACTGAGTTATCACCCTTTCTGTGTGACCCTGGGGAAGTCACTTCACTTCTGTGAATTTATCACTTTATGAACCCATTGGACTGTGAGCTCTAGGGAACAGGAACATGCCTGTTGTTTTAATCCTAGGCCCTGGCTTTCAAAGCAGTGTTTCCTAGTTCAAATGTTCAGAGAATATCTGATTTGTCCAACACCCAAGAATGTCTGTATTCAAGTCAGACCACAGAAGTCTTTTTTTTTGGCGGGGGTGGGGGGGCGGTGGGTACCAGGGATTGAACCCAGGGCGCTCAACCTCTGAGCCACATCCCCAGCCCTTTTTTGTATTTTATTTAGAGACAGGGTCTCACTGAGTTGCTTGGCACCTTGCTTTTGCTGAGGCTGATTTTGAACTCGCAATCCTCCTGCCTCAGCCTCCTGAGCCCTACCAGACCACAGAATTCTTAAGTCATGTGCTGAGGAAAGGGCTGCCCTTAGGTGACACAGCAACTTAGGACCCTGAAGCACAAGGAGTGCAAGTCCAAGAGCAGCCTTAGCAACTTAGTAAGACCCTGTCTCAAAACAAAAGATAAAAAGGGCAGCAGGTGTTGCTCAGTGGTAGAGCTGGGTTCAATCTCTATTACATTAAAAAAAGAAAAGAAAAAAAAAAGAAAGAAAGAACAGAAAAAGAAAAGGTTGCCCTTGGACCAGGGAGCTCATCTCTGGTCCAATCACATGGAGTCTGGAGTGTTGTCACTGGCAAATACACTTGCTTTTTCTAGGTACTCTGTGCAGAAAGACATTTATTTGATCTCTCTTTTATTGGTGAAGAAACTGGCTCAAAGAGTCACTTAGCCCAGGCCATGAAACTGGAAAATGATTGTGCTGAGACTAGAACTACAAAGCCCCAGGTTCTTTCCACTACTCTAGGACCAACGGCTGTGGACTGGTCACACAGGGCAGAGTGAGGTCTGCCGAGAGTCACAGGGTCCATAGAGGCAGCAAGATTTCCAGATGGAGGGAAGAGTCTAAGAAGTCTTTTTGGAGGAAGAGGCCTTTAAGATGGAAGTGAAAGGACAGGCAGCATGGTGAAGAATATTCTAGGTAAAGGAGAGGATGCGAGCCAAAGTATTTGGGTGAGGGAATGGGAGAGAGGTAAGTGAATGGGGTTGCTGAATTTCAGCATACATGGAGGGGAGGGTTAGGGTTAGGGATAAGCTTCTGCATCAGGCCCAGTAAGAAGTTTAGTCTTGAAGTGGGGAGTCCTTGAAGGTTGTGGGGCAGGAGATTGACCTCACCAGAACTGTGCCACCAGAAAATGTATGGACAGTTAATCACAAGTCTGCTTCTCCTCAAAGGCCCAGACTTTCACCTTCACTGATGTCCTCAGACAGAGGTGGGCAGGAATGGGGTGGAGCTGAAGAGATACTGGTTGGCACCACCACCTTCAGGCCAGGACCAGAAGGGGAGAGAGAAGAGAGAGGTGGGTGCTCAGGACTCCAGGCTGATTGGGGGTGGGGAAGAGGGGGAGGAGCTAAATAAAGATGCCTTTCCCTCCTCCCTTGGCCACCAGCCTCTGCTGGCCTGAGGTCTGGTCTGTGAGGCAGAGCACAGAGCAGCCTCCGCTGTCTGTGTGAGTTCCTGAGGGGTGAGATCTTTAATTTTTGTCTGCTGAGCCCTGATGGGCGAGGGGCCAGCCTGTGTTACAACCTCCCAGAGGCCCCTGGGCCAAGGCACTCAGACCAGAGTGGACAGAAACAGGAATGAGTCATGCGGCCGGGTTGAGGCCCCTCAGGATCTGGCAGCAGCTTGCCCCTCCCCCTCCTCAGCCTGGCGGCTATGGCCTTTCCTGGGGATTTTTGGGGCCTTGGTCTGTCCCTAGGGCTTGGGGTTCTAGAGAGAATTGAGGTGCCAGAGCAAACCTTACTGAAGGCCCACACTCTTGACATGTGACCAGGGTTGATAGTGACAGCTATACCTCTTCCATTGTGTACCTCAAGGATGAAGAGTAGGGGAGACTGATTCTAGGAAAGATCCCACAGAAGGGCCCCATAGTCCTCATACCTTAGGGAGTGAGGAATGTCACTGTGTCCCAGCAGGAAGCCAAGGTGGGGGCAGACTGGGAGACCCTTGGTGACAGCCAGGGCAGAGTCCTGTAAGGCTGTAGAGTCCCCAAGCCACAGGGCTTCCTGCCTGGGAACTTGAAAGAATTCTGCAGCATGTGATTCCTCCTCTAGCCTCAGTGAGCACACTGAAGTCCCTGTAGTGTCACCAGGAGGAATGGAGAGGAGGAGGTCCCCAGCATCTCTGAGTGCTGTCCAGGTCTTCAGAGCCTCTGCTTGAGGAGAAGGTATGCTTCAGTTCCCAGGAATTCTAGAAGATTCTGCTCCAGCCAGAGTCTGGAGGAATTTATACAGGTAAATAGGAAATAATGTCTGAGATAACAGCTATCAGCTCACCCTTGTTCCAGAGCCTGGAACAGAAGGGAGACAGAATGAAATCAGTTATTTTGAAGAGTGGCCCATTTTATGTCATCGCGGGACATCCTGGAGTGGGCTCAGCATGCTGTAGTGGAAAAGCATGGACTTGGAGCACTTCTGGCTGTTTCGATGAATCCTGGATGGACCTTGAGCAAGCTGTGTGACCTTGAGCAAGAGCCTTCACCTGCTCTGGGTTGGTGACATGGGCATTACAATGCCCTCCACACAGGATACCACATACATTCCATTTATGTCCCTTTTCTGTTCCCAAAAAGAGAAATGGAGGATTGAGATTGAACCTTAAGCAAACCACATGATGCAGGGTAAACTTGATTTCCTCCCTTCTTGGGGGTAGGAATTGATTCACTGATACTCAGCAGGCTGGCATGGGCAGGGGTGTAGTGAAGTGGTATAGTACTTGCCTAGCATGCATGAGGCCCTGGGTTTGATCCTCAGCACCCCTACCCCCAAAAGAATTCCATGTTAAACTCACTGTGTTTGGATCTGAAGTCAGTCCTTAGCTGGTAAAAGGCCTGGGCAGGTGGGATATGCTTGGTGGGATAACTTGTGACAGCAACTCTGTGGGGCTATCAGCATCACACCACAAATGGTGTGAGTACTTCTGGCCACCAGAGGTGTTCTTCCCACCTCTGAAAGCTGCCCATGGTTTAGTGTCTGCAACTTCACAAATCAGGAGCAAGTCCCCATGTAGCCACATACTGGCACTGTGACTGTGAATGAGTTATTTACTTCCCTGAGCCTTCTTTCCTCATCTGCTACACTGAAATAATAGTACTTCCTTCCTAAGATGGCCGTGAGGATTCATGGAAAGTGACTGAGACATGTAGCACTGTGCCGGATACATTTTAAGTGGCAGTGAGTGGAAGAACAGTCACAGATCCCCTTCAGTGACAGAGTACATGGGGCTGGCTGGCTCTCTAATTTGCTCTGAATGAGAGAGTAGCAAGAGTGATCATCATTGTCTCCATTTTCGAATGAGAAAAGAGAAGCCAAGCAAAGCTCAGACTGAGCTCCATTCACAGAAGACAGAGGTATGAGAGACCCCTTTCAGAACACTCATTGTGATAGGCCCATCTCTGATAGGCATCACAGGCTGCCACCACCCTGCCAAGATATCATGTTCACCCAGAGAAGACTGGCACTGGCAGACCAGACAGAGTGGTTGTGAGTTCTGGGGAGAAGCCAGGTAATAATGTCTGAGGCGGAGTGGTCCTGGCAGTCTTTGTGGGCCTTGAAGACCTTGCATAGGAGGGACCTGAGGCCTCCCTGAACCACCTCCACCTTCCAAACTGGAGGCTGAAGTTCACCATGCAGGAGTCTCAGCTGCCCAGTGTCTGCGGAAGGACTCCTGAGCCCCTAAGCTGCTCCCATCTGGAAGGCTGGGGGCCCAATCACCCTTCCTCTGGTGGGTCAGACTCCTGATTAACCAGGAAATGTGTTATTTGTTCTGAGCAGGGGAACAAGCTCTCCTGGGGAGAGGAATTCAGGACTGGAGGTCCAGTCACTTCCAAAGAAGAAAAATCCTTGGAATTCTGTCCGGAGTCTGGGTCTCAACAAAGGGAACAGAAATGTAGTCCTTGTTTTTGGTCCTTATTTACTAAATTAGTTCAGGTTCTGGTGGCTCTCTGACTGCCAGCATTATTCCAGCAAGACATGGGAAAGCAATTAGGTTGCCCTTCGTGTCCAGTAGACTGCCATCCCTGGGGTGGTGCAGTGTCTGGACAAACCTCACCCTGCCGGAACCTCTTCATCGATCCCTTGAGACTCTCTCTGCAAGGCTTTCCTGAGATGATTTCCCTCCTTAGACCCAAGAGATGGGTGAGTGGGCTTAGCAGCATTCTCCTGCATCATCAGGGCTGGGAAGTGACACATGGTGAGTCAGGGGCCATGCTGGAAACAGCCTCCCTTCTCCTACTGGGCAAAGAGGATTGAGGGGAGCAGTAAGTTCTGATCACCCCACATCTCCAGGGAATTAAATTGTGGACAGGCAGGCAGGGTGGAGGGCATTTGGAAATATGCACTGGAGGCCCTTTGGTGGTGTCAGCAGTGGGGGTAGCTGGGAAGGTCCCTCTTTAATTGTAGAAAGGGCTCAGGGTTAAGGATGGGGTGGTCTTAAAAGCTTGGACTCAGGTGGGAAGTGACCTGGATTTGAATCCTGTTTCTGTTGCTTCTGGCTAGCTGTGTCATCTTGGTCAAGCCAGTAGCCATGTCAATCTCAGTGTTCTCCTTTGTACATGTGAGATCATGATGTTGCCTTTGGCTTGTTAAATGTGCCAATCTATGTGGCATGCTTAGCACAGTCCTTAAACCATACTATTAGTCTCCATAATTCTTGGCAACTTAAAAAAAAACAAAACACTGAAATTCAAGTGTTTATGGGAGAGGGGATATTGAGCTATTCCTCAGGTTCCAACAGTTACAGCGACAGGGAGGCATGGGCAGTCCATGGGCAGTGGGACAGAAGGATGGTACTGTGATGGGGGCAGCAGATGCCAGGTTTGGAGTAGACGACCCAGGCTGTGGGCCCCAGGAGAACAGGGTGGGAATTTCCGAGGACCACTTGTACTCACCGAGGAGTGGGAGGAGCGCCGGGTGGGGAGCGAAGTGTGTCTGCATGAGGGTTTTGGCTGAGGCAGCAGCGAGAGGCTGAATGGGCGGCAGACTTCCAGAAATGCAGACGGAGGAGACGGAGCAGTAATAATGACTTGGACACACAGGAGGAAAAAATAGCTCAGGGATGAAGACGACGCCAAGGTTTCTGGCCTTGACGGGCTCTTGGGGATCCGAGGTGAGCATTTAGGGATGAAGAGGAGAGCTTCTGAAGACAGTGGGGAGAGGTAGGGACCCTGAAACTGCAGAGCAGGGCAGATGTCCAGGCAAAGGAAGGTCAGTGTGGAGCTGAGCTTCCATAGCTGTGAAGGGAGAGAACCAAGCATTATGGGAGGTGGCATTCTTCCTAAAGTGCAAGGGTTAGGACGCAAGGAAAACTTTAGGGCCACCCCAAAAGACAGCAAGCACAGGAACTTGAACCATTAGCTACTACCTGGTGCTCAGTCTTAAAATTGATCTAATGACACTATTCCTTCAGAGTGGATGGGATCATTCTCTCATCCATTCAGTTAGCCATCCACTAAACACACATATGTTGGCTATCTCTTAGAATCAGGCACTGTTCTAGGTTCTGGGGAAGCAGTGGTAAGCAAGAGATTGATTCCTTTAGAGATATTATTGTGGCTTGGGAAGTCAGACAATAGATGATTTTATAGGTTGTTGAACAAGACTCTTCCTAGAAGCAGCAAAGCCTAGAACAATAGGGTTAACTATTCTCACAATCTAAAGAGAAGTACAGGATATCTTACTAAAGAACAGGTTCAACAACTCCCAAATGACACCCCTGGCTTCCAGTCTACAGATGAAAAGGATGAAGGTGACTGAGGTACAGAACGGTTATATTAACAGACAGCGCTGAGATTAACCCCCAGATTAACCCTCACTGCAAACTCTGTGAAGGGGACCCCAAGGGCACCAATTGTCTGCAAGAAGAGGATGGCATGACTGCTGTTATGGTTTGGATCTTTTTTTTTTTCTTCCTTTTTTTGGGGGGGTATTGGGGATTGAACCCATGGTACTTAACCACCAAGCCACATCCCCAGCCCTTTTTGAGACAGAGTCTCACTAAGTTGCTTAGAGCCTCACTAAGTTGCTGAGCCTGACTTCAAACCTGAATCTTCCTGCTTCAGCCTCCTGAGCCACTGGGATTACAGGTGTGTGCCACTGTATCCAGCATGGTTTGGATCTTCAATGTCCCCAAGTCTCATGAGTTGAAGGCTTGGTCTCCAGCTATAGTGCTATTGAGAGGTGGGGCCTAGTGAAAAGAAGTTAGGTCATCAGAGGTGTGCCTTGAAGGGGATATTGGGACCCCACCCACGCCAGGCCTCCAAGAGGTAGGCACCTTTGTTCTACTACATACTGTCCACCATGATGTTCTGCTTTGCCATAGAACCAAAACAAAGGGCCATGAAACCATGGACTACTCTGAAACCATGAGTCAATAACTCTTCCCTCTTTTTAAGTTTGGTTATCTCAGGTATTTTGTCACAGTGACAAAAAGCTGACTAATGCAACTCCCTATAACTGTCCCTCCACTTATGCTGGATGAGTTGTTGGGAGTTGCTGGCATCCCAGTGTACCAAAGCATAGCAGAAAGTTCTTGGGAGAACTCAAGATGTCTTTAGGAATTGAGGATGTACATAAATGAAGAGACTTGTGTGCACCTCTATCTAGAAAGTTGTGACTATGAAGCCTGGGAGGAGTGGCCTCTATGCTAAGGTAAGGAATGGCCAACTCACCATTGCTTTGCCTGGGATGGACTAGAACATCTCATGGGTAGATGAGGGATGCAGGGATCTTCAGGAGGTCTTCCAGAGATAGCTCTGCTATGACAGCACAGGGTGGAAGTCCCCCAAGAACCCACAATTGTGCTTATGAAAAAGTCCACACTTGTATCTGCCAACCTAGGAGGCCTGCTACATAAGACTTTGCTACTTTTCCTCCAAAATCTCTTGCCCCACCTTAACACAGGGGAGCCATGGCACAAAGGGAAGGTCAAAAAACCAGACCATGTCCACTCTCCCTGCTCCAGGGCCTGAGGTAAAGGATCAGGTCTGAGGGGGAAGATAAGAAGTATAAAACTGGATGTAATATTGATTAAATTTAGTAAGACTTTAAACAGAAGACTGTTTAGTGCCTGAAAGTTTGTTTTAATTACAGAAATGAAAATGGTTATTGTATCTGGTAAGCATGGGCAAGCTATGGACTTTGTCGGAGATGTCATTAAGGGAGGGAAAGGGAATTCTCCATAGCATGGTTGAAGGCAGTAATGGAGAAAGTATAGCTCTTTCCTGGTTGTCCCTCTTCAGGTTCAGTCCATTCAAAAAACCAGTTGCTGACCAAATTATATTGGAATATTGTGTGCATGCATGAATTCATAATAATGAATCCCACAATTACGTATGACTACAATGCACCAATATGAAAACAACAATGAAAAAACATTTGCACGTGTAACAAATAACGAGTGTTTCAGTCGGTCAGTAGGGCAATGAAGATAAGTAGGGTGATGTGGGAGAGAAATGATTTGGGGATAGGTGGGTCAAGGATGGCCATTCCAAGAGGTAATTTTTGAGCTGAGATGCAGGTGAGTTGGTGAGGAACAAGTATAGTAGACATCTTGGTGAAAAAGTTTCCAGGTAGAGGGAAGTGGGCACTAACTTGGCTTGTTCAAGGAGCAGAGTGAGGGCACAGGCAGCTGCCATGTGATGAGTACCCAGGAGGTGAACTGAGATCACAGCAAGAACCTTCCTGAGTGAGCCTTGGTAGGCCAACATTGGGCACTGAGGCTTTCTTCTGACATTACCGGTGGCAGTGTGGGAAGCTGTAAGCCCATAGCTCCTTTTTCACTCTGCCTTCCTAGGAAGCAATACTCTGTAAAAATGCACCCAGGGCAGCCATGTTTGCCCAGGACTTCAGGCTTTCAGACAGGGGGCGTGGGTGAGAATGGTGGGCGGGTTACTTGCTGGTACTCAGATGGGAGGCAATTGGCTCTTGCACACCTAGCTCCCATGCCTCCAACACAAGATGTGAGATAAATATGCACATGGGCTCAATCGGAACTCATCGAATCCTCCTCAGGGAAATTTTGGAGGGAGTGAGGAGCTGGGGTAGGTGTCCAGGGAGTGCACTGTGAACCAGAGGCAGAAAGCCTGGATTTCATTCCCTTCTTTGGTTCTTGCTGTTTCTGAATAACCTTATTCAAGAGGCTCCATGTCTATGCATCTGTGAAAAAGAGGACACCACTTCTAGCAGCCACCATCACTGCCCTGACGCCACAGGAAGGGGATTAAGATCGAGGAGCCAAGGCGACTGGCAGACCCAAGTCTACAACTTCAGGATTGCCAGGGGCGCGGCCAGCTCCACCAGGGGGCGCGCGCCCCAGGCATCCTTCCAGGGCTCGGCGTCCCGCTGCGGCTGAGAGAGGCCAACTTCTGAGCGCTGCCCTGGGACTGCCCGCTCCTGTGGCGGGCGCCCCCTCCGGCCAGGGCAGGAGGAGAAGGGGACAGGCGCCAGTGCCTCTGGCCCAAGCCCTGTTGTCTCTGGGGTCTCCGCACCTCGTCTGACCGCCTTCAGACCTGTGAGGCTGCCGCGTGGGTCATCAGACCTGGAGTCTGTCTGTGAGGTCAGGCGCAAAGATAAATTCGGAACAGGTGGGCAGTTCGAGCTTGCCCAGGGCAGGAGAAAGGTGGCTCAGGTGCTCCTGCTCAGGCAGACGCCGTCTGCCCTATCAGCCCCCCAGGTCAGCCCCGCGTCGCCCCCAGCTCCTCACGGGTTAATCCCCCTCGCCGCCCGCTCGCTTCCCGGTGCCAAAGTGGGTGTTGCTGGAATTCCTCTCTCCCTCTCCGGTAATGAGGGGGCTGAGCTGTCCCTCCGAGGAGGGGGCATGGCGTGGATAAAAGAGACGAAAAAGCAGGGGGAGGTTTCCAAAAATAACCCCCTTCGGTTCCCCTTCAGACGGCTACAGTGCCGGCGAGGGAGCGCGAAGGTGCTGCGGCGGTGCGCGCCCAGCCGCGGAGCAGCGCGGACTTGAGGCTGTGGGCGCAGTCCCCGCCGCTCACCCGCGCAGCCCTAGCTCGGGGGAGAGCCAGGCCCCCTGTCATCTGCTTCGGGGGCCCCTAGACGTGAAGAAGCGGGCCTGGGGCGGTCGAGAGAGCAGTCTGCTGAAGGTCGGGCTCGCCACTGCAAAACCCTGCGCGGTCCCTCGCGCCCACCGGCCTGGCGCCATGAGGCCGCCGGCTATCGCCCGCTGCTCAGGGCGCGCCCTGCGGAACCCCTGGAGGGGCTTCCTGCCGCTTACCTTGGCTCTCTTGGTGGGCATGGGGCATGCCCAGAGGGACCCCATGGGGAGATATGAGCCGGCTAGCAGGGACGCGAATTGGCTGCGGCGCCCCGGGGGTAGCCACCACGCAGCGGCTGCAGCCAAGGTGTACAGTCTGTTCCGGGAGGAGGACCCGCCTGTCCCGGGCTTGCGGCCCGCGGAGCGGACCCAGCTCAGCTGGGGGAACCCCAGGAGGCCCGCCGAGACCGAGGCCAGGAGGCCGTCCAGCGCGCAGCTGCCGCGCCGAGTCCAGCCACCTGTGCAGACCCGGAGAAGCAGTCCACTGGGCCAGCAGCAGTTTACACCCCGGGCTCGGGCAGCGCCGGCTTTCCCGCGCCTCGGCACCCCGCAGCGGTCAGGGTCTACACCGCGAGGGCGGCTCACGGGGTGAGCACGGGAGAGGGAAGCATGGCGGGTACCGGGGACAGCGGGAGCCGGGACTACGGAGCGCTCATTCGTGGAGGGGTGTGCAGACGAGAAGGGAAGGCACTGGACTCGTGTCCTTGTCTCTGTCCTTAGAACTGTGGGGAAGCAATCCCAAGGTTCCGACGCCAGAGCTCTGACATCTGAACCGCTTTCGAAGAGGTTAGGGCAGAGACCAACCATCCTCACCCTTTCAAACCAGTTCACGCCAACCCCGACGTTAAATCTTTGTGCTGGCGCCTCTGCAGGCGCCCACGCTCCTCCCGCCCTCAGCTCACCAGCTCTAGCAGACGCTCGCAGCGCTGTCGGGATCAGAGGGGCAGCGGGGAGAGGCGGGCAGCTGAGTGAGCGCTCCCGGCCTTTGAGGCCCAGGGGAGGTAGAGTCGGCTCAGGGCGTGGATAGGTGGAGGAAGTGGAGGGCTCCAGGGCATGAAAACAGATTAGTCCTCAGGAAGGGGGCTGGCTGCGAAGCCCGCGCGCTGAGACAAGTGTATGGGTTGGGGCAACAGGTCGGCCTGGGCACGCAGAGGGCTGTGTGTAGGCGTAGGCATAGGGTTAGGGGCACTTCGGGCAAGATATCTGCCCTAGAAGTGGCTGTGGCACCGTGGGTATGTGGAGAACCGGGTCTGTTGTGTGCGGGTGCATTTAAGTGTCAGCGCCATTTGCCCACGACAAAGGGCTAAGCCTCCCTCCAAACATGGGGTTGTTGTTGCTGCCGCCCCCCCCCCCCGCCTTGGGCACCACTGGTTGCCCTCCAGGGGCCCGATCTTAGCGTGAAAAGGCTCCTCAGGAACTCCCACTTCCAACAATCCAGGATCATATGGGCTCAGGGCTCTAGGTCTTGTATGACAGGTGTCTCTGGAATGAGGGCACTACAGACCCCAGCAGTGCAGGCTGGATGGCATATGACAGTAAAGTCTGGGAAGGATTCTGGCAGTCCTTCCTGGTTTGGGCCTGGAAGGGTTTATTCCCCAGGAACAGCATAGACACTTATACCCCAGTTTATTCCTGGGGACTTTCTGCCTCATGTCCTTTATTCTTAATGTTTTTCTTGACTGGATCACTCTTCAATATTTTATTTATTCTGTTTCATTCAGAAACTCTGAACAGGTTTAGAGGAGCCTTCTTTGACCACCCACCTCATCCTCTCTCCCTTCACCCACAGTATGGTTTCTTCATAGCACTTATTCCATCTGACATATGTGTTCAGGGTCTGGCCGCCAAGCTTACACTAATGAGAGTTCTGTGAAGCTAGGAATTTGGTTTTTTTCATTTCAGCATTTCCAGTGCCTAGAATAGTGCCTGTACATAGTTGGTGTTCTCCACGTATCTGTTGAATGAGTGAATGAACTCCCTGCTGCCCTCCCCAAAGCAGGCAGAGAATGGACCCCTTTGCTGCCAAGTCCTCCCACGTAGGATCATTCAATGAGTACTAATGGAGCACCTGCTGTGTTTCAGTTTTTTTCCTTTCCTGACTTGTACAAGTGAATACATGTTTCATAAGAGTGTGTGCTGAGCATGGGAAAGGGGGCAAGGGCCCAGAAACCAAAGAATTGTTCCTGCAGGGACAGCAACCCAATTACTTAAAATCAAGTTGGAGAAATGAGCAAATATGTGCTGGTGAATGTACTTCTGAGTACTGGAAGCTTCACGTTAAGTGCAAAGAAATGGGACAGTGTGGCTGAGGAACTCAGAACAGAGGGAGACCCTGTGACTTGAGTCCCTAGGGCTCAATGGACAGCAGTGAAGAAGCAGAGGAGTGATGACCAGAGTGGGGTCTGGAAATGAGAGTGGCAGGCAGGTGAGGCACTGCCCAAGGACAAGGGATTTCACTGTTTACCCTGACCCAGGGGTAGGACTGCAGACTTGATGTAGAGGAGCCAAGGGGACTGAGACTAGAGATGGAGTTTGGGCTGGATCATGGAGAAGCTTATACTGTAGGCGTGTAAGTGCAAGTGGAGGGAAGATGGAGTAGGGTCAGAGTGGGAGGGTACACTATTAGAAATCATAAAATAAGATGGTAGTGAGCAAAGAAGATTGTCACCCAACAAGCCTGGTAGATATACACAGGTGTGTACGTGCTTAGGCTGGGTTAGACCCACAGGCACCTGCGATACACAGGTGCACAGGTCACATCAAGCGCTCGGATTAGCTCCTCCCCTAGACAATCTGCAGCTCTGATAGTGCGTTCCTCTGGCATGCCAGTCAGCTACTCCATGGCAGAAGGAGAGGGACTGAGTGGCATTTTCTTCCACTGACTTCCTCAATGGAGTCCATTCTGGCTAATTACTTCTGGCCAGACTGACCATTTTGGCCATTGCCTTGTGACTGCACAGCGCCAAGGACCAAGTGCCACCTTCTGGTGAATCTTGGAACTGCATTACTGCTACTGGAATGCTTCATTTACTCATTCCACAGTTCATGGTAGGCTTTCTATGTGCCAAGTACCATGCTGGACCCTCCTGTCACAGCAGTGGTCAAGACAGCCTCTGTCCTTATGGAATTTTCAGCGTAGTGGGGATTTATTTTACACAGTGAAGATTTTTAAAGTATGCACCAGGCACAGTGCTAGTGTCTGAAGTATAGAAGTGACAGAGCAGATGCCTTTTCTAAACAAATGAATTTTACAGTCTACAAAGGGACTTTTTAAGCCATTGTTTCCTAGTCTTCAGTGTTTCTTGAACAAACCTCACAGCATATTGCCTTCATAATAATTCTCTCTTATTCTGTTATTTTCTTTAAATTCAGGTACTGCTAAAATAACAGGACTTACTGTTTTATTTATTCTAAAGTGCTTTATGAAGTTTTGCAAACATACAAAGAAGTATTGAAAATAATAGAACTCATAACCCAACAAACCATAATATTTTGGCATATTTTGCTTCCAGTTTTTTAGTTGAAATTTCTTCTGTAATTTTGCCTCCCTGTTTCCCCAGTTAACTACTACCCTGAATTTAATTCCAACATATGTTTTTGTACTGTTATTACAGATGCAAGTACCCATAAAGTATACAATATTATTTTTGTATTTATTAAACTTAGACAACTTATTCCTTCTGCAATTTGTTTTTTCCCCTTCCTCACTAAACTTTGGAGATTTAACTATGTTAATATAATTAGTCCAAGTTTATTCATTTTAACTCTTGTATATTATCCCTTTGTCTAAATATACCACAATTTATTTATCCATCCTCCTGTTTTTGGACATTTAGATGAATTACATTTTTTTGCCATTACAAACAGTGCTTGACTCATTGTTCTACACAAATAAATTCATAATTAAAAGGAAACTTTGTATCATTATCATAAGTTGAAAGCAATACCGCTTGTCAAAAAGAAAAGGTAATTGTAGGAAAATGGAAACAAAAACAAAATGTTCTTCAGTTCTGGTCAGACACCATTCATTTTCTTAGAAGCTCAATCCTGTAGCATGTTTTCCCCATGAGAAGAGGGACTGGCCTGTGTCTAGGGGAGGAACAGACATGAGGACCCAGCCTCAGAAAGAGACTTGCTCACTGACCTCAGAGGTCAGAGCCATCACAGAACAGGCAGTCACTTCGCACTGTGTTGCTCAGCATTGCTGAATGTTGTGATCACATAAACCTAAAATCCTCTTCACTCCCTCCAGCGGTTTTCATCCCACTTTGGAGGAAGCACTGGATTTGGCAAAACAAGGGAGTATTCAAGGTAGCACATTTTGGGTACTGTGTGCACCTCCAGAGGCACAAAGAGCAAAGGGAAAGAACCCTCAAGGTACCCAAGACAGAGACCCAGACACCCAACCACCTGAGACAGTCGGTGTTACTGATGGCAGTTGGGGGAGAAGGGGACAGGCTGATAGATGTCAGGGGAGGTTTTTGCACAGAGGAGGCAATGTCTGATCTGGAATGTAAAGGATTTCATTCAGCATGCAAGAGAGGGAAGACTTCCCAGACCTAGTAGTGGAGCAAAGACATCCAAGTGCGACACTAATGGTGACAAGCTTGTACCTTGGAGGAAGACAGCCTTGGCTGTGGATGGGCACAGAGATGGGGGAAGGGTGATGGGGCAATTAGACTGCACAGGCAGTTAGAGGTCAGTGCAGAGCTGGGGGAGGTTTTCAACAAAGGGCCAGTATGGTCAGAGATATTAGCCAGATGTGGACCCAACAGTGATGCTGGACACTGGGCTAATGTTTGCTGAGTGGTAGTGCTGGAAGACTGGGCTCATCTCATCACTGAGCAGTACGAAAGCTGACTTCCAGGGAGTCAGAGCCAGTGAATCCTGTGCCCCAACAAGTCAGGCTCATCTGCTCTTTGTGCTGGCCCAAATGGTCATCTCCCAGCTGAGCTCCTTGCTGAGCTGTACCTAAGAGTTTCATATTGACCTAGCAGGGACCCCAGAGGTTCTCATGGAATACTTGGATCTCTCTTGAGTGTCCTCCTAGTCCCCAACCTGGCACTTCTGACTGGTAGCCTTTCATTTTGGCCAGTCCTCACAGTGACCCTGACATTCCTCAGGACTCCACTATGGGCAAGCAGGGCAGCTGCAAAATTTTGCTGAGAACACTTCAAGTCACCAATGGCTCAGGGGTTTCCTTGGGCTAAGCTCCATGCCATGACCTCCTAGGCAAACAGTCCCCTCAATGCATGCTGACTGGGTTTCCACAGGTCCTAGTTCTTAGAAAACCCCAGGGCAGCATGCCTGTAATCCCAGGCGGTTGCAGGAAGATCACAAGTTCAAAGCCAGCCTCAGCAGTTTATCAAGGTCCTAAGCAACTTAGTGAGACCCTGTCTCAAAACAAAATATAAAAAGGGCTGGGGATGTGGCTCAATGGTTAAGTGCCCCTGGGTTCAATCTCTGGTACCAAAAAAAGGAGGAAAAAAAAAAAAAAGAAAACCCCAGGGCATGCAGTCTGTTTCCTCTCAGACACTCCAGCCCCCTCTGAGGCTGTGTCACCACTACAAGGGGTAGTGACTTCCACTGGGTTGAGTTGTTTTTCCCTCCCACCAGAGTACACTCTCAGATACACGGTCAGGAGCAGCTCCTTCCTCAGGACCTGGTGACTTGGGCCCTGACGGGGAGTTGGCCATCATGGAGCCAGGAAGCTGCTGAAGGTAGTGGCCCCAAAGGCAGAACTCTGGGCCAGCAGGACATTCTGGGAGCTCCCTGGGAGGCAGCTCCACACGACTTTGGGCCAGGAGACTAGGAATGGGCCTCAGTTTTTTCAAGCTGCAGGAATTTATTTTGAATTCTTTGTAAGGCTCCCAAAACCACACAAGCTTTGGGGTCCGCTCAAATGTCAAACAGTCTCCTAAGCGGGACCAGATGCTTGCCATACTGCCCACAGGGATCCCAAGAATGGCCAGCTGCTCTATCCTCTGGCCTCTGGACCCCCTCTCACTCACCTCTGCTTCCAGAGAGTGCTCTATGGACAACCTATACTCTTTATGATGGGGCTCAGGGCACTGGAGCCAGGTCCCAGGGTGTCAGTCCTCCCCAGGAGGGGCTCTCGTGGGGAGTCACCCTGGTCCAGGCATTTGAGTCTTTGGTTGGAGAGTGAGGACTGGGAAATCTGCTGGTGCTGCTGGTGTTCACCAGACACTTCAGAGCAAAGTTTGGTCGAATGGGGTAAATGTCCTACTCAGTACTGAAGGTCAGAGTCTCAAAGCCAGCACCGAGGGGTAGCTGGGGGAAGGACTCTACCCCCATAAAAACAGGTTCCCATTAACCCTCCCAAATGAGAAGTGTGCTCACTAGGCAGAGGCAGCTTCACCATGTCCCCAGCCCCATTTGCCTACCAGCTTGACATCCCAGAATCCCCTCTTAAACAGAGACCTGAGAGCCCAGCTCCTTAAGCCTCCCACTCAGCACTCAGTTCTGGTGATGCATCGGCCTGCTGAAGACTAGGGCTCCTCCTAGTGCACATTTGTGGATGCATTTATACATTCTTAAGACTGTTCCATGTGTGTCTTCTGATGCCCTTGTGTTGTCGGCATTTATGGGGCAAGGAGCATGGTGTTTGTGTTTTGGTGAGAGGCTGAGTGCCCCCAGGTTTGAATCAGGCTCTGGCACTCCCCTGTTGTGTAGCTCTGGCAAGTCACTGAACCTCTCTGAAGTTGCCTGTCTTCTTTATGGTCACTGTCCTGTTGCATCCGGTGTTAATCATCGCAACCACCGAATGAGGCAGACATTATCGTCTCCAGTGTACAGGGGGAGAGAGTGAGGGTTCTCAGGGCTACACGGGGAATGGCAGAATCGAATTAAACTTAGACTTGCAAGATCCTACAGTTCCTGTCCCTGGCCCAGGCGGCCTCCCTGTGGAGTGGGGAAAATCTTCCCAGCCTGGCAGTGCTCTCCTGGGCCTTGCCTACAGTGGGTGGGGCCATCGGAGGGCTTTATGAATAGTCCTGGCTCTCAGCATCCTATGTTGACCCTGTGCTGGTGACCCCTTGCAGGAGGAATGTCTGCGGGGGACAGTGCTGCCCAGGGTGGACAACAGCAAACAGCACCAACCACTGTATCAAACGTGAGTGCCTCCTGCCCCATCCACCCCTCTCTCCCTTGAGTTGGGCCAGGCTGAGGACCGAGGACATGGAGCAGAGGCACCTTCCTCAGCCTGCCTCCTGAGGCCTGGAGTAGAGGCCACATGCGGGGGAAGGGAAGAAATTTCAAAATCTTCCAAATGGGAATGGCTTCTCCAAACAAATTTCCATGCATGTTTTAAAGCTTCCTGTATTCCCTTCTGCTGCCCCACTGTGTTGGTGACCATTTGTCCCTTAGGTGCCCACACGTATTTGTGGTCTGCAGAGTATTTACTATTACACCTTGCCAAGCTCTTCCCAGGCGTTATCTGCCCCAGAGCCTCCCTGTCATACATCTCCAGGGATACCAGTTCATATTCTGTGCTATGGGGATCCACCTCTGTTCTGGTCCCTGGCTCAGCAGTCCTCGCTTCTGTCAAGCACTTCACCAGGATGGGGCTCTCTCTGATCCTGAGTCTGCAACAGTCTTCCCTAGGATTGCTCTGGAGCCTGGAAGTCTGGCTCAAATGAAAGGAAAGAGAGCAGTGCTCTTAGCTCTGTGGAATCCCAGGGTTGAGATAGGAAGAACCATATGCTCCCGGGGAAGCTCCAGGGTCTTCTGTTCTTGAGCTCCTATGAATGCCAATAAAGAAAATAGCAATGACAAAAGGCAGTACTGATGCAATACTCATTTTAGGCAAGGTACAATTTCTAGATACTATGGGGCAGATAGTACCACTATTTTGTGGGTGAGGAAACTAAGGCACAGATAGTATCTTGCTCAAAGTCACATTACCAGGTAATGGCAGAACTAATTTGAACCCAGAAAACCTAACTCCTGGGTCCCCCTTCTTAATACCTGTACCCTGCTGCCACTTATCTAACCTTATTTTCCTGGGCCTCACTTTCTCCATCTGTGAACTGGGTATAACAGTATACTACTACTGCTGCTGCGAACTAACAGCTGAGCGTTTACTATTACAACACTGTGCCAAACTGTTCACATGCATTATCTTAGTTAAACTTCTCAATAATTCTATGAAGTGGGTATTTACTTACCATCTCCACTTACTGAGGAGCAAACTGAGGCTCTGCTTGGTTAGAAAATGTGGCTGGGAATATGTTGCTACAGGTGCTGGAGCTGGGCTGGATGCGGGCAGGCTGACCCAGAACCTCTATCCTCTTAGCTTTGGGGCTTTAGTCCCGCCCAACACCAACTGAGCATGGGCATTTCCCACAGGTGATCTTAGGAGCCCCTAGCATCTTTCTTGTTTGCCTCCTAGGACCCCTTTAGGTCCATGCCAGCTCCCTGGAACCCTGCCTGCCTGCCCCTCCTGTAGTGGCCACTGCCTTTGCCAGGCCCAAGCCTGTCTGCAAAGCCTCATTACCCCCAGGTCCCCTTCTTTCCTCCTTCAAGGATGAGCACCAGGCCCTTCTCATGTGAGGGCCTCACAGCTCACAGTTCAGGCATGTGACAAAATGTCTGTGTTCCCAGCATGGTGGATGCCTTCATCGCTGGTTCTCCAATATTTCTCCAGAAATGATGAGGTGGTGGGGATGGGATGGGAATGGTCAAGTTCTGGGGCTCCGATTCAGGCCTAAGACCTCTGCCCATCTGCAGTTGCAGCTCAGGCAGATTACTGGAGCACTCTGGAGACTTCAGAAAAAGAAACCAAAACCAAAGTCAAGAACAAACTACCAAGCAGGCCTCCTTCCTAGGTCCTCTGTAGCTGGAGGCAGCATTGTCTGGGAGGACCATGTATTCCTTATTCTTTTAAAGGAGAAGAAACTGAGCCTCAGCGGGGGTGGTAATTTGCTCAAGGTCACAGATTTCATTAGAGGATAATCTGAGACAGAATCACCTCTGGGCCAGTCCCTGGGGCAGAGAAGTCATGGAAGAGGGTGACCAGATAACTTTAGGATAAACAGAAGCTGTGGGGCTGGGGCCTGGCACCTTAGGTGATTCTAGCTGTGGCTGAAGACCACTGAGCAGAATTTTGTGTCCATTAAGTCTGCATTGGGGACCCTATTCACATCTGGATATTCCCACAGATCCTTAGGGATCCTATTAAAAAGCTGATTCTGATGCAGCACATCTGAGGCAGGGGCAGGTATTCTGTGTTTCTAACAAGCTGCCAAAGTTTGCTGATGCTGCTGGGCCAGGGACCACAGTTTGAGAAGCAGCACTTTGAGAAGCAGGGCCTTGGAGACTCTGGAGGCCTCGGAAGGGATTTGGAGTTGGAGATGAGGAGTAGGTTGGTATGTTCTAGAGAGCTCAGCATTTGCAGGGAGGCAGCGTTGGCCAGGGGAGTGTGTTGCTGAGGCTGGAGTTGTTGCTGGAGCAGGGCAGCTTCGCAGGGGGTGGGCTTCTCCCCTGCTGCCCGAGGGCTCTGGGCCTGGCCATCATCCTTCTGCACCAGGCTGGAGGCTCAGTTTTCTGACTTGCTCGTGATTTTCCAGCATTTCTCTCTGCCAAACTGGAGTTTCAACACTGGAAACTCAAGGTTGGGTGGGTGCAGATTGTCACAGAACCTGTGTGTGAACACCCTTGTGCCCCTGTGGGTGCTGTTCAAGAATTCTCACTCCCCCTTTATTTCTCTTCTGGGCCCTCTCACTCCATCGCCTGTAGCAGACACCCTGACCCGGGCACTCAGGCTGGCAGTTCTCCTGGAGGCGTTGCACTTGAAGTCAGCTGGGGCAAGCTTGCCCACCGATGGGCTGTGTGCTAATTAGTTGGTCCCTGCGCTGTTTGCTTGTTGCTATTTTGCTGCTAATGAGCCTAATGAGAACCACGTGGGTGGTGGGGTGTTGGCTCTGGGTAGCTGGGTCCAGAGCTCTGTAGAATGTGGGGCTCTTGGCTCTACACCCTGCCAGCTGACTCCCCTTCTTCCCCCCGGGGCTCTGCATCTCCCTCTCCCCTCTCCACAGCTGCCCTCCTGGCTGGAGCAGAGACTCCATGCAGTGGAATGTTCACGATTCTGTCCTAGTAGTTTCACACATATGGGGGTACCTTCCTGGCCAGTGGGAGATGAGAATGGACAAAGAGGGGTGATAACATCCCCCCACTGCCAATATGCAATCTAGGCCCAGAATCGTGTGAGGACTCAGTCTCTCCCTTGGCCTTCCAGATGCCAGTGGGCCTGACCCATTGCCCAAGTGCAGGGTGCTGGCCCTGGTTCAGTTGTCCCCCAGCCTCAGGCCCCTCTCTCCTCTCATGAAAGAAATCTTCAGTTGCCCTAACACACAGGCCATCTCCCTAGCCAGCCACTAGACCCTAGCCACTGGACCTCAGGGAGGTCCCTAGCCACTGGACCTTAGGGACACTGAACCTGTGTCTGCAGGTGCCTGCTGCTGTATCCCTAGCTCCTCCCTCCACCTTGGCTGGGTCTGGAGCTGGGCCATCGTCTTCTCTTCTGGTCCTGGTATCTGCCTTTCTTTTTGTGGCTTTGCCAGGTCTGCTTTGTGATTTATGTGTTTATGTATTTGTAGAGGCAGCTGCCTGGGGCCTGCCCTGCCCACTCTGCCAAGGGGAAGAACTGTAGGGTATGGGGTGACAGTGTCTGTGTATAGCTGTTGCTTTTGGAAGACTGTCCAATCTTCCCAGACTGGCTCACCCCTCTTCCCACCTCAACTGGGAAGGGGCTGTGAAGATTGCCTTGCCTTCTCATTTTGTCTTGGTCTGAGTACATAGGAGCTAGGACTGCTCTGTGGAGGACAGAAGAGAGTCATCCCTGTAGCTGTTGAGGAGGGGCCTATCATCGGATCCCCAACCCACACAGTAAGGCTCAAGGTTAAGAGCATGTGCTTTGGATTCTGACACCAGATCCAGGGAGTTGTGTGTTTGAATCTGGGTCCTTATGCATGACTGACCCTCTTTTAGCCATGGAGCCATAAAGTGGATGTGACAATGTAGAGTTGTCTTTGAGAATTAACGACAACATGGTTCTGATGGTGTGTCAGGTACTATTATAACACCTTTAGGTTATTAACTTTTAATCCTCACAAGGACCCTATAAACTAGATTTGATTTTTCTCCCCATTTGCAGATGAGGCCAGCTATTTGTCTGAGATGCACAGCTAGGGGGTCAGCAGAGCCTGGTTGTGAATCCTGTAGCCTGGTTCCAGAGTTCAAGACTTACCTCCATGTTCCCTGCTAGATGAGCAACTGTGTGCAGACAGCCTGGCACGTGGCTAGTTTAGCTGGTAGTTTAATGCTCCATCTGGGAGACTGTGCTAGACTGCTGGGCTTAAATGCCATTTCCACCACCTAGTGGCTGTGTGACTATGGGCAAGTTGCTTATCCTTTCTGTATCTCACTTTTCTCTTCTGTACATAGTGACTAATAAGGAACAAATGAAGCAACTTAGGTCAGATCTTTAGTTCAAGACTCAGCATATTCCGTTATGTGCTCTTTATGGGTTTGGCCTTGATTTTGAGGGCAGAGACTATGTCTCACTACCTCCAGCATGCAGCACCCTGGGCACAAGGTAGTTTCACTAAGAAGGGATCAAATGGGCAGGGAATGTTGCTCAGTGGTAGAGTGCTTGCCTAGCAAGCACTAGGCCCTGGGTTCAATCCACAAAAAAGAAGGGACTGAATGATACAGGGTCTAACCCAGGCCTCTGCTGAGAGGTCACTTTCTGCTACTTAAGTTCTATCAGCTCTTCCAGAAGCTCTCCACAGTGCTCAGGGGACCCTGGGAGTAAAGACACCGGATGCTGGCTCCTGCCTTCTCCCCCACCCACATTGTTTTATTGGTGCTTTGTAGTTATACATAATGGTGGGATTTGTTGTTACACACATGGTGGGTATATGGACAACATCCCCTCTGGTTCTCATCTTAGTCCTACAAGGGCCCCATTTCTTCCAGTCTGTCTCCTCTTGGTTTCACTGAGGAAGCCTGCTTGGCCCCACTCATCCCAACCCCATCCCAAAGGGGAAAGCTGGCAAGTTCATAGGCTCCCTGGGTTCCAGCCCTTGTTCTATCACTTATCACCACAGTGATCTTAGGCAGGTTTTTGATCACTCAGAGCCTCAGTTTCCACATATGTGAGTTAAGGATGAGAATGTACCCTTGGTAGTTATGAGTGAGGTGATCATGCTGGGCACAGTGGCATACACCTGCAATTCCAGCAACTGGAGAGGCTGAGACAGGAGGATTGTAGGTTTGAGGCTAGCCTCAGCAACTTAGGGAGACCCTCAGCAACTTAATAAAACCCTGTATCAAAATGAAAAATAAAAAGACTGGGGAAGTGGCTCAGTGGTAGAGCACCCTTGGTTTCAATCCCAGTACTGCCCCCCCAAAATACATAAATAAATAAATTAGGTACATGCGGTGATACACAATGCAAATAGCCCAGGACTTTGTCATGGTTAAGTGCTCAATAAACCTTGGAGAAAAGGGTCAGGACTTGGGTGGGATTTTTATGTTCTTCATTGATTGGTTAGAAGTGCCAGGAGCCAGCCATAAAAGAGAATGAAAATATGGCATTCGCCATATCCAGTAAATGGATGGAACTGGAGACCATAATGCTAAGTGAAATAAGCCAGTCCCCAAAAAGCAAAGGCTGAATGTTCTCTCTGATATGTGGATGCTAACACAGAATAAGGGTGGGAGTGGGAGGGAAGAATAAAGTTCACTAGATTAGATAAAGGGGAACAAAGGGAAGCGGGGGATGGGAATGGGAAAGACAGGAGAATGTTCTGTGTAACTCCATATCATGTACAACCAACCACAAGAATGGGAAGCTCTACTCCATGTATGTATACTATGTCAAAATACACTCTACCGTCCTGTGTATCTAAAAAGAACAACAATAAAAGTGTCAGGAGCTGGAGGCTTGAGCCTGTGGGTGGTCGTCTCTGGATGGACCATCCTGTGGACCGAGGAGTTGGTGAAGAGGAAGGTGGGAGGTGGCTCAGGGAATAACAGTATGACCTCAGTGGAGAGGGCACAGTCTCAGCAGGATACCTTGTAGGGGACGCCTTAGAACTTCCTGGTGAGCAGGTATGTGTCCCCCTGGGACTCTTTGCCCAACCTAACATTTAGAAGATGCTCTGGACTGGGAGCTTTCTAAAGTGAGGTTCTGGGTCCGAGGATGCCAGTGGAGTGCCTGCCCCTCCCTCCACACCTTTATGGCCTTTGTACATGTTTGATTCATGTTTGTTAAAGGACTGGGTGAGTAGCAGATCACATAGGTGACCTGCTAGTTTCTTCTGTCCCTGCCTCTTCTTGGTCTCTGCTAGTTTCTTCTGTCCAGCTGCCTCTTCTTGGTCTCCTTTGCTTGTCTCCTTCTCTATCCAACATCTTTGATCTTTTTTTTGTATGTATGTATGTTTTTTTTATTTATTTATTTATTTATTTATTTATTTATTTATTTATTTATAGTGATGCTGGGGATCAAGCTCAGGGCCTTGAGCATGCTAGACAAGCACACTACCATTGAGCCACATCCCCACACTCTACCCAATAT
This sequence comes from Glaucomys volans, assembly GCA_020662805.1. Taxonomy (NCBI): domain Eukaryota; kingdom Metazoa; phylum Chordata; class Mammalia; order Rodentia; family Sciuridae; genus Glaucomys; species Glaucomys volans. Next base: position 28,905 of record JAJEJO010052497.1, read on the forward strand.
CTCAATGTTGGGCTTCCCCAGGATCTTACAAACCTCCTACTCCAAACAGGGGGACCATGGGGATCAAGCAACAATTGCTGCACCAGTTGTACTGTATAACATGCAGTGACAATAATGCTGGATGCCTACTTTACCAGAATGCACTAAGTACTCTAATCTCCCTTCAATTCTAGAGTGATCGTCTTGTATTCTGTGTCCTGGTCTCCCCCGACCCCATGTCCCTGATGCTGTTTCTCTTCTACCCACTTTTAAATATTGGGTTTCCAAGAGACTGTGTCTTCTCTTCTTTCTCACTGCACTTCTCCTGGAACAACCTAGCACTTTCTCATAAATGTAAACATCATCTCAGGGCCACTGAAGCCTAGGTTTATATATATCTTCAGCAGGACCTCTCCCCTGACCTCCAGACTCCTGCATCTGCTGCCTACTCAACATCTGTTTGTGATACCTCCTAGACAGCCCAACCCCAAATCATCCCAAGCAAGCTCATGATTTCCCTTCCTCTGAGCCAACTCCCCACCCAGGTCTTGTCCACCCTGCAAAATGACATCTCCAGACACCTTGGGGCCATTAACGACACCTTTCACCAGTTCAGGCTTTATCACTCATCCTTCTCCAAGCTTCAACCTCTATTTTTCCTAACATCTGTGTCCTGGGACACTAACAACCTCTCCCCTGTTCCCAGATCTCTTTCTCACCTGGAAGCCTTTGCAAAGCTGACTTCCCTTTCTAAGTCCCTTGTGTACCTTTCTGTACCTCTCTGCTGTTCCCTGCTGGCTGCTGTCCCCACCACCCACTTAGTGTCTTGCTGTGGTGTCTCTGAACCTGACTTGCTTTTCCAGCCTGGACTCTGAGCACTTACCCCTGACTTGCTGGGTTCCTGGAACATACCACCTCTGGGCAGTTGCACATGCTGCTCTCTTCCCATCTGCTTTTCCTCCTCTAGCCCCCGGTCATCTGCCCAGTGCTTGCCTCAAGGGGCTGCCCCCAACTGCTGTCAAGAGCTGCTCTTCAGCAACCTTGTTATTCTGGATCTCTTTGACTTCATGTCTCCCATCCAGATTTCTATTTTATTTTTGGATTAGTGATGGTCTTTCTAAATTGGAAACTCCATGAAGAAAAGGACAATGTCTTTTTTATTTACCATTGAATGCAAGTAGTAAATATGAGATGCATGGTCATTTTCTAGATGAGTGGAGGAGGCACCCAGAGGAAGGAAACTGGCCTAAGGTCACCTGAATAGAATTTAGCCAGCCTGTAACTGTGAGGCCACACTGTCTTCCATGCTTCTGTCCCACTGTGACTGAGGCCCCAGAGCTGGTGTACCAGGATGGGTGGCTCCATGTCAACCACAGAACTATCTTCCATGGCTCTTAGCTGCTTCCTGGGAAGAGACTCATCCCAGGCTCATCCCTGAGGGTGGACACTTCAGGTCCTCAAACCATCCTCCCTCACTTTCAGAGGCCTCTCTGGGACTGAGGCTTCTGAAGCCCTGCTTCCTCCCAGATGAGCCCTCAAGGATGGACATACCCAGGGTCTTGCTCCTCATTGTGCTAGAGTTGGTGGTAACTGGGGCTGCTGTCTGCCCCAACCCCTGGCCCCCCGGCCCCCAACTGGCCCAGCATTGCAGCATTTGCTAATGCAATTAACAGGGCGGTCCAGGCAGAGAGGCTGGGGGCCAAGGTCTGACTCACACCTCCCCTTCCTCCCCTTGGGCCGCCAAACGGTAGAGGCCCACTTGGCCTGCCAGACGGCCGTCTGCAGAGAGTGCGCCAGAGGCCAAGAACGGCATCTTTCTCTCATTAGAGGCTTTTATGTGAACACAACTGCTATTTTGGAGCTGGGCGCTTGGCCGGCCACTTGGCCGGCTGTGGAGCCCCTGTGCCTTCTCCAGCAGTCCCGAGCAGTGCAGCGGCCCAGCACAGCTGTGGTGGCAGCTGGGCAAGACCCTGAGGCCCTGACTTCTCCATAGCCTGGGGGCTCAGGCCTGAGGTCAGGACCCTGGGGACATTGTACCTGGTCAAGGCTTGAGTGTGGAGAGAATGAGTCCCCAGTTTGTTCTGAGGGTGTGTGTTGAACCAGATAGGGATTCCCAAGGGCTCTCTGATATCAGGGTCCCCTTCCTGTGGAAACCAAGGGTCATGATTGAGGAGAAACAGCTCAGGGCCACAGGTGAATGCCCTGGTAAGCACATTCCAGAGGGAAACTGAGACCTCCAGATGGGAGTAATCAGGAGAGGTGCCCAGGAAGGGGCTGAGGCAAGTATTGCAGGTGGATAGAGGTGGTCAGGTTTGCAAAGTCATCCAGGTGAGAATGAGATTGGTAACAGGGAAGAGGTTGTTAGTGTCCCAGGACACAGATGTTAGGAAAAGTGGAGGTTGAACCTGAGGAGCAGCTCAGTTTTAGGGTGTGGAGACAGGGCCTGGAGTCTGGTCTAGAGATGTTCACCTCCCTAACAAGAGGGTGGTGCTGGAAGGCTTGGAGGAAGGGAGAGGCTTAGGGGGCCCTCCTGACATCAGTGCCTCATTTTATGAGTCACAGATGAAGGAGAAGATGTCTCTGGGACCTACGAGAGAGAGCTGATAACAAATGACCTGCCTGGGGCCTGGATAGGGGTCGGGAGGGGAATGGCTGCACTGGACAGTGGAAAGCAGCTCAGCCTCTGGACCATCTCTCTAACTAGGGCCTAAGTTGACATTGCTTTTCCCTGGGAAAACAGTCATGCTGAGAAGTTCAGAAACCATCTTGCCTCTGGGATTATTTTCTTTAAAAACAAAATGAAACAAAACAAAACAAAAACTTTGCAGTGCTATCCACTAGAATTTTCTTTAATGATAGAAATTTCTGTATCTTGCTGGCCAATATGGTAGCCATGAGCCACAGGTGGCTATTAAAGCACTGGAAATGTGACTAGTGAGACTGAGGAACTGAGTTTTAAACTTTATTTCATTTTAATCAGTTTAAATTTAAATACTTTACATCCAGGATCTCTTTTGAGATTTAGAACAAGTCCTAGAGACAGGAATTATCAGCCCCATCTTATGAAGGAGTTGACTGAAGCATGGTGAGGCATCTCAGTGAGATGAGAGGTGTCCAAGGTCATGCAGCTGGGATGTGGCTGAGCTGGTGTCAAACCAAATCCTTTTGACACCCTATGCCA